>JAPDFF010000024.1:0-347854 GCA_027569505.1 Chloridium humicola
GTTGTGGGGTTTGTTTGTTTTCTTTCTTTTTTTTTACACCCCCCCCGGGGTGGGGGGGTTTGGGGTTTGGGGGTTGTTTTTTTTGGGGGGTGTGTATACTAAAAAAAAAAATAAACTTTTTAAATTTTTTTTTTTTTTTTTTTTTTTTTTTTTTATCTATAGCCTTCACAAAACAAAAAAACAAAAAACCATTTTTTCCCCCCCCCCCCCCCCCCCCCCCCCTTCCAACACCATCCACAACCCCTCAGCTATGTTTACTCTCATCCTTCTCCACCAACTCACCCACCCCCAGCCCCCTCCCAACCTTGACCTTAATCTTCTGCTCCCCCTTACCCGCACCCCCCGCCGCGGGATCCCTCCCCACATCCCCCACAGCCTCACCCTCATCAACCGCATCCGCCTCCTCACCATTCTTCTCCCCACCCGCCGCCGCGGCCGCCTTGGTCTTCTTGCCGCCCTTCTTCTTCTTCTTGTCATCCTCCTCGGCCTCGCCCTCCTCCTCGCGCAGCTGCTCACGGATGAAGCCCAGGTCCAGCTTCATGCAGAAGGCGTCCTCGCCGTCGGCGTAGTACTTGTTCTCTGTCTTTTCGGTCTTGAAGCCGAGCGTGTCGCGGTACAGGTGGATGGCAGCCTTGTTGCTCACGCGGACGTGGAGCGATACGTAGTGCGCGCCGAACGTCTCGACCATGGCTTGTTCTGCGGGGATGTTAGCCTCCTAGTAAAATAAATCTAGGGGAAGGGGGGATGTGCATACGGCTCTGCCTCATCAACTTCTCGGCAATCCCCAACCGTCTATGCGTGCGCATCACGGACAGCGACGTGATGTGGCCGTGCTGGACGCCGTCGGTCGGCTCCTCCTCCATCTTGGCGAGCACATAGCCGACAATCTTGGGGTAGTCGTAGGGCGACTTGGCCGGGCGCGACACGTCGACGGCCACGTACGACAGCTGCGGCCACGAGAGCGCGTGGTACAGGTAGTACTTGAGGAAGTAGTTCTCGGGCAGGTTCTCGAGGTTCGCGTGCTGGATCAGCGGGATGTCGGACGGGCGGAGAATGCGGATGTCCATTGTGGCGGTGGGATAGGGTAGAATTGGTTGAGTGGGTTGGTCGTGGATTGGTGTCTGGCGATGCTGTGGCGGTGGTGTTGAGGGGGCCCAGTTGCTCGTGTGCGTGCTGCCACCACCGAGCTGCTGTGGGGCTCGATTGAAATTCCGCCAGGCCCGGTGCCCGCTGTGGGGGCACCATGTGGGGACCCCTGTAGCCGCGCAAATGGCGGGGCAGCGCATCAGAGGGCAGCACCTCAGCCGACATCGCGAGTGCGGGGCACGGCACCTTCTCCAACATCAAGCGCACGAGGCGGGTGTCACTTACACGCCGGTGGGGGTGTTCCACCAGCTGGGCTTCATGTAGAGTACATATAGAGGATGCTCGGCTGAATTGACCTGTCCAGCTTTGTTCTGGCCGTCTCTTGTTCTTCTTCTGTTCTTGTGCTTGATCTGTCTGCGCAAGCGTCGAGATTCATCACACACACCCATTACCAACACTTCACATCAGATACCTACCATGACACGCCCTCTCGAAGGCAAGCTCGGCATCGTGACCGGTGCCTCGCGAGGTCAGTTTTTCTCCTTAGCAAGCTCCCTCAGCAGTGACTAACAACCCCTAGGCATCGGCGCCGCCATCGCCGAGAACCTCGCCTCCAAGGGCTGCAACCTCGTCCTCAACTACACCTCCGCCTCCTCCACCTCACCCGCCGCCGCCTTCGCCGCCGAGCTCTCCTCCAAGCACAACATCCGCGCGGTTCCCATCCAAGCAGACGTCGGCACCCCCTCCGGCGCCGCCCAACTCATCACCAGCGCCCAATCCCACTTCACCACCTCTTCCCGCTTCCAAATCGACATAATCATCAACAACGCTGGCATCGCGCGCAACGCCCTCCTCCCCCACGTCACAGTCCCGGACTTCGAAGAGACCTACCGCGTGAACGTCCTCGGCCCCTTACTCGTCGTCCAAGCCGCCCAACCTTACCTCCCCACCGACCGCTCGGGCCGCATCATCAACATCAGCTCCGTCTCCTCCTCCACCGGCTTCGTCACCCAGTCCGTCTACGGCGGCACCAAGGCCGCTGTCGAGGCCATGACGCGCACGTGGGCGCGCGAGCTGGCTGAGAATGCGACTGTTAATGCGGTGAATCCCGGGCCGGTGGAGGGCCCGATGTACGCGGCGAATTCAGAGGAGTTTTTGGCGGGGATTAAGGGATGGGTGATGCATACGCCGTTGATGAAGGCCAGGGAGGGGGTGGATAGTGAGGAGGAGGTGAGGGATGCGGTGGAGAGTGGTGGGAGGCCAGCCAGGACGAGGGAGGTGGCCGGTGTGGTGGGGATGTTGTGCGGTGAGGAGGCGGGGTGGTGTACGGGGCAGGTGGTGTGTGCTAATGGGGGGATGGTGATGTTGCATTAATGTGGTGGGAGGGAGGTGTAGATAGAGCTGTAAGGGATGAGCAAGGGATGAGAGCTCTGTAGCAAGCTGTGAAACCTGGCTGTTGTCCTTCCCAATGTGTGTCAAACATGCCGAGGATTGGAACTGTGGAGCCAGAATCAGGATTCCCCTTTTTGTTTCTCAACTTTGCGAGTCAACACATGTTTCAAATCCCATATCACTCGAGTCTGAGCTTGTGTTGTTGAAGAAGTGAGGTGAGCTCTCACATGCCGCCACCGCCTTCAACTGCCAGGGATGCGGGGTCCTAAATTTTAGCCCCGCGCTCCAGCGCTTCCGCCCGTCCCAGGACCCCGCCATCCATCCCTCATCAAGCCGACACCAACCTCACCTTAGCTCCGTTACCGCTCACCTGCCCCTCATCACGTCACTCCTCCATATCGGACATCTCAAAGCAAGCCATAGTTTTCTCAGTATTACTGAGCGATTCTTCATCACATCACACAGACTCAAACTCACCCCCAAAAACCACACCATGGCAACAACAACAACAACCCCTCCCCCACCACTAAACGTCAGCACATCAACAGACCCCTTCGACACCCTCCTCACCCTCGAAGACCAGTTCTACACCGAAGGCTACAACGAAGGGTTCGCCGACGGCGAGGTGGCCGGGCGCAGCGAGGGACGGCAGCTGGGACTGGAGCGGGGGTATCAGAAGTTTGTGGAGGCGGGGAGGCTGCAGGGACGGGCGGTTGTTTGGATGAATCGGTTGAGGGGGTCTTCTTCTGGTTCAGGTCAGGGGAGGGAGAGGGGGGAGGATGGTGCCGGGAGTGGGTTTGTGGCAGGGAACGGGAGGGCCACATCAACTGGGGGAGATGGTAGGAAAGGGGATGGGAGTGATGGGAGTGATGGGAGTGAGGAGGAAGTGAAAAGGGAGCTCCCGCCGCTACTCCAGCGCAAAGACGGCGGACGGCTGGAGAAGCACGTGCGCACGCTGTATGCGCTGGCCGAGACCGAGAGCTTGTCGACCGAGAACACGGACGAGGCGGTCGACGACTTTGATGACCGGTTACGGAGGGCGCAGGGCCGGGCCAAGATTATCGGGAGGACTGTGGGTGAGGCGGTGGTGGCGGGGGAAAGCAGTACGAGCGAGGGGAATGGGCATGATCCTGGGGCTGGGGTTGGGGCTGGGGCTGGGGCTGGGGCTGGGGCGGGAGCTGGGGAGGGGAAGGGGCAGGTGGTTGATCTTTGAGAGGTGTTGGATAGGCGACTTGTAGCTGATAGGGGCCATGGTGTTGGTTAGGTCAAAGGGGGCGGGTTCATCATTACTGCCTGCCTCTAAGGTTCGCCTGGAGTCATCAAAAAGAGTCCACAAACAAGCACAAATTGACCACAAGCACATCAAATCTTTGAGCCATTCTATGCCACGCTTGCCGTCGTTATGTACACCTAACCCTCCTCCACTTCCTCCTACCCCTTATACGAACGACCTGCACGGGTAGCTATCCGGGTACGACTGCTCCGTATCCATATGATACTTGTGCACCTCCCACTTGTCCTGCTCGAGGCTCTGCCCGCTCGGCAGCGGCGGCAGGCCGCCCGTCATAGCCAGCACGCGCTTAGCCGCCTCCACACCACTGTTCTCCATGTACACCGCAACCCCCCCCTCCTTGCCGGATTCCTCAGCAGCCACAAGCGCCTTCCCACCCTCCTCCCCAATCAACTCGACGCGCGGCTGGGCGGCGCTGCCGACGGTCAGCAGGGCGACCTGCTGGGCCTGGCCGATGACGCTCTGGCGCGGGTAGTTGCGGCGGGCGTCGCGCTTCCAGTACGGGTTGTCGGCGATGTCGCCGGCGGGGAGGGTGACGGGGTCGTCGTACTGCAGCGGGTCGTTCTGGCCGGGCGCCGGGGTGCGGTTGTACGGGTTGAGCGGCACGCCGTTGGAACGGTTCGCGTCGAGGGCGGTCGCGCGGCGGAGGCGCTCCCAGATGCCGGTTGATTGGAGGGTGTATTTCTGCGGGAGGGGTTAGTCTGGGTTGGGGGAGGTGTCGGTGGTGGATGGGGGTGGTCGAGGCGAGGGATATCTGGGTTTGGTCTGCCAATTGGGTGACTGTGGTCCGGAAACTCACCTTGCTGATGCTAACGGCAGTGCCGGCAACCTTTGCTGCCGCCTTGGACGCCATGGTGGCAGCTGAGCGAGTGTGTGAATGGGCTCGATCGGGATGGTCAACCCACTGACGACGAGAGCATTGAGCAGTGCCGTCAATGCCTTGGCCCAGAGCTTCAGATCCGCAGTTTAGCCGGTTGAAGAACGCATTGACCACTCAAGAAGCATGGGCCACATTGGTAGGAGCTGCTTGTATTCTTGTATGGAACCCGCGTACCTTACCGTGTAATTCACAAGCACAAGGCAGCTACCTATGTACCCCTAAGAAGAGACAGTCAAAGATGTCCGGAGAGCAGAGTGGTACTGAGCTTTTGAAAACTGTTTGGTTTTGCTATCAACTCCGGCTAGAGTCATGACTATCATTTTCTGAAACCAAATTCCTACTCCCCCGCCCATGTCCTGAGTTCCCAAGAAACCTCTGCTCTCATAAACAGTCTGTCCCCCCCTCTAACTATCTCCCGGGTATCAATACTTCCTCTCCTTGGGCAATTTCTTCGCCTCCAAAACCTCGACATCCTTCTTCTCATAATAATGCCCCCCAAACTCCGTCAGCCACCTCGCCTCAATCGGAATCACCGACCTGACATACTCCCTCGACGTAACCACCAACTCATGGTAAACAATAACCTTCGGCGGCGGATCCATTCCCTTCACCACACTGCTCGGATGCACATACACCGTCATATTATTCTTCAGCGTGCGATACCCATCGCCACCCCTATTTAACCGCGCCGCATTCAAGAAAAACGCCGACGTCAGCGCCCGCAGCACCGGCTGCATGTTCGCCACGCCGCCGCACGACGACGTCGCGCCCTCCAGCACGCGGTCGCACAACTTCGCCAGCTGGTCCCGCACGTCGCGCGCGCGCGTCAGGCTGCGCTGCGTGAGGAAGTTCTCCTTGGCCCAGATGGGCGAGTAATCCGCCTCGACCCACTGGTTGTAGACGTTCAGCAGGGTGAGGTGGTCGCCGCCGTCTTTGACGGTGAACCGGGCGCGGGCGCTATCAGCATGCACCTTCTTATCCTTGGGACGAAAGAAGAGCGTAGCCACCTCGCCGAGCATGGAGACGACAGTCAGCACCTCCTCGACGCACTCCTCCTGGGTGGCGGCGATGAGTGCCTTGGCGAGCATCGGCTCGGCGGGGAACTCGCCCATCTGGCGGCCCACGCGGGTCAGCGCGCCGCCTGAGTTGAGGGCGCCGAGCGCGTAGAGCATGTTAAGGGATTTAATGAGGAGTTCGGTGGGCGGCGGGTCGAGGAAGTCGAATCCCAGCAGGTCGTCGATGCCGAGGGCTTTAAGCTGGAGGACTACGCTGGAGAGGGAGGTGCGCTGGATTTCGGGAGTGGGGGACTCGTCCATCTCTGAGAGGTAGGCGAACTTGGTGTAGAGGCGGAAGCATTTGCCGGGGCGGACGCGGCCGGCGCGGCCCATGCGCTGGTTGGCGGCGGCACGGGAACAGGGGACGACGGCGAGGGTGGATTGGCCCGTGGTGCCGACGGGGCTGAAGGTGTTTTCTTTGACGTAGCCACTGTCGATGACGTAGACGATGCCGTCGATGGTGAGGGAGGTTTCGGCGATGTTGGTGGAGAAGACGACTTTGCGCGCTTTGGGGGGGGTTGGCTCGAAGATTTTGGCTTGGAGTTCAGAGGGCATGTTGGCGTAGATGGGAAGGGCGATGATTTCGGGGACTCGGCTGCCTAGTTTTCGTTTGATTTCTTCGACTCGTTCGCATGCCTTGTCGATCTCTTCTTGACCTGTTAGGAAGACGAGGATGCCGCCCTCGGGTTGGGTCGCGTGGATCTGGAAGACGGTGACCAGAGCGGCCTCCAGGTAGTTGCTTTCTGGCGCGGATGTGTAGTAGCATTCTACGGGATGCACGCGGCCAGGGACGTTGAAGATGGGCGCGTCGTCAAAGTACGCGCTGAACTTCTCGGCGTTCAGCGTCGCTGACGAGATGATCAGCTTCAGCTCTGGCCGAGCCCGCGTCAAGTCCTTGATCAGGGCGAGCAGGATATCGGTGTGAACTGTTCTCTCGTGCGCTTCGTCGATCATGATGGCTGAGTAGCCCTCGAGCGTTGGTGATGTGACCATCTCTCTCAGGAGCATACCGTCCGTCATGTACTTGAGGATGGTCTTCTCGCTGGTGCAGTCCTCGAAACGGATCGAGTAGCCAACCTCGTGTCCAACCCGCACCCCCATCTCGTCGGACACACGCGCGGCAACACTCATAGCGGCGACTCGGCGCGGTTGTGTGCATGCCACCTTCATGCCGTCCTTAGTGAAGCCCGCCTCGTGTAGGTACTGTGGTATTTGTGTCGTCTTTCCCGAACCAGTCTCGCCGACCAGAATAAGGACCTGGTATTCCTTGATGGCGTCCAAAAATGCATCCCGGTATGCATACACCGGCAAGCTCTTCCGGACCTCCTGTATTGTTTTAAACGCCTTCTCTGCCGTGTCGATCTTGTCCCTCAGCATCCGCTGTTCCTGCGTCAACCCATCGTTCGGCTGCGCGTACTTGGCCGCATCGCGGACGAAGGTGATCGCATCCTCGTCCAGCAAGAAGTCGTACTCCCCCTCCTCTTCACGCTCCCGGCTCTGAATCTGGGCCTGTGCCTTGACCGTCTGCTCGCGCTCCCACTCCTCGTACTCGGTGACGTGCTTCTCGTTGCCGAACTCGTCGCGCTCGACGTGTCGGTTGTAAAGAGCTTTCTCCTTCTTCTTGCTGTCGGCGCCATACTGGTCCGGCAGGCGGTAGCCGTCCTGGTAGTCGTCGATACGTGCGCGCTCCTCGGCCAGGCGCAGGATTTCGCGGTTCTTTGCAAAATCGGCTTTCTCCCGTTCTGAGAGACGCGCGCCAGACCTCAACTCGGCTGTCTCCTCGGCAACTTGCTTGCGCAGAAGGGCGAGCTTCTCGGCCTCTCTTTTGGCGAGATAGGCCTGGCGCGACTTGAGCCGTATGTCGGTCATCTTGGGGTCCTCGCGCCTCGAATCGCCCCGGGTTGTCTTCGATCCTCCATCCCTATCGTTGCGCGGCGATCGTGAGCGGCGTCGTTGTGAGTCGTCGCCATCGTGTCGTCGGCTCTTGTGACGGCGCGGTGACCTCGACCGGGATCGTGACCTGTCGCGTTTGCGGTCCTTCCTGTCGCGCCTGTCCCTCCGGTCGTCTCTGGATGCCGGGGCGGGCTCATCGCCCATGGGGACGAAGGCGTATCGTTTTGACGACATGTTTGGCGGATATGGCGAAAGTGGTTGATGGCGCAACAAAACACTCGATCGTCATCCGCAAGGCAACTGCCGTCGGTTCTCGGTCCCGACAGGCGATGCCACCAAAATCCATATCTTATCATGGATCCCTGCATCCCCACCACGGGGGACCTGGAAGTACAACCTAACGAAGGCCCATCTTGAATTATGAACTTCCTTCCAATTCCATTTTCTCGAAGCTCTCCCGAGCTGTCACTTTGACAACACATTCCACCACTTCACCAAACATCTAGGAAAAAGTCGTCAATAGTCCCGTGATGGGAAGATACAGACAAAAAGCACCAATTCTTACTTCTCCAGGTCTATTGTGAAATTGCTTCCATTTCTCCAGCTGTCCCCCCCCCGGCCCCACTGGTCGAGACAGTCCAAGCTCGGATGACACAATCGCGGTAGCGGAACTCATCAATGAGACCAACCGGCGGCACTCGGCATATCGTCAAAGTTCCCGCCGATCCTGGACTCACAAACTTATGACCTCGTTGTATTAATACCATCTGAACTCATCTTTTTTTGTCATCTCAACCCATCCATTTCTACGCTTCAAGAGCTGCCCTGCCTTCACCAACCCAGTCCAACTCTTAGGGTGACACTGCTATACGAGCCTGTACCTCTCATTGGATTCACCTAGCCGACACCATGACTGGCCTGACCCTCCAATCAGCCATCAAGGGCGCCCCTGACGCCGTGGCCGTCATCGTGCCCTCTCAACCTCATGCCTTGACCGTCACCTACAAGGACCTCGTCTCCGAGGTGTCGTCCTTCCAGCGGAAGCTCGCCGCCATCGGCATCTCCAAGGGCGCCCCCGTGTCCATCGCCACCGTCAACTCCTACGAGTTCATCGTCTCCTTCCTGGCCGCCTCATGGCAGCGCGCCATTGCTGCCCCCCTGAACCCCGCCTACAAGCAGGATGAGTTCGAGTTCTACATCGACGATGTCAAGTCCGCCATCGTCCTCGTCCCCCGCGGCGCTTACCATGCCGCTTCGCCTGCCGTGAAGGCCGCCCAGAAGTTCAACGCCGCCATCGCCGAGTGCTACTGGGACCCTACCAAAAAGGAGGTCGCCCTCGACGTCAAGGAACTCGGCCAACTCAAGGGCAAACCTGCCCAGCCCGTCCTCACCCCCTCCCCCGAGGACACCGCCCTCGTCCTCCACACCAGCGGCACCACCTCGCGCCCCAAGGTCGTCCCCCTCTCCCACCGCAACCTCACCCGCACCATGGTCAACATCCAGCATACCTACCAACTCACCCCCTCCGACCGCACCATGCTCGTCATGCCCCTCTTCCACGTGCACGGCCTCCTCTGCGGGCTCCTCGCGCCCCTCCTCTCCGGCGGCTCCATGATCGTCCCCCCCAAATTCTCCGCCTCCGACTTCTGGCGCGACTTCACCTTCCACCACGCAACCTGGTACACCGCGGTCCCAACCATCCACCAAATCCTCCTCAAAAACCCTCCCCCCTCCCCCCTCCCGCCCATCCGCTTCATCCGCTCCTGCTCCTCCCCCCTCTCCCCCACCGTCTTCCACGCCCTCGAAGCCGCCTACCGCGCCCCCGTCCTCGAGGCCTACGCCATGACCGAGGCCGCCCACCAAATGACCAGCAACCCTCTCCCCTCCGTCGGCCCGCGCAAGCCAGGCACCGTCGGGATCGGCCAAGGCGTTGAAGTCTCCATCCTCTCTGACGCCGGCTCGCCCGTTCCCCAGGGCGGGGAGGGCGAGATCTGCATCCGCGGGGAGAACGTCACGAAGGGGTATCTGAACAACCCCGAGGCGAACGCCACGGCGTTCCACAAGGGGGGGTGGTTTAGGACGGGGGATCAGGGGAAGTTGGATGGGGATGGGTATGTGGTGATTACGGGGCGGATTAAGGAGTTGATTAATAAGGGCGGGGAGAAGATTAGTCCGATTGAGTTGGATAATGTGCTGGCGCGGCATCCGGCGGTGGCGGAGGCGGTGAGCTTTGCGGTGCCGGATGAGATGTATGGCCAGGAGGTGGCGGTGGCGGTGGTGCTGAAGCCTGGGGTGAGGTTGGGGGAGGGGGAGTTGAAGGGGTGGGTGGGGGAGAAGTTGGCGAGGTTTAAGGTGCCGAAGAAGGTCTGTTATTTCCCTCTAATGTCTTCATGAGATGGTAGAGCTGACGAATGTGTGCTAGGTCTACTTCACCGATGTCATGCCCAAGACGGCTACCGGCAAGATCCAGAGGCGGATCGTTGCCGAGACGATGCAGAAGCAGGAGGCCAGGGCGAAGCTGTAAAGGAATTGGACCTGATCTGTGGTTTGAGAATTGACTGGATACTTGGCAGAGAAGGGAGAGTGTTGTACATATTGGATATATTGAGGCTTGATATTGTGTAACACGAGACATGATTGCGAATCCTAGGTTTTAGCCCCAAGACGGAAAATTGAGCTGGTTCTTGGTGCCACTGACACAAGTCATGTGTCGTTCGGTCATCATGAGAATTAACGCCACCGACAATCCCACGGCTGTAACCACACTCGCCCATTACCGGGAGTGATTTAGCAAGAGGCCATCCCTCCCATATGGGCTGTCCTCAGAGGTCAACATAAACACGACCCTCCATGACCGAACAATGGAATAAGAGCAACTAAATCCCCTCGTCATTCCGCTAGCCGCTACTCAAACGAAAAGGATGGCCAAAATACAGACATACAGCAAACCAACATGCCCATTGTAGGTTTCCCCCAGAAACACACAAAAAGACAACAAGCAAACACTCCAACACCACAGTAGGTAGGCCTGAAAGCCAAGGAAAGGAAACAAACAGCTGCAGCAATGACACTCCCCCAACCTTAGTTCTGCTCCATCATAACCACCACCTCCTCCTCAAAACACTCTTGCTTGGTATTCCTGTTCAATCCAGCTGGTCCCTCCCAACCCTAAGGAGGCATTACCTCCCTCGGCCAAACCACTTGTATATCCATCAATCCATTCCATTACCACAAAAGAAACCCCCCCTCTCAAACGAGCGACTTCAGCCCTCCCAGCCCCTACAACCACATCCGAGCCATGGCAACCCCTCCATCCCCTCCCCACAACCCAATACTCTCTCCCGCCTAAAAAAAGAAATACGCCAACAAAAAGCTAAACAGACACAACAACGCTGTAATCTGCACCGGCACGCCCTCCGCACCACCCTGCTGCTGTTGCCTCTCCGCCTGCGCAAGCTGCCCACCAACTCTCCCCCCCTCCTCGCCGTCCGTGGTCGTGCCTGTAGCGGCAGCCTTGCGCTGGCGCAGCCCGCTCGCGACCTCATTCTTGAGACTAGCAATGGTCGCCTCGGCCTTGGCCAGCTGGTCCTTGAGCTCGTCGTACGTGTCGGCCGCGGCGGACTTAACGGTGGCTGCGGCGGCAGCGACGGGCGCGGGGATGGCGGCGGCAACTGCTGCTGGGATTTGTGTGGAGGGCGCGGTTTCTGGCTCGGGCTTGAGATCGCGCTGCTGGGTGGGGGCGGGCGTGTCGTCGAGGGCGGTGGTGCTGTCTTCCTGCGGGGAGGAGTAGGCGGGCGGGGCGGTGTCGGGGGTGGCGTCGAACTGGGGGGTGGCACAGGTGTTAGTGGGTAAAGGGGGTGGGACTTGGGGAGGGACGTACGCCATTAGCAACTGAGCGCCGGACAGGGGTAGCAATGGGCTGTGACGGGCCCTCCTCGGACGGCGGCAGCCAGGACACGCGGATCTTCTTCTCCTGGATCGCCGACTTCTCTACTGAGTCCCACTGCCATGCCAGTCAGTTTCTTATTATTGCGCCATGCGTAGTTCAGGTAAGACCCACGATCTGCGCCACGTTGGCGAACTCCTTATCGGCGGTGATGGCGACGGACTGGACGAGGAACTTGTCGCGGCACTTGGTATCGAGCGGCGGCTCTTGCCTCATGGCCTGCAGGAGCACTGCGCGGGTCAGCAGGGTCCAACTCAAGGGGTCGGCTGACTAACCAGACACCTCGACATCGTTTCCCGGCTCGATGCGCCCAGAGTTCGGGCGGACGCAGTACCTGCGCGGTCAGTAAATTTCGGCTCGGGCTGGTATCCGGGCATGGACATACTGCTTCGGGGCTGTTGTTTTCACCTGTGGCCGTCAGTAACGAGCGTATCTGGGGAGGAACGGCCCAGGCATACCTTGAAAGCAACAGCGTGGTTGTTGGTGTTCCTGATCCTGAGGACCTGCGACACCTCCACAGTAAAGGGCCCTGGCCGGTCAGATAATGTGTCTTGAAGGGAGCAGGCGAGAGGGACGTACTGCGGAAGCCGAGCTCCTGGGGGTCGATCTCGACGGACATTCTGTCGGTTTCGCAGCCGCGGCTTGCTTGTGATTCGGATTGGCGTCGAGTACGTTGGTGAGACGGGGAGAGGAGGCGCAGACGAGGACGGTTCTGGTGTTGCTAGCGGTATGTTGTACAGTACTGGTTCAAGACGGGTTGTGTTTGAAGTAGGATGGATCTGGCGGTTGGTCGGGAGGGATGAAGTGTGTTACGACATTCCAGATTCCGGGCTCCTTGCTGTCGGCAAAGCTGGCTCAAGCTGGCCAGGTTGTCCGTCACTGGGCCTCGTCCCGGTTGGTGCTCGCTGGCGCCAGTGGGCCCGTGCTTGATCGCCAGCGCAACGCTGTGGGGCGGGCGTGACCAAGGGGACGGGACCAACCCGAACCCTGAATTGATCGTCCAACAATTGGAGTGGAGCAACAGATGCCAATGACGTGCCCTCATGGCCGCCTGAACTTCCACTGCTCGGCTTGCAAGCTCAGGCGACAACTTGTTGCTTGACAACGCATAACCTTTGCTGAATATTTGAATTGGTTTGAATTACCATCATAATTGTCTCTCGTTGACTGGGACTCTAAGACTTACTACGGGCGTAATTTACTGTTTTCCTTTTGCATCTGTTCAAGACCATCCGTTTGAGCTGTGCCTCGCCAATCAACTGACAGCCAACTCAACCCAAGCTCATCTCAACCACACTCACTCTCCAACTTTCTCCAATCCATCAAGCATCAACCGAAACCAGTGAACACGCAAAAATTACAAATCCCCGGGATACTTATTCGAGTCTTGAACTTCAACATCCCCAATCGTTTTTCTCCGAAATCATCCATAATGACCAAGTCAGATCTTGATCTCTTGCTCGAGATGGGTTTCGAGCAGGCCCGCGCCGAGCTCGCCGTCAAGAAGACTGGTGGCTGTCAGTTGCCCTGCTACTTTCCGAGCTGGGTCACGGTTTTCTAACACTAAACACAGTGCAGCAAGCTCTGAACTGGCTGGAGGAGAACCAAGACAAGCCGCTCGACGAGCTCCAAGCTGCCCAAACAGTCGGTCCTGCTACCGAGGCTGGCGAGGGCGCATCATCCACCCCCGCAGGCGACAAGGCCCAGTCTCTTGTTTGCAAAGACTGCGGCAAAAAGTTCCGCGGCCAGGCCGAGGCTTCCTTCCATGCTTCCAAGACGTACGGCTGCCAGGACCATTGCTTGGACACCCATGGACCAGACTAACACGTGGCACAGAGATCACACCGACTTTGAAGAGTCCGTCGAGGAGATTGCACCGCTGACCGAGGAGGAAAAGAAGGCCCGGCTGGAGGAGCTCCGCCAGAAGTTGAAGGAGAAGCGTGCGAACCAGTCCAGCGTCGACAAGGAAGAGGCCAAGCGGAACGAAGTACGCCATATTGCCAATCACTCCAAAATGCTACATACTGACCTCTCTCCAGCAAATCCGCATGAAGGCCACCAAAGAGAGCCAGGACGTCAAGGAAGAACTCCAGCGCAAGGAACAGATCAAGGAGGCAGCCAAGAAGCGCCAGGAGAAGCTCGCCGACGCCGAGGCCAAGCGGGTGATCAAGATGCGCATCGAGGCCGACAAGGCCGAGCGAAAGCGTCGCGAGGAGGAGGCCAAGGCCATGCGCGAGGGCAGGCCGCTGCCGGGCCAGACCGCCGCGCCGCCCGCTCCGGCACCTGCGGCGGCGTCGTCGTCTGGCTCCTCAGCTGCTAACACCCGGCTGAGGCTCCAGACGGCGAAGGGGAACCTTGTCAAGTCGTACCCCAGCGAGACGACGCTCTTTGAGGTGGCGCAGGAGATTGAGGGTGAGGTGGGGGAGCCGGTGACGAAGTTTTCGATTACCTTCCCGAGGAAGACGTTTGATGCGGGCGTGGACTTTGGGCAGACGCTCGCTGAGGCAGGACTGGCGCCCAGCGCGGTGGTGATGGTGAACAAATAGAGGTGATCGAGGGGGCTATGCCGCCCCGCGAGGCAAGATGGAGTGGGAGGCATCTGAATCTTAGCAAAACTGTCCTGCTTGCTATGGTATGAGGTCCAGCTGGGGTCATTATCGGCCTCTGGGAAAGCCACTTTTCCCTCGGCACCCTACAATTAGATGGGGAAACTAAGGGGTCAAGAATCTGACTCGGCCGCAACGTGCTGTTTTGGCAAGGGCGCAAGCGAAACTTGGAATTGAGACGCCTTTCCTCGGACACGCGCATTTCCCTGTGAAACTTGACATGTTCGCTGGTGGATCCTGATCGCCAGGTTGAATGGCCAGCACATCCAACTTGTGATCCACGGATAGCTTTGAGCTCTACTACCTGTATCTGTTCCGTTTGTCCTGATCCCTCCCTCCCTTCCACTCTCCAGTGCTCCCTTCTACACCCCAACACATCCAAGAGTTCTGAAGAACAGAAACGAAAGGCAAAGACTCCCGCTATCGATCCGAACTGTTCCCCCACCAGAGCTGACCCCGCATTCCCCATCGACAGGGGTCCTGCTGACCCCAACGGCAGCGACCTCGCAGCTCTTCGGCCCTCATCACCACCGGCCCGCGCTGTTCCTGACCCGCGAGTTGCCGCTCACTAATACCCCGATCCCATTTCCAGTCGTTTCCAGCCAGGTCATTCTTGCAGGACAGACGTAAGACCCCGAGATATCTCACCCGCCTGCCCGCTCATGGCCTCACCCCTTCGCCGCCTCTTCTCCACAGGAACAACAAGAGCTCTCACTCAGTCAACTCGCCCCATCTGCTTCCGGACACAGCTTGCCCCCTTCCGCAACACCACTCTCACACAACACCAACAACGCAACACCATGGCCACCGAAGCCCAGCAGCAGCAGCAGCCCAAGAAGATGGAGTGGCTCGTTGTCGTTCCCGACTTTCCCGGGGCGCATGAGAAGAGGATTGAGATTCGCCCGTACGTCCTTTATGCACGTTGTATGGGACTGGAACTCTGACGCTGACACTCTACCCACTTTGAAGGCAGCACTTTGCCAACCTCACCGCCGTCAAGGACGAGGGTTGGATGCAGATGGGCGGTATGTTCTTCCTTCACCTCAATCCCTCCCTGGCCTCCCCCAACCTCTGAACTCTCTCCTCCCCGCAAACCCCTTTCAAGTTTAAAGGCAAAGCCGATGACGAAGACAAACTCAATGCCAATCTCAATGTCGATGCCCAAATGAAAGTCAATATCAAAGCCAAAGCCAAAGCCAAACTCAAACACAAAATCACATCACTAACCCCCCGTTTCCCCTACAAAAAGGCGCCGTCCTCAACGACCCCCCCACCTCAGACGACCCGTCAACCTTCTCCTTCGCCGGCAGCACCATTGTCGTGACGGCCTCAAGCCGCGAGGAGATCAAGGAGCTGCTGCGCAAGGACGTGTATGCGCAGAATGGGGTGTGGGATGTTGAGAATGTGAGTTTTTACCCCTGTTTCCTTTTTCTAGTATTGTCTGGGGGTGTGATACTGACAGGATGTGCCTGTGTGTGTAGGCTCAGATCTGGCCGTTCTTGTGCGCGTTCCGGAATCAGAAATAGGGGGTTGGCGAGGGGGAATGGGCTCTGTAGAAGAGGCAAAAGTATTTGGGAAAGATGAAGCAAGCCTAAAGCAAGCCATGGAAGTGGTCGATCAAAAAGAGGCTCATAAACCATACTTGATTCACATTCCCCAGTGATCATGTCTCTAAACTGCAGCGGTGCCGCCCAAAAGCCGCCCGGCCCCATCCCTAAACTACTCAAAACGCCATGAGCTTCATAAGCCGTAACCCTCATATCATACCAGTCATGCACATTCTCCACCACACAGCCCAATCTACCTCAAGCAACCGTCTGCGGCGCTGGCGACTCCCCCCCCTCACTCTCCTTCTCCGCCGCCGCCACCTGCAGCTCATGAGTCAAATCAAAGCACTCCGCCAACAACTCACTCACCCTCCCCTGCCCCTCGGGAATATCATTCCCAATCATAAACTTCCCCTCCGTCTGCATATTATCAATCGAACCCAGCTTCATGCTGTACGGATACAGCTCCCTGACCGACCCCACCCCGCCATTATTCTTCACCTCCACCAGACACCGCTTCAGCGTCTGCAGCTGGTTGTAGATGGGCAGCAGCGCCTCCGACACGGGCTCCGACGAGTCCATGAGGTAGTAGATGTAGCCGTAGCTGCGGCGGATGAGGTAGAGCAGCGTGCGTTGCACGTAGAGTTCGGCGGGTTTGCCGCTTTCGTCCAGCCAGTTGCCGTCTACGCGTGCCTCGTCGATCTTATCGAGTTCGCGCTGCCAGTCGTAGAGGTCTGTTTCGCGCAGCGACCAGTGCTGCGTGACGGAGAGGGTCTCGAGACTGTTGCGGATGTTGGTGAGGGCTTCGTATTTGTCTTTGAAGGCGTCGGGGATGGCTCCTTTTCTGGATGGAGGGTTAGGAGGGATGATAATTTGTTGATGCGGGAAAGGGAACATACCGCTGCAGCACAATATCGGACCAGACCAAGCAGCGCTCCAAAAGTGTTGACACGATCTCACTTCCGCTATACTCCTTGCCCTCCGGATCCACGAACTTGCCGTTGACCCTGGAGCTGTCGATATCATCCAACCTGGTCTTGAATTTCTGAATCTCTGACATCGAGAACTGCGCTTATCAGCACTGTCCATTCATGCCAGATCGAGCCTCCCCCACTTACCTTCGTCTTGGTGTTGGCAAGCGACATCGACCGCATAATAGAGATCAATCTCTCGTAGATAGCCTGCAGCGGCTCATCCAGCTGGTCAAGCTTCTCGCGCAGGTTCGACAGCATAGACTTGCACAGCGCCTCGCGCTTGGCCAGCAGTTCCACGAGGTATGGTGAGTGTTCTGAGTTGGCATTCTTCAAAATTCCCTCAAGCTTGCCCAACGTGGCGCCTATGCTGTCGAGATCCTTGGGCGAGAAGAGCCTCGCTTCGGTGAGGTGGTCAAGCAGCCGCTTGATGGTCGATGTGAGCGCGTACGCTGCCGGCACCTCGTTCGTCCGCCCGATCGTCATGAAGAAGAGTGAGATGAGCTGGAAGCAGCTCTCGAGAACTTTGTCCACTGCGCCGTCTGTTAGCATGTCGCGGCTCTGGTGGCGAGATGAGTAATCTTCCACATACGTCGGTTCTCGCCTTTGTGCTCGCCCTGGCGGATCTCGTTCAGCTGCCGGACCTGCTCGACCACCTGCTCGTACAGCGTCATGACATCTTCTGTCCTGATGTACTTGGTGCGGTCTCGCTTCAAGAGTAGCAACTGGTCGCGGACGACTGTAAGCTTGTCGAGGATCTGGCGCTCCCGCGCATCCTTGGGCATCGGCACTGCTGGGGTTTCCATCTTTCGGGTCGGATGTTGAGGTGATGTCTCGATGTTGGACTTGTGTTGGAGGAAGAAAAAAACTGGAATGGGGTGTTCCTCTCGGGAAATTCCTCAGTCTAATACGCACGCCCCTGAGGCGGACTGTCCGGCTGACTGAGCTTGGAGGGGCCGGTCTGTTCCCGATGAGCCAGGTCCTACGCCACTGTGAAGCGTGCGCACTTGTTGCTTTGGTATGGAGAGATCTGAGCAGCCAAACGGATGCCCGATATCGTACGAGAATAGAATCGGAGATGTCGATTGCTGAATTGCCCGGTGTTGTACGAAGTCCAGCTCTCTCCAGTCGATCTTCTGTCACGAGGGGTTTTGAATGTTCTCGGGGTCAGGTCCGACTTCCCGGTTCGCGACGTCAGTGGTGGGGGAGCTGGGAGGTGGGGTGCTCTTGCAGGGATGCCCGCCATCGCCGACAGATCTGGCGGCGTCTGGCCAGGGTCCTGGTGGGTTCCCTCGTTTTCCCTGGGCCAATCATGGGGTTCATGGATTCCCATTTCTCCAGTCCCTTTGGCAGGCGTCTGACACCTGTGCACAGACCAGCCGGCAGCTGCCAGCTGTAGGGCCACGCTATTCTGTTTTCGTTAGCCCACAACTAATTATTTCCTCTCTCGCGAATTTCAAGCTCGGTCTCATCATCCCACGTCAAAGAAGCCCTTCGAGTTCAGCACCTTGAGCCTCGACAATCACAGTCAAAATGTCTACCGCTGAGCTGGCCACTTCCTACGCGGCGCTGATCCTCGCCGACGACGGTGTTGAGATCACCGTAAGGAGCCCGAATTGGAGTTCCGAGCGCGATCGCGCGCGGGACCCTGAAACATCGAAATTCGGCGGGCTAACGTGCAATTCTAGGCCGACAAGATCCAGACCCTCATCAAGGCCGCCAACCTCGTCGATGTCGAGCCTATCTGGGCCTCGCTCTTCGCCAAGGTACGAGATATCGAAGACACGCGATTTGCGATTGGACGCGACAACCGGGACGAATTGGGTGACTGACTGGGGAATTTTACACTGCAGGCTCTTGAGGGCAAGGACGTGAAGGACCTTCTCTCGAACGTCGGCTCCGGCGGCGGTGCTGCTGCCCCCGCTGCTGGCGGCGCTGCTGCCGCTGGCGGTGCTGCTGAGGAGGCCCCGGTTGAGGAGAAGGAGGAGGGTGAGTCTTGCTCTCCCTGGTGCTTCGGCTCAAGAGCCGTTGCTGTGCGCAGACCGCTAACAACCCGTTGCAGAGAAGGAGGAGTCCGACGAGGACATGGGCTTCGGTCTCTTCGATTAAGCTGGCTTCGACTCGGGCAGGGCGTGGTTTTGACTCCTCGGATTCCCTTTGTTCTTCCAACACTTGCATGGATTTGCGGCGGCATTTCGCACACACGACCACAGGGATGGAGGCTATGATATCGGGGTTCCTGGTTCATGGGCGTAGCTTTACACGGAATCTGAAGATGCGCTTTTGAGTACAACCGCGGTTCGGGCTTGGTTGGCGGCAGTCGGCCGGCGTCGTGGGGTTGATGACCGCGGCGTCCCCAGGGTCGCGTCCGGGTTGTGGTCCATGTCGGGGTTGGTTGGACGTATCTACGGGTTGCCATCTCAGCGGGCAGCCCAATGATAATGCCGACTTGTTACAGCATTCCCGTTCCCTCTGTTGTGCCAAAGGTGACAGGAGCTGTTCACAACTTGTACAGATTTGATAAGAGCCACTGCTCCATGCTGAAAAGAAAACAGCGATGCCATGCAACTTGAAAGCTTGAAAGCTGACATCTCGCCAACAAGGTACTCAACTCAAGTCAATCATCAACCTTAACCGCCATCCCCAGGGTCATGGACTGCGGGTGGGCGGCGCTTCCACTAGCAATTCAAATCGAGTAGTCAGAATTTCGCCAAGCTCGCTTCGATATGGGAACTCTTCTGCCCCAGCCTTCTGCGCGATGATGAATTGTCCTGAAGATTCTACGGAGTACAACCCATGGATTCTTGTTTCTAGGATTTTGGCATGAGTTGAAGTTGGGAGCTGGAGAGGTGAGTCTTGGCGCGCTAGTTAATCTTGGTGGGGCATGATGACGAAATGGGTTTCCTCGCTTCGCGGGGCAGAAGGTCGCTTCTCGTCTCCAGCTGTTTGTTTCTCATGTCTGAAACAACTGAAGACGGGGGCCTCTTGGGCTCTCGGGCGCCAAAATTGAGATCAGGGAAACGAATGTTTAGGGAGCACAAGAACTGATCTGCATAAAATCGGAGAACAGCTGCTCGGTAAAGAGTAAAGGGAGGGGTGCTCGAGGGGTGTTGTGGGGGAGGGGCAGAGTCGATCAGCCTGTTGACCCGTTGAGGCGTCCAAGTGCCGTTCGGAATGACGAGCCTAAATTTCTGGGTGTTCTTTTCATTGGCGAGTAGCGTTTCACATTACAAAAGTTTGGCAGGCTGGAAAACCTGTTCAACGTGAGAAGGGATCTATCTGGTGTTGATCTTTGTGATATTTCTTGGAGGATTGGAGTGGGCAGCATCTCGCAAACCCTCCTCACCGTCGCCGATAGCGGACAGTCCAGGCTGCCTTTCTGAAGATGGTTGCCCACATGCTCAGGCTGTCACTCTCAACAAGATGCCCACGAGCTCTGCGAAGAATTCGGCGGGCTGGTGACTTGGTCACAGGGCTGCGCCTCGTACCCCTCGATCCGGGGCTGCCGTCCCGGCTCACACCTCTCGGGCACTTTGGTGGGGCGCCGGCCGCAGCGGAACCCGTGGACCGCACTGTTCCAAGCCTCGTGGACCTGGTTTCTGCCACCGTGTTCTCGAAGCTTGGGACGGTCAAGCTTCGGATGACCCATGAGGTAATTGTCGTGATTGCCGGGAATGCGATCGCGGGTCTCCTGATATGGTTGCACAACACCACCCGATACCCACGAGCTTTGGGTCTGCTCCAGGGGCTGCCAGAAGCCGACTTCTGCTGACTTCGGCCCTCGTCGTCGTTGCCGTCAACCGAGGGGGTGGTTGGGCCTTTTGTGAAAGCGATGACTCCCAGCCACTGTCTCAGAGTGTCCAGTTGAGAGCGGCGCAGTCCAACTTTGAGGACCCCTGATCTGTCGGGTCTGTTGGGTCTGTTGGGCCATGGGGTACCACACCTCACCTCGAGGAGGCCAACTTTGCGGCCTGCATATGTCTCGCACGCGGCTTCTTCTCAGCGGCAGCATGTTCGTTTCCTGCAGCCCCAAGCAAACAGTTCGAGAGAGGACCTAGCCGTGGGATGGGCTGCCGTCCCGGGCCAACGTCAAGCTGAGGCGCCCGGTGGACAGGCCGGGCGACGGAGGGAGCACGAATGCAAGGCGTCCTGTGTGAGACTTGACAGGCGGCAGCGGCGCAGCTTGTTTCTGCGAGGAAGCCGACTGCAGCTTCTTGCTGCTGCGAGTAATAACGTAATGCAGCTTGGTGCATGCAAGCAGGAGCAAGCCAAGGTTTTTCTGTCAGCAACTGGGTGCGCCCAAGGCAGGCGCTTCCCATGCTTCCCACCCACCTTCCCACCTTCATTCCCACCCACCCACCTGCCTCCGGCCCACACTCCCCCCTCTTATACGCACCTGCCCTTACTCACAGCCTTCTCTTCCACCCCGCCTTGCTTGGAAAACCTTTGCACCTTCCATCCGCTGACTTTGCGATTTTGCGATTTTGCGATTCTGCGATTTTCCTTTTCGCGCGATACCCAAGAAGCGAGCGAAAGCGACAGCTTGATTTCACCACTTACACAACTACACAGGGACTGCGACTTACCTACCCCTCCAACTCTTACCCGGGTGTAACGGCACCCATCCTTTACCATGCCAGAGGTGTACCGCGAGTCCCGCTACATGCGGGAACGCGAACGAGACTCATCCCCCTCTGACGACGAGGGTTACAAGAGAACCACAGTGCGCCGCTACAAGGTGGCTCCAGATCGCGTTGAGCGCATCGAGCGCGTCGAGCGCGAGGTTGATGTCGTTGAGGAGGAGCGCCGCAGCCGCTATGCGCCCGTCCGCCGCACCAGCCGTGACGAAGTCGAGCGCCTGTACGTCTCCGAGCGGCCCCAGTCTGGTCTCGACCCGTCTCCCCACCGCGCATCCTATGTCGAGCGCCAGGTCATTGAGCGCGACCCCCGCGACGAACAGTACACCCGCGTCGACCGCATCGAGTATCGCGGAGACGGCCCCAGGGGCACCGTGGTTGAGCGGGAGCGGGAGCGCGTGATTGAGCGCGATGACCTGTACCCGCCTGATCGCACTCGCACTGTGGTCGAGAGAGAGATTGTTGAACGGGACCCCGACGACTACCGCCGCGACGACAGAGACCGCGGGAGGGTCGTGTACGAGGCAACCAAGGAGGTTGAACGCGTCGACCGGAACGACACCTACTCGCCAAGGGAATGGGAGCGCCGCTCATACTGGGACGAGGACAAGGACACCGAAGTGCGCGTTGAGAGGAGAGTTGAGCGCCGCGATTCGCATGGTGAAATCCGCATAGAGCGCCGCGTCGAGGACCGTCGCGATGACAACTACGCTGGCGAGGTCGAGCGCTGGCACAAGGAGACCGAGTACTACGAGCCTGTCCCTGCGGCTCCCACCCCCATCGTCATCCGCCAGCGCGCTCCAGAGCAGAGGATCATTCTTCAGGAAGCACCACCGGCAACCGTCGTGATCCGGGAGCAGACCCCTGACGCCCGCGATGTTGCCATTGCCCGTCGTGGGACCGCCGGCGATGAATACTACTATCACCGCGAAACCCGTGAGATTGGCCCTTACCGGGGAGATCGCCGCGATGACGAGTATGCAATGGCTCGTTATGACGATGACCGTCGCCCGCGCCACCGTCACCACCACCATCGCCGCCATCACCGCGAAGGCTACAGCGAGGGTGAAGACGAAGACGACCATTACATGAAGCGCACAATCATCCGGCGGGAGCGCAGCGAATCATCTAGTCCCCACCGGAAGCGCCATCTCGCCGAAGGCGCCCTCGCTGGTGCCGGTATCTCGGCCATTCTCGCTTCCCGGCGCGATTCCAACGGTGAGTTCAAGGACAAACGTGGCCGCAAGGTCATCGCCGGTGCCGCCCTCGGCGCCCTCGGCACCGAGGTTGCCAGGCGCGCGCACAGCGCATACCAAGAGAGGTTCGGTGACGAGGATGAGGATGAGCGGGAACGCTCTCGCTCGCGCCCTCCCCATTCGAAGCTCAAGACAGGCCTCGGTATTGCCGCTGTCGCCCTGGCAGCTGCCGGCGCAGCCAAATATTACCAAAGCAACAAGATCGAGAAGGAGGAGATGACCCGCGGCCGCGCCCTCCATCGCGACAGCGACAGCGACCGTTCCCTCAGCCGGACTCGGTCTAAGAGTCGTGCTGCCTCGCTGGCCAAGGCTGGCCTGGGCACGGCTGCCGTCGCCGGACTCGTCCAGCATTACCGCCACAAGAGCAAGTCGCGGGATCCCAAGAGCCGCTCCCGGTCGCGCCTCCGCACCGGCGCCGAGATTCTGGCCGCCGGTATCGCAGGCGCCGGAGCCAAGAAGCTGTACGACAAGCGTCAGGACAAGAAGGAGGCTGAGCACGACCGCGACCGCGACTACAGCGAAGATGAGTACTACGAGCGTGACCCGCGCGACCACGGCCGCCGCAGCAGGAGCAGAAGCTTGCCTCGGTCCGGACCCACACACCCCGACGGTGACTCTTCCGTGGCTGATCCTGAGTTAGGCATGGTTGAGTACGGGGCCCACCCCCTGTACGCGGACCCCCCGCACCACCCGGAGCACAGAGACCACGCGGGGCGCACGGCAGAGGGGTATGAGTCTGCGGCCAACGAGGGTAGGAGCCGCAGGCGGAGGAGGGGCGACAGGGCGCGGGAGGATGACGAGTACTCGGCGGACAGCGAGGCGGACCACGAGAGGAAGGCGGGGAAGAAGCGCAGCGCGAGCAGGCTGCGCGATCTTGCTGCTGGAGCCGCTGCTGCTGGCGCGGCTGCCATTGGGATCAAGAAGTTCAGCGAGATGAAGGAGAAGGACAAGGAGGAGAAGGAGCGAGAGAGAGACCGGGAGAGAGACAGAGAAAGGGACAGGGAGAGAGAAAGGGAGATAGATAGGGAGAGGGAACGGGCCAAGGGGAGGGAGAGAGACCGCAGACGTGAGTAACCCTTGGGACAACCCCTGACTATCAAATGCTAATGGACACAGGCTATTCAGAGGACCCTGCGGACGGGTTTGATACCTACGGCGGCCGGGAGCCTTCACCTCCTCATGCCTCAGGTGGCTTTTACAACCCTCCACCGAGGGCGTATACGGCACCCGCTGCTGCAACCAACGGCTTCACGCAGCATCCCAACGTGGCGACGACTGACCTCCACCAGCAGTATGCGCCATATGTTCCTCCAGAGGCACCTCCTGCGGCTCCGTACCCCACAACCACGGCGCCATATCCTCAACCTGCGCCATATTCTGAAACCACACCATATCCTCAAACCACACCATATCCCCAAACAACTCCATACCCTCAGCCGGCTCCATACCCACAGACAGCAGCATACACTCAAGCACCACCTTATCCCCAAACCGATCCCAGCTTCGCCTCACAGATGCCGCCGTATCCTCCACCGAACGCGGCAGCGACAACGGGCGGCGGACCTCCACCTCCACCAAAACCAACCGGCCCTGAACATGTGAGTGAAGCTTCTCGTGTTGGTCGTTCCACTCCAGAGCCAGAAGCCGCTGCTCGCTCCGTTGATGGTGACACGAAGGGTGCGTCTCCTCTCGGCGGCCCTTGAGAGACCGGCCCTTCACCTGCTCCCCCTTAGAAACCCACTGACCCCCTTTTCTAGATCGTGTAACTTCTCAACCATTCCTCCTACCTCCCAACCCCTCTTCCTCAGCACCCGAACTTGCCATGATCCCCCACACCACCAAATCCGTCGCATTCATCCCCCTCTCACCCAAATCCTCCGCCACCCTCCGCCGCCACCACGAAAAGCAAGCCACCAAATCCGACAACGACGACGGCGGCCAAACCAGCGATAGCGACGTCTCGCTCATCCGCGGCGTCGCAGACAACAAATCCCATCACCGCCGTCGTAACTCGGACCCCTCCTCAGACCGCCCCCTCATCCGCCGCGGCTCTTCCTCTTCATCCAAGTACTCCGACAACGACAACAATGAAGACGAGGAAGAGGTAATCGAGCTCCTACCAGATCGCTTTGACGCCCAAGGCCGTCCCCTCGACTCTTCATCATCATCATCATCATCATCCCAACGTCGACTGCACAGTCGCCGCGGTGAATTCGAGTACCGCGATGGTCCGGTTTCGGGACTAAATATGAGAGGGCAATGGGGTGTGGCGGGGACGGATGCCGAGGCGGTGGAGAGGATTGTAAAGGGTGTGACCGGGGTGTTGGAGGGGAGGGGGAGTTGGTTGGGGTTGGTTGGGGGGATTTTGGGTGGGGGGTTGTTGAAAGATTTTGGAGGGGGCGAGGGTGGTGGGGAGAGGGGGAGGATTGGGGAGTTGAAGCGGGACCGAAGCCGGGAAGAGACCGATGGTAGTGGGGAGAGAAGGAGACGGAGGAGGGATGACGATGGGGACGAGGATAGTCAAAGTCGAAGTCGAAGTGGGAGATGGAGAGAGCATGAGCTAGGAGAGAGCAGTGGACATACGGAGGGTGGGCGGACTCGAGGACGGGTAAGGGACGAGCATGATGAGCACGATGACGAGTATGAGGATGATCGGAGACGGAGGAGGCGGGAGAGGTATGATGATGATTCAAGGGAAAGGGGATTTGGGAGGTCACATACTTGGGGATAGTGTGTGTACAGCTGATGACTTATGACTGCGTTGATTTCTGCATTAGTTTTTCTTCTTTTCTTTCATCTCTGCTAGATATGAGCTTGTATGTTCTTTGGTTACAGGTGCGATGGCTTGGGCGACCGCTTCCTAATATCTTACGAGTTACGAATACACGATGGCTTGCGACTGTCTTGACAACACCGAAGTAGTCTAATCAAACCCTCTCTAAATGCGCGATCTGGTATCTAGCCCCTATCTACACTCTCCAGAAAAGAATACCCCTCTCATAACTCCTCATGCTCATGCTCCTCATCCCTCATAACCGGCTTGTCCGGCCTCCCACTATCCTTGTGCAGATCCACACCCTTCTTCGCGCGCCACTTCTGGAACAAAGACCACAGCTCCTTCTCCATCCCACTATCCATCTGGTCGGGCAGCACGACGGTGTAGTCCACATACAAGTTCCCGTACTCGGTCTTGTGGTAGACGCTGTCGCCATCCTCATGCCACTTGGGCATGCCCTCGCCAGCGACCGTCTCAACATGGTTTGGCTGCACGACCTGGCCCCGCGCCCTTCCAAGCCGGACGACGTGCCCGTCAAAGTGCGTGAGATTCCTTGTCCAGTCGCCCATCAGCGCCTCCCGCAGCGACAGCACCTCCCGCCAATACAAATCATCCCCCTTGCGGCGCATAAACACCCCATCCACCCGGTCGGGGTTATCCTCCTCGCTCTCCAGATCCGGCTCCTTCTCCATCAAATTCACAATCAAATCCCCCGCGACCCAATCCGGGCTCGCATCCGCCTCATTCTCATACGCGATCCGCGTCCCATCCGCCATCCCCCGCTGAATCGCAAGACTAACCGTCGTCGGCTTGCGCAGCACCCTCTCCCCTCCACACGCGGGGCACTTATGCGCGATACTCTTCCCCCGCCCGCCACAGGAATCACACTGCATCTGCACCTGCGTCCACATCCCCGGCGCCAGCTGCTGCCTGACCATCTTGACGCCCCTCCCATGACACCCCTGACACGTATGCACGACCCTATCCGCAGCGCCCGTACCCTCGCACTCATCGCAGATCTCCTGCTTCTCCCAGGTAAACTCGGTCGTCTTGCCGAGGTAGAGGTCGCGCAGGGAGACGCCAATCTTGACCTCGACGTTGTGGCCGCGGCGCTGGCCGGGCTGGTTGCCGAAGTGGCCGCCGCCGCCGAAGAAGCGGGAGAAGAGGTCGAAGGGGTCGTGGGTCTGGAAGCCGCCGCCGCCGTTTTGCTTGCGTTGCTTGAGCCCCTCGTGGCCGTATTGGTCGTAGATTTGGCGCGATTCGGAGGAGGAGAGCGCTTCGTAGGCTTCGGAGACGAGGACGAATTTGTCGTGGGCTGTTGGGTCGTTGCTGTGCAGGGAAAAGGTTAGGGAGGGTGCGAAGGGAGGGATAGGGATGGTTGGGGGGGGGGGGGATGTGGCATACGGGTTCTTGTCGGGGTGGTATTTCTTGCTTAGTTGGCGGTAGGCAGACTTGATCTGTCGGTCAGTGGCTTGCCGGTCGAGGCCGAGCACCTGTGCCAGGTTAGACAAGACTGCCAAGGGGGGAGTAGATGGGCGTGAGGTATCGCACCTTGTAGTAGTCCTCGGCGCCAAAGGCGAGCTGCGCCAGGGTAAAGAGAGGCAGGAGAATCGACTTTAACCTCATCGTGCCGGTGTTTCGCGGCCGGCCTCTGTGGCCAGCTTATTCAAGGGGTAGTGTTTAACTGGTAATTGCTTGTGATGGAAGGGCCGTTGAGATTTGTGGTTGTGAAGATAAGAACAGCGTGTCTCTATAACGAGCGACAAGAGGTCGAGAGTCTCTGAATTTGTTGTGGTCGCGTGTGGTGGGAAACGCGCCGGTGACTTACACAGCCGATCTGGAACTTTTCGAAGGTTTGCGACAGCTCCCAGCATAAGCACCGAGACATTCACTTGCAGCCAGCGTGGTCAGAGTGGCCACTTGGGAACGCGCCATCTTATCGGAGGCATGTGATTTGTCTGTGCTCTCCCATGCATGCCAAGAACTGTTATCGATGACTTAGGATCAAGCGCCTGAAACTATCACCGCTAGCCCTAACCCTCCATTCAGCTCCATCAGAGCTTCACGAGCAAGCTCCTGATTCATGGACAATGGAGCCGCATGCTGTTGCGTAATAAGTCGCCGGCTCAGTGGAAGAGTCGTGGAAATGTACCCGAGCGAGTGACTTCACCTCTCGCCTATCCACGGCTCTCATTTTCACCTCCCTCAGAACCCCCTCATCCTCACTCTACCTTCACCCTGATCTCATCTCACCAGCCGAACTGGGTTCAACACCAGCTTCACCACCCACCACCTCACCCAACTCAAACTCAACCACACCGACCCCCAGGGTCCCCAACCGCCCACAATGCTCCCCCCCACCCTCCGCTCCCTCCTAGAACCCTTCTTCTTCATGTCCCTCGCCATCTCCTACCTCCCCTCCACGCTCCTCACCCTCCTCCGCACCCACGACTTCACCACCCTCCTCTCCTGGCCCGCCTTCCAAGCCTTCTGGTTCGGCCGCTTCTGGTCCCGCATCGGCCCCGAAGTGCGCATCAACTCCGAAAAGAACGTCGTCCCCCTGCTGCAGGGGCGCGTCCGCCACGGCCACATCCTCCCCCCCTCGGACACAGAAACCTTCCCCGCCGTGCACGGCACAGTCCTCGAAATCGGCCCCGGCTCCGGCATGTGGACGTCCATCTTCACCCCCGCCTACCTCCCCTCCCTCAAAAAAATCTACGGCGTCGAGCCCAACCCCTCTCAACACCGTGCCCTAGCCCGCCAAATCTCCGCGGCCGGTCTCGACGACGGGACCTACGAAATAGTCCCCCTAGGCATCGAAGACCTAGCCTCTTCAGGCCGGGTCCCCAAGGAGAGCGTCGACTGCATCGTGACAGTCATGTGCCTCTGCAGCATCCCCGAGCCGAGACATAATATCCGGGAGTTGTATGGGTATCTCAAGCCGGGGGGCAGGTGGTATGTTTATGAGCATGTTAAGTGCTATCGGTCGCAGGGATGGGGGATGGGGTTTTATCAAGGTTTGTGGTCCAGAGATTCCATATGATGTTTGTGGGTTGCTGACATACGTGCCAGCTATCCTCGATTACATCTGGCCGCACTTTGTCGGTGGTTGCGAGATGAGTCGCGACACCGAGAAGTGGGTTAAGGAGGCCGGTCCATGGAGCGAGATCGACTTATGCCCGTTGGAGGGTGAGCCTTGGTATTTCACCATGCCCCATACCATCGGAGTTCTCACCAAGTAAACCGCCGAGGCGTCTGCGGACTTGTCAGCCAGCGTCTCTCAGACTCGGCTCCCAGGCTCAGCTCCATCGCCCAAACCAATTCAACAATCACGTAGCAAAATCATTATCTCAGATCATCAAGTGGAATTGGAGGCCTGAACCTCGCGCTGCCTAGCTACCTATCTCGGCGACGCACCTGTCCACTCAGATCCCTTGTCACGGAGCAAAACCGTAGAAAATTGCCCCAAGATGTCAACCAAGTAAACGACCAATACCTCACCAGCGAAAAGATCAAGTCCTACCCTGAAAGAGATACCCAGTCACCATGTGATCATTGGTAACCATCAGTTTACCAGCCGCCGACCGGGACAGCAGCAGAGCCAGAGGCCCAGGCGTCCTGGCCACCCCCGGAGTCGAAGCCGCCATTGCCGGTGTCAGCGTTGTCGAAGCCACCGTTATCGAAGCCGCCGCTAGCATCGTTGCCGGCACCGCCATTGCCGAAGTCGTCCTCCTGAGCAAGAGGGTTGGGGCACTTGGACTTGAAGTGGCCCATCTGCTGGCAATTCATGCACTTGACGCGGGTCACTGTTGACTCGTTAGCAAGTGGTCACCGAATTGGAGCAGCAGCACTCACTGTCACGGGGCTTGGGGCAGTCCTTGTTCATGTGACCGTACTCGTCGCAGTTGCGGCACTGGACCTTCTCCATGTTGAGAGGCTCGGGGCACTCCCGGGCCATGTGGCCCTCCTGACCGCAGTTGCGGCAGCCACGGCTACCACCACCCTGGGGGCAGTCGCGAGAGAAGTGGCCCACTGGAAGCATGTCAGCAACGAGACCGAAAGAGCAGAGCAGAGGCGGAACGAACTTTCACCACACTTGCGGCACTCGACGTCGGCAGCCGAGCGGGGCTCAGTGCACTCAGCGACCTTGTGACCAGACTGGCTATGCGGCTGTCAGCTTCTCGTTCTAAATCTCGGCGATTGAGATACCAACCCGCAGTTCTTGCAAGCAAACCTGTCAACGCGCGGGGTAGGGCCTGCGAGAATCGTTAGCTGATGGTCACTTCACCCACAACGGATCACTTACAGTCGCGAACGCGATGACCCGTCTTGCCGCAGTTATAACAGGTGATCTCAACAGTGTTGGTCCTCTCGACCTTCTCCTGTGGGCAGCTCTTCGCGATGTGGCCGACCTCATCGCAGTTGCGACACTGCGGAAGGCCACCGTAGACGACCTCACCAGCATCCTTGAGACGCTCAATGTTGTCATCAACGTCCTGGGGCCACAGCTCGCGATCGCGCGGGCGAGGCGGGTTCCACTGAAAACGGTACGTGACGGTGTACTTCTTGCCGAGGTTACCCTGAAGATCCATGTTCTTAAAGGTCGCCGCGAGCGGCTTCTCGATGGCAATGAGGTAGAGCGGGATCTCCTGGTCCCGGAAGGCGCGCTCGAGCTCCTCATACTTGGCATCAGGAGCGGACTTGACGTAAATCTGGATGGCCTCCTTTACGTCGTCGATGTCGCGCTCCTTGACGGCGCGCTGGATCTGGCCCCAAGCGGCCTCGGCGTCCATGTCCGGCAAATGGTCGCGGTTGACCTTGCGAGCACTCTCGCACTTGCTGATGGTATGGCCTAGAGCGGAATTAGAACTGGGCTCATGACCAACGACTCCAAGCCAAACATACCGGTCTCACCGCAGTTCTTGCACTTGCGGTCGGGGCAGTCCTTGACCAGATGATCAGGAGAGTCACACTCCTTACAGGTCATCGGGGGAGCGTTGGGGCAGTCCTTGCTCCAGTGGCCCTCCTCGTTGCACCGACGGCAGGCGCCGGTCAGGACGCGGGGCTTCGGGCAGTCAGCCTTGTTGTGACTGCAATAATGTCAGCAAGCAGTCATCAAGTCCAAGAGAGAAGAAGCCTTACCCGGTCTCACCGCAGTTAAAGCAGGCGCGGTCCCCGCCGGCATTGCCGCCATGGTCGCCGTCATTGGCGCCGATGTTCATGGTCTCGACACCAAAGGTGCCCCCGCCGGAAGCAGCGGCGAAACCATCATTCCACTGCTCGACTTTGGCAGTGGCGCCGACTGAAACGTTGTCGTTCCACTCGGCGGCCTTACCGCCATTGTCAGCGGGAGCCCAGCCGGAGTCGGCAGCAGCGGCGCCGCCACTCCAGCCAGTGTTGTTGTTGGTGTCCCAGCCAGACATGTTAGCTTTGTGTGTGAGGTCTGGATTTCCACGCGTCAGAAAGTCGGTCGAAAGTTTGGGATTCTTGGTGGAAGGAAGGAACCAAGATTGGAAGAACAGGAAAGAAAGAAAGGAGCGACTGGCGCGATGATGTTTCTGCGAAGAGAAACGCGTTCGGCTCTCGATGCGGAGGAAGAGAAAAGAGGGAAATCAACTGGGCTTACCTTGTTTAAGATGTTTCGCGAGAGGCTGAGAGTCTGGAGGACAGTCGATCAGTCTTTGGCTCAGTATGCAGCGCGCGGCGCGGTGGCAGTCGTGATGCAGAGGAGGGAACCGCCGCAGTCGAAGAAGACGGTGATAATGAGGAAGAAGGGAAGGACGAAAAGAGGAAAGGTTGATGATGGCTTACTTGGCTTGGATTGTCGATGAAGTCGGACGGGAGTGACCGACTGTAACAACAATGAGGGTTGTGTTGCAGAAGGAAGGAAGAAGGCGGAGGGTGAGGAGAGGAGAGAGGTGGGAAGAAGGAAGAGTGGGAGGAGGGAAGGTTGGAGAGGGAAGGCAGGAGGGGAAGCAGAGAAAGGCCTGCAGAATCTTTTGGGATTTAAGCTCAGACTGCTCGCTCTTTGGGATGTTTTCAAGAAGCCCTAGGAATCATCTTCGTGGTCCCGCGTGATTGAAGGCGGGCAGTGGAAGAGAGGAGGGCGCGGGTCCGGGAGGGTAAGAGAGGGCAAGAGAGGGCAGGAGTGAGGGCAAGAGTGAAGGCCGGGGGGCATCTGTGCCGCCATGGCAGTTACGACGTCGTCCGCAAGGAGCAGCCTGGGTCAAGAAATGGTCACATCACTTTCCAGAGAGGAAGGACCGGCTGGCAGAACAAACAGAGGGCGTGGGGGAAACTTGGTGGTGATAAAGGATATCTCGTGATGGTGTTGGGGATGCAGCATCAGAAAGAGGAAAAGGGGCAATGTAAACAAGCCATTCAGGGGCTATGACTGTCAGATCTGTAACTGCACAGTCAACATTCTGTCGCTTAACCTCTGCCAAGATATAGTTTTTGGCCTCATCGCAAACGTGAAAGCCGCTTTCAGAACAGCTATCATGGTTTCTTTGGACAGAATAAGCCCAAGAGAGCTATCTCTGTTACGATTGCAGGTCATGTTCCAGAAGAAGCGGCAACAGATGGCCTGTCACTCTTGCGGCATATGATGAAACATTGCTTCAGCCGCTTTCAGCAATTGTGTGAAGAGAAAAAGAAGGCAATCATTCACCAAGTGACAAAAGGGCAAAAGCACAATATTTCTTTCATTTCAACCTTAGATAACTAGAACAGTCAAGACTCTTACAGTTTGGTTCTTTCATGGCCCAGTCCTATGACACTTGCATTGAACCACTCAAGAGTGTGCAAGACCTGCCTCCCATCAACCAAGACTGGTGGAGTTCTAAAGTCAATCTTGAGCAGAATTATCTCAAAACCTCGAATATAATTTTGCCCAGACTCTAGTCTGATATGTCCACCAAGCGAGGTCCTCAGCGCCTGTCATCTCCGGCTCAAGACAGGTTCAATCATGGATCGGCTTCTGATTGCAATGTTGTGTTCTGGTCTGGTACGGCATATTCCAAGAAACGAGCAACAAATCCAACGAGTTGGTGAATCCTTGCTTTCTACGTAGCAGCCCAAGAGCTGGTTGGCGTCGACAATGCTCCGTTCCTGGCAAAGGGCGGGGAGGTGCAGAGGGGTAAAGGGGACCCCGCAGCATGCAGGTGGATGGATACCGGCGCAACTGTGTCCGAGGGATGACGAGGAAGGCAGCCTGTTGACCCTTGAATGTTGGACTAAAAAAGGGTGAAGCTATTCGTGAGGCCGGAGAAAGTTGTCTTTTCTCCTTCATTCTGTAAATCCAGTCCCTCTGTCTCATCATGTCCAAGCCCGACAATCCCCCCAAGATGGAGTACCGCTTCCTGGGCCGCTCCGGCCTCCAGGTCTCGGCCATCTCCCTCGGCGGCTGGCTCACCTACGGCGGCCATGTCGACCGCGAGGGCACATATGCCTGTATGAAAGCAGCATATGACTGTGGTGTCAACTTCTTCGACTGCGCCGAGGGGTATGCCGACGGCGAGTCGGAGCGTGTCATGGGCGAGGCCATCAAGAAATTTGGGTGGAAGCGGAACGACTTGGTTATTTCGACCAAGGTGAGTCTGAAACAAAACACCTCACGGTCCAAAGTCTAATACTGACCAACCGCCTCGCAGCTCTACTGGGGCGAGTCCTTCGGTGACCGTCCGGTCAACAACCTAGGCCTGTCCCGCAAGCACATCATCGAGGGCATGAACATGTCCCTCGAGAGGCTGCAGCTGGACTACGTCGACCTGATCTATGCCCACCGTCCTGACCGGCACACGCCCATGGAGGAGACAGTACGCGCCTTCAACCACCTCATCAACACGGGCAAGGCGTTTTACTGGGGAACTTCGGAGTGGAACGCCGACGAGATTGCTCAGGCGTGGCGGTACGCCGACAAGCTGGGGCTGATCGGGCCTGTGATGGGTACGTTATCCGGCGTGTCATTCTCGAGGAACTCCACCACCATCTAACCGCACACAGAACAACCCCGCTACAACATGATGGAGCGCATCCAGGTCGAGAGCGAGTACGCGCATCTCTACCGCGAGGTCGGGCTGGGCCTGACCGTCTTCTCGCCCATGCGGCAAGGCATCCTGTCGGGCAAGTACAAGAACGGCATCCCGGAGAACTCGCGATTCGCGCAGAAGCAGGTCGAGTTTATCGCTGGCTTCTGGCAGGAGATGGGCTTGGAGAGATTTCAGGCCATGGCCGACCAGGTCACCAAGCTGGAGCCCATCGCCGAGCGGCTGGGCATCAAGATGAGCGTGCTAGCGCTGGCGTGGGTGCTCGCAAACCCCAACGTCAGCTCGGCCATCACGGGCGCCAGCAGCCCGCAGCAGGTGTACGAGAACGTCGAGGCGGTGCGCGCGTGGAGGAAGTTGACGCCTGAGATTATGTATGAGATCGACGAGATCCTCAACAACAAGCCGCCCGAGATCACGATGAGATATTAGGAGGACAGCCGGAGGAAAAGAACATGTTGTTGTTGGAAGTGGTGATGATGTTGGCGATGTTTGTTGTTGTTGAAAGCCACGGGAAAAGCATGGATCAGACGATTTCTGCAAGATTCAGCTCATGTTCAACGGCTTCTGGCCTTCTCGATCGAGGACCCAGCGGGTCCGATTGGTCCCACCCCAGCGGATAGCTCCGCTATCTTCCAGGGACCGTTGCCCCTGCCCCGCCTTTCGGCCCCTGACCGCCACCGCGCGTCTCTGTGCCAGCGACTGTGCCCTGAAATTCGTCCCATCTCGCCAACCTCCAACTTCAACTTTTTGGGGTAGCTGCTTGTCTCAGATTCCCTCCACGCCGGCCGCCATTAATCTCGGCTGCTCTCCTCATCGCCATGGCGTGCGCACTGGCAGAAGGCCTCACTCAAAGGCTGAAGGAGCCCGCCGTCAACGGCAAGACCAGCAATGGCACCGTCGACACCTCGGCGGCCGCGGAGGCGAAGCTCGACAACCAGAAGGACAAGGACTTTTTCTGGACCTACACAGAGGAGCCGCATAGGACCCGACGTCTTGCCATCATCAAGGCCCATCCGGAAGTGAGTCAAGAGCATCATGGAGCTCCCTACCACTTCAATTGATCTAACAACCTCTCGCCAGGTAACGAAGCTCTGCGGCCCGGAACCTCTCACCAAGTACGTCGTCACTGGCGTCGTCGCCCTCCAATTCCTGTGCGCCCATCTCCTGCGTGACACCTCCTTCTGGTCATGGAAGTTCTGGGCCACTGCCTACGTCTTTGGCGCCACCTCGAACCAGAACCTCTTCCTGGCCATCCACGAGATCTCCCACAACCTGGCTTTCCGGTCAGCCCTGGCCAACCGCATGTTCGCCATCTTCGCCAACCTGCCCATCGCCGTGCCGTATAGCGCTTCGTTTAGGGTGCGTCTCCTCCCGTGCCTATCTTCTTGGCACAAACTAACAACCCCAGCCCTACCACCTCACCCACCACAAGTCCCTCGGCGTCGACGGCCTCGATACGGACCTCCCCACCGCCTTCGAAGCCGTCTTCCTCGACTCCATCCTCGGCAAAGCCTTCTTCTGCACCTTCCAAATCTTCTTCTACGCCCTCCGCCCCATGGTTGTCTACCGCGTGCCCCTGACCTGGGTGCACTACCTCAACCTCGCCATCCAGCTCTCCTTCGACTACGCCCTCGTCTACCTCCTCCCGGGCTACTTCAGCGTCCACTCCCTGCTCTACCTCCTGCTCTCCTCCTTCCTCGCCGGCTCCCTGCACCCGACCGCCGGCCACTTCATCGCCGAGCATTACGTCTACGAGAAGATCGTGCCCGAGGCGCGCGACCCGGAGAATAACATCCCCGTGCCCGAGACGTTTAGCTATTATGGTCCCCTGAACTTTTTTACCTACAACGTCGGCCTGCACAACGAGCATCATGATTTCCCGGCGATTCCGTGGAGCAGGCTGCCGAGGCTGCATGAGATTGCCAAGGAGTTTTATGCGGATCTACCGCAGCATCGGAGTTGGACGTATGTAATCTGGCAGTTCATTTTTGATGAGGAGATTGGGATGCGGTGTAGGGTTAAGCGGAAGCAGGGCGGGAGGGTGGTGGGCGGTGGGAATGCGAAGAAGGTACAGGCTGCTAAGGTGGCGGATTGGAAGGAGGATGAGGTCGAGGCTTGATGGGTTGGTGAGGGGAATTGTTACGAGTATCTTGGGAGCGTTGAATACATTTGGTTGAGCAAGCATAGCCTTAGATTTGGTGGGAGAGAATGTATGATGGTTTTGATGAGTATCTGATACAGCTTGGTCACACACAGCCTTCGAGCACATGACAGCAGTGCTATTCCATCTCCTGGTAGTCCTAAAACTACCCCGTCAGATCAACCATTGAAGAGACAATACTCAAGAGACAATTCTCAACCTAACAAGACCAAAAACAGGCCTGGCACCACCACTATCACTAACAAAAAGAGAGCAGAAAGAGAAACACATATCCCATGACAACGTCACATCCTCCCACACGTGGAACAATTCCACAAGTTCGATCTCCCCAGCAGGCATTGTCACCTGACAAGCTGTGCTTGTGTAGTCCTGCGGGGGCGGCCCGATGTGCTGTGTGAGGTTTCAGGTGGTCATCTTGCCAGTTTGTCAGATGTTGAACGTGTGGTGCTCAGAGGCATAGCCACTTTGGTAGACGGTGGTAAACCGTAGCAGGATGGCTGCTCGAGTAAATGTTTGCTTGCAGGTGGAACATATAACTTGATCTTGTTCGGGCTATCCCGGAAGTATCAACAGAACCTGTTGATCTTGTATCTGCCGGGTCTGTCTCCCATGATGGGAAACAACATATCTGTAACAGAGCAAACCGCGAACTTGATTGGGGATGGTAGCAATGCCAGACAAATACTCAGGGAACACCGTATTGTATATCCACCCTTCTTGTGACTACCTATATACTGGGGAGTGTTACCCCTGAGCGGGAAGAAATAACCAGTCGGCTGTAACATGTATATATAATTGTCTCCGGCTGGTTGACTGCCCCAGAAACTTTGTACTTGTGTCTGTACACATCCGTACTTGTGCTCGTGTGCGGTTGGAGCTCTCGTGACCCCTGATCGAGGATAATATCACAGGTTTGATCACACTGGACCTCAAACATTGCCGTTGTTTGATCCAGATGTTCAACCTCTCTTCCCTCCTGGTAACATACAACTGAACTCATTCCTTGATGGTAAAACCTTGTTGGATGGAGCGTGTTGACAGCCAGCCCAGTATGTCTGACCTGTCCTGATGAGACCCGAGACACTAAGTTGAGAAGCTAGAGGAAGACACTGTAGGAAATAGAAGTGTAAGAACCTGTTAGTTATAGTCCATGCAATACCCCGAGAGGTATAAACGGGGTGTAGATTAAAGAAGTAGTTACAAGAGAGTTTACAGTAGATAGCAAACATAAACTGAAGCACAGCGAGAACAGAAGAAGCTAGTCTGGTCAAAAAAGACAGGTCTAAACAAATGCCTTTATTACCCTCCAGCCATCCATCCACCTCTAGTTACCCTCCTTGACTAGCCTCCTCGGGTATCAACTTCAACCATATTTGCAATACATCCTCAAACTTCAAACAAGAGCGTCCCCATCTAAACTTGAAACCTCAACTCAAGAAAGAACATCGCCCACCCAAAGCCCACCATCATCATGACCAAGCCCCGAGGCACCTGTGGTGATTTAAAGTACGCCATCAAGCAAGTAGGTAAATAAAGAGTTTGATAAAAAACATAAGACATGAACCCCTCGCTGGGCTGCCAAGTAATCTCAAATCGAACCCCCCAAATCCTCCTCCAACCATCCCCTCCCTCTGTCAAGGACAAAACGAAAGAAAAGTGAAAGTTCCGCCATCATTCAGAAATCGCTTCGTTATGTCTGTATGTCTTTTTATTCCCATCCACCCGTGCACCCACCCACCAAGCCAGCCAACCAAGCCAGCCAACCCAGCCAGCCAGCTCCCGAAAAGCCAACAGAAAAAACGCCAACTCCCGCTAAATAACCCCCTCCGGCCATCGCTCCCTCCAGCTCCATGTAAATGTGTAAAAAGGAGAAATATTTTGTTCCATGCCTGCCATGCCATGCCATGCCATGCACGCTTCGTCAAAAAAGGATGTAAAATCAGGATACAGAACCCGGCCCCAGAAACAGGGAAAAAGAGGGCGAAGTCCAACCCCAAATGCAAATAGAAAGGGGATTCCACAAAGGAAAGGGTGCGTTGCTGGACGTAGGGAAATCAACCCTACACCATACCATCCACCCCTCCCATCACCCAACCCACCCACTCAATCCTCAAGTACCACCTCCCAACTAATATTCACCTCCCCCTCCCCTTTCTCCCCCCCACCACTCCCCTCCCCATCCCCCGGCGCAGGCAACCCCTCCCTCGGCTCCCCCGCCGAATTCCCCTTCACAGTCGTCTTTCCACTAATCGTAGCCGTCCTCACCCTCTGACTCAACGGCAGCGTATACTTCAACACCCCCTTGAGTATCAACTGGAACTCATCCTCCACAATCCTCTCCCACCTTTCCTGCCCGCCATATGTCCCATTCCCGGGGTTTTTCAGCCGCACTTCCCCGCTGGAGTAGGAAATCCCCTTGTGGAAGAAGGAGCCCTCGAAGGAGAGGGCGCTGTCGAAACCTGTGATGGTGCCGAGGCGCATGTTGGGGGAGGTGTTGTCGTCTGGTTGGCTGGGGTCGGCTTCCAGGATTGTGGGGTTGTTGGGGTTGATTTGTTTAGGTGGGGGCGGGCCGATTTCGCCGGGGTGGGTGTGCCGCCACCATTCGGAGTCGGACATGGCGTGCGGGGACTTTGCGAACACCTCGATGTCGGCGCTGTCAACGACGACGACGACCACGTTGGGGTTGTGTGCGCGGATGGTCAGGTCGAGCATGAGTTCCTGCTGGCTGGCGACGACGTGGTCCATGGAGACGAGCTCGATGTCGGTGAGGGGCTGGGAGGTGGCGAACATGAAGCCGATGGCGCCCGAGACGACGAGGAGGAGCATGACGGTGAGGACCAGGCAGCTGGCGAAGCGGTTGAGGACGGAGGGTGGGGAGCGGTGGTAGATTTGGGACTCGAGGGACCGGATCGAGTGCATCCCCCGCCGGGGGCGGCCGGAGCGGGTGGAGCGGAGCGTGCCGGACTGGATGAGCGGGGTGGTCTCGTCGTCGGCGCCCGTGGTGTCGTCGAGATCGTAGCCGGCGGAGAGGTGGGTCCCCCGCTTGCCGTTGGCGCCGGCGCTCGCGCGGTTGCCAAATCGAGGGCTGGGAGGCCCAGATGACTGCCGAGACCCGAGGTTCCCTGCCTGCGGGTTGAATGGCGACTGCTCCGCGAACAGAGACGGATGGCCGTTGCCACCGCCGTTGCGTCCCCAGCGACCAAAGTGGTGAGGGTGCCGGCCGGTTCCCCGGGCCGACCCCACATTGCTCCTCGAGGTGCCCCTGCCGTCGTCGTCGATGAAGGGGCTGTCACTGCCGTTGTTGCTGTTGGACGAGTTGACAAACTTCATGCTCTTCTTGACCATCATCGGGGGGCCGACGCTCTCCATGACAGAGTGGATGGAGCGCATACCGCTGCGGTCGATCTGGCTGACCATTGAGGTGGCGCTCGGGGTCCGCGAGTGGAACCGCAGCGGCCGGTCGCGGGCATCTGGAGGGTTGGAGTCGTAGACAAATGTCTCCTCCGAGTCGGACGAGTTGGCTTCCTCGACGGCGCTGGCCACCTTCGCCTCGAAGATGTCGGCCTTGGAGGAGGCTAGGCGATGTCTTGTCAGTAGGCTGCTCATGTGATAGACGACCATGCTTTGTCTGCGAGCATGCGGACGACGAGAGCGACTGTCTGGCTCGTCGAAGGTGCTCTTCATAGGAGAGGGGGCCTTCTCAGCAGCTGGAATGACTGATCCCATCGACTGATAATGGCGCAAGCGAGGGAATAAAACAGCTGAACTCGGTGGCTCACCATTTCCGGCCGTCACAGTGGGCTGCTTGCGCGCAAGCTTCCTTTTCTCCTTCCTGGGACGTATCGTTTCTGTGCTCGGCTTTGTGCGCAGGCTGACGCTCGAGCCCTGGGTTCCCGTTCCCGAGACAAGCGGGGCTTGTGGAATCGAAACCACTGTCTCTGTCTCTACGGTCATGCTCTGCAGCGACGTCTCGCCCGTCTTTGTCTTGGTCACGCCCTGTTTGATACCTGTGCTGGACTGCCTCGAGGCCAGAGGGGGGGCACTCGCCGCGCCGCTCCGCCGAGAAGCCCTGACGTTGTCAGTCTCACTGCCGCTGTCGTTGGCGCTGGTTGTCCTCCCCGCCGCGTGCCTAGCGAGCGTGAAATCTATCGAATCTGCCTGCGACGTTTCCGAGACCATGCTGTCGTCAAGCTTTTCCTCCATGGACGCATCCGGGCCACGCGGCGAGCCTATCGGGCTGGCTTCCTGGACTGTCTCGAGGGTCGACGTGCTCCCTGGCACCCGCGGGGTCCTCATGCCGGCCGGCATGTGGAGGTCTTCTCCCTCCGTGTCAGACTCTGAGGGGCCGGGAACCGGAGGTGTGGTGCGCTGGGCGTTGATATAAGCTGTTTCCAGGTCCGGCCGTCGCGGAGCTCCCATGTTTGGCTTGTGCAGGATGGGGGGTGGAGACCGTAGCCTGGGAGACACGGGCCATCTGGGTGACTCGCGCAGGTGCTCCATGGAGGTAGGCGATTTGACGGGAGGACCCGCATTTGAGGTGAAATCTGAGCTGGACGGGAGGAGGGTCGGGGTGTTGCCTGATGCGAGGGTCTTGGACGCGGGCCCCGGATTGGCTTGCTTGGCCGACCGTGAGGGACTGAGGTCCTGTGTGCTGTTCTTCCGCGACCGGACGCCCGAGTTCGCCGACGAGGTGCGCGAGGTGGCGGTCCGGGACAGTGGCCTGGTCGGAGACGGGTCGCGCGACGGGAGGGGCGATGGGGCGGCAGACGACGAGGTGGAGGCGCCAGATGCCTGCGAGGTGAACTTGGAGGGACCAGACTCGGTCATGGGGGTGATTGTTGCGGTGCTCGCCGTGGACTCGCGCGACAGGGCCCGAGCCCGACTGCTGTTGGGGACTGCCGACGGGGCGGCCGACACGTTCGGGGATCTGTCCATGTCTGCATGTGTGTTCTGGGACTGGCTGGACTGGCCGGCGAGAGAGCAATGGCGGCTCGAACGCGGCAACACATGCCACGGCTGTCTTCTTTAGGGTCAAGATGGGCTCACTCGCGGGACCAGCGAATCATGACAGCCCGGGCCGGGGCAACCAGTGTTGTCGTGGTCGGAAGCGGTGCGCCCAGGTGGCCGGGGAAACTGCAAACTGTTGTGTTGTGCAACGCTGGCGACTGTCTCTTGTCTCTGGTAGTCGTTCGGGACACACAGGAGGGACCTGGCAAGGTAGGTAATCGGCCGCCGCGCTCTTCGTCAATGGAATGACAGCCGGTTCGGTGCTGCTATCAGGGGATTCCCATTTGTTGACAGCGCAGGCAGCCTTTGTTGACGAGGGGGAATCAGTCGGGCGACGCGGGTGGGATTCGTGGGTACGGTGGGTGCTGGGTGCTGGGTGCTGGGTGTTGACGGGGTACTGGAGTGGAGGAGCACAGAATTGGTGGATGATGTCGTTGGTCGGTCCCAGATCCACTCACGCCCACAGGGCAGGTCCAAGGACGGGAAGCTTGGGGCATGTGTTGCAGGCACAGCGAGTGCGCTGGCCCGCCTTCTCCCGTTTGGGGCTGGGCGCTCGCTGGGCTTTCGCTTCGGGTCGCACTAACAGTGGGACTGTGCCAGAATGGGCTGGAGGGGGATTTCGCCGGCTTCCATCCGGCTTCCATCCACACCCGCACGAGACGCTGGAAATTAAAAATTGATCACTTGGACGTTTGTTGGGATTCGATGGGAGATGCCAGAAAAGTATATCTAAATTACGAATAAAGCCCGGCTATGGGATACCAACGTACCTCTCCTTCCTCCGTGTCAACTCCCTGGCATTCTTACAGTCGCACAGTTCGTTACGTTACCATACGCATTCCCAGCAAATCCTGAAGGGCTGAACTTGAGTTGAGCAGAGCAAGGGCAACCGCCAAGGCCCCACCTGCCGCCCCTGAGACGTGGCACTGTACCTTTGGTCATGGGTCCGGTACAATAAATGAATCAATTTTCCGCCTGGAGCCGAGGAAATAAAGCGGGCACCGAGGTACCCAAAAGTAGCGCCAGCACACCGCAAGTCCCGGGAAGGGCAGGGGTCCGCTCTGTTTTCGGTTCCAGAATCTTTTCCCCGCCAATTCGAAGAAACTGTTTGGCCCAGACCTCCGTCTCTTTCGGAGTCTTTTCCTGTCGTCAACATCATCGCAGGCAAGCTGGGGAACACAACAGCATCCCAAGAACTATCGGGGGCACCAGGTGACGGTGTCCTCCAATCGCATAATTTTACTATTAAGAAGGTGGTTGTTTCGAGTTACAATTGATCTGCCTGTTGCAAGGCTGGCTTCATCGGTTTGAGCCCGATGCATGTTCTGTCCAACCTGCGATGATGACAGTGGCTGCCCATCCACCACCCTGGAACCACCAGGGAACCAGCCTGGGATCTTGGTCGGTCGCAAGCGCGGCCTCTTTGCTCCGATCCGTCTGACCCAGCCAACCCAGGAAATCTTGGTCGCCTTTTTCGGCACGCAACGGCGTCTGAGTCTCGACGACAACCCCGCTCCGCCAACTTCATGACCTTTATTTAGACAGACCCGCTTGGTCGAAGGGAAGCACGGTGGCAACAGCAGATGATGCGGTCGTCCAGAATCGGCCTTGTCCTTCTGAGCGGTGATGGCTCCGGTCTCGCCATGCGACGACCGTCATGAGGATCATGGCAGTGTTAGGCTGGGGTATGGAACGATCACCGAACCTTAAATCGCACCCAGCTCCCATCCGAACTGCACAGGATGATCATCAACACAGATCATCGCCGTCCCCGAGACCATATTTGACCTCGCCGGGACGAGTCTCACTGGAGCAGTCAGACAATCAGGCCGGCCGGTCGAGGACAAAGGGAACCGGACGGGAAAGCGCTCCGATTCTTCCCTCTGGCCAAGTCTTCCCTCGCAAGGCCACGCTCACTCAACCTCTCACGCACAGCCAAGTGGGCAATGGCAAACCACAAACAGGCTACCGTCCAGCACCTCTGAGGTGGACATGACCATCTCACATGGCTGACAGGAAAGGGAGCAGCGCCGCGGTAATTATCGACGGCAAAGCCCTAGCTTTTGTGTAACCCCCAAGCTGCCCATCATCAACTGCCTCCCCTCGTCAGAAGATCCGGCCGGGGCCCGACCGTTCCGGCAGGGGCCGAGGCGTCTCCACCACTCCGCCCGGGAATGCAAGGGGCTGACAGACTCCTCTCAGTGATCAGTGATAGCGTCCCACAAGCCCCATGCCGGCTGTTTGACGCGAGCAAACTCTGTTCTTGAAAACTTCAAGAAGACCGGTTGGGAAAGGAAATGAAAAAAAAAAAAAAAAACCCTCATCCCAAGACACTTCACCGCTCCCATCCCATCCCCCCTCCCTACCGCCATCCCCCCCATGACCGTAACTATGACCAAGACGGGACCACCCTCCGAGACTCGAAACCGCGCAAGACCTCTCCATGAAACTTTGTTCTCCCCAACGGCTGCGTGACACGTGGTACCGGTGGGAGGCGGGCGCCGATTTTCCTTCCCACACCAGGACCCCGTGACGCACCAATCCCCGTGGGGAGATTGACATTGGTTTGCAGAAAATCAATCCTCCAGCACCCAAGCACAGCCAGGCCAGGCTGCTGAATCTTGAATCCACGCTTGTGCGACAAATAGGGCTGAGCCGATAAGCGGCGTGCGTGGGTGATGGTGATCTTCAAGATTTCATGTCCCCCACCGCTGCTTGAGTCCGGCGAGGAAGTTATTCTTGGGACGAGGACCCTTTTTTTGGCGTTCTGTGTCTGCCGGCCGCTGTCACCCGCGTCGTCGTCACCTCTCATGCCTAGCACAGGCGCAGGAACCCGTGCCTGTCACTGGCTCGGCGCGCAGCCACGATGCGGGAGGGGATGCGGCTGCGTGAGCTGAGGAAGAGATGGTCTCGGAACTGAACCCCGCCCCCACTGACGGGACAAGCCACAGGGACTTCGTGGGAGGCTGTGATGGGCTGAAGGTTGGCTGATGGGAAAGTCGCGCAATAGAGGCGGTTGATATCCCGCGCGAAGAGGTCTGAGATATCTCGGCTGGGGGTTGTTTGGTTCTTGACGTGGGAGAGGTGGGCAAGGGGGGTTGACTGGGCGATCTTCCTGTGGACTGCTCAACTCCTTGATGAACTCTCCGGGTTAACACTCAACCCATCTTTCCGTCTTCAACCCAAGGAAAAACAAATTAATCTCGAAGCCGGAATGTGATGTTAACCAAAGGGCATGGTTTGAGTTGGCAAAACCCAAGGGCAGCTTTGCAGTGTTCAGCCGGATATTCATACTGCCGTAACTTGAAAATGAAATGACAACTAAACTTCCGTCTATCGTCTTCAACATCCGCAAGTGTGTTGAAGCCGGGTAAAAGTTCATTTGTTACGAGCAGGAGTGAGAATGAGGCCCTGCGCCCTTCCGACGACCGGCCCGAGACCCGCCGCCGAGATATCGGCTCCGTGAGTCACAAGAGTTGAGATAAAACACCAAGATGTTAACAAACCTGCTGTCGTGAGATCACCATCTAGACATCATTAACCCTCATTCCCAAGATGGGCCCAGCCTACACCCCCTCCCAGGTGGCCGACTACCTCACTTACATCGGCCTCCCCCAATCCTACCACCCCTCCGCCAAACCAACCCTCAACCTAACCTACCTCACGACCCTCTTCATCCACCACCTCACAGCCATCCCCTACGACAACCTCTCCATCGTACGCCTCCCCCACCCCCACCACCCCTTTTACACCACAACTAACCTCCACCACTACCAGCATTACTCCCCCACGCACACCATCTCCCTCAACCCCCTCGCCATCTTCACCAAAATCATCACCCCCCACCCCCGCACCAACCGCGGCGGCTACTGCATGGAAGTCTCCATCCTCTTCAACCACATCCTCCGCGCCCTCGGCTTCCACGCCCACCTCACTGGCGTGCGCATCCGCCCGCGCGTCGACGGCGTCCCGCAAGGGGAGCGCTACTCTGGCGTGCTGCACCTCGTTAACATTGTCACCTTCCCCTTTCCCCCCGAAGATGGTGGTGTCAATGGGGAGGGCGTGACGAAATACGCCCTCGACGTCGGTTTCGGCGGAGATGGGATGACACGCCCGCTGCCGTTGGTTGAGGGGGTGGTGCACGGTAATAGTATTGGGACGCAGGAGGTGAGGTTGGTGAGGGGGTTTATTGCGAATCAGAGGTTTAGGGATGAGGGGGAGGGGGCGGAGAAGATGTGGATTTATGAGGTAAGGAATGGGCCGGAGAGGGAGTGGGTTGCGTTTTTTGCGTTTCAGGAGAGGAGTGAGTTTTTTGAGGAGGATTTTGCGGTTGTGAATTGGTACACGAGTGCTAGTCCGGAGTGTCATATGACGTGGACGCCGATGGTGATTCGGTTTTTGAGGGGGGACGGGGGAGAGAGGGGAGTTGAGGGGGTGAGGGTGGTAGGGAAGGTGATGTTGGTGGAGGGGGTGGTGAAGAGGAATTTGACGGGGAAGACGGAGGTGGTGAAGGTGTGTAGGACTGAGAGGGAGAGGGTGGAGGCGTTGAGGGAGTATTTTGGGTTGCTGTTGACGGAGGAGGACATCGCAAGTATAAAGGGGAGGAGGGGGGAGCTGCTTGGATAGGAGGAATAGACTGAGCGGGTAGACAAGCCTGACAAAAACCACTGTTCACACACGGTCACTATGGACGGGTACGGTTGAGACAAGTCCTTAAGACTGAGATGGGAATTCTATCTTCGACCCGTACAACGTAAGTAGTGAGTAGGTAGGTAGGTAGGCAGGCAGGTATCTCCAGACCCCAAACGCCAGCCAAAAGCACCAAAACCAAAGACCGTTCGCTATCCCGCACCACCCCCAAATCCAAACCGATCCAAACGTATATGCTAGAGTAAATGAACAACAACCCATATCCAAAAAAAAAAAAAAAAAAAAAAAAAGAAACGTCTTCACCCTTGATCAACCCCACTGCGTATCCAACAACCCCTCCTCCGCCTCCGCCTCCCCTCCCGCCGTCCCATCCTCATGGATCCTAAACCCCTCCATCTCGTCACCCTTCTCTCCCACCCCAGCCCCAAGCCCCCCACCACCAACACCCATACACCCCTCCACCACCCCCCCCACCGGCACGATCTGCCACGCACCCCTCTTACTCGAGTACTCACTCGGCGCCTGACTACTCCCCCCACCCGCACCCTGCTCCTCCTCCTCCCCTCCCTCTTCCCCCACCGCCCCCTCATCCTCATGAATACTTATCTCCTGCTCCTGCGACGAAAGCGGATCCACATTCTCCGAATCACTCATGCTACTATCCCCCTCAGCATCCAAGTCCACCGACTCTCCTCCATCCTCCACATCCACATCCTCATCCACCTCGTCTTCATCCCCAACAACAGTCGGGAGATCGACGTCGACAATGTCGGCGTCGGATTCGATGCCTGCCCAGGGGATGTCCTCTGGTCGGAGGGGGGGTTGGTGGTGGTGTTGGTGTTGGTGGGGCTGGGGTGGGGAGGAGCCGGGATGGTGAGGGTGGGGGTGGGGGTGGCGCTGGTGGCGCCAGACTTCGTGCTCGGTGTCGACGCCGTCGAGGGAGTCTTCGTCTTGGGAGTCTTCGTAGACGTCGATGTCGAGGTCTTCGGCGGGGTTGGGGGTTGCGCGGGAGAAGGGGAAGGGTTGCCGGTGGTGGGGGTGGGAATTGCTGGGTTGGCGGGAGTGTGAATGTGCGTGGGGATGGGAGTGAGAGAGGGGGTGAGATCTCTGCCGGTTGGCGGACGCAGCAGTAGCATAGTGCTGTTGCTGCTGCACCCCCTCATCCGCCATCTCACTATCATCATCCTCGTCATCATACGGATCCGTCGAAGTCCCCGACCCACTCGACTCGCCATCCTCCCCCATATAATTCATATCCTCATCCTCCTCATCCCCATACCCCGTATTCGTCCTCAACACCGCCACCTGCGGCCCACGACTCCCCGCCCTCTGGTACCCGAACTCACCCACGTGCGCCTCGCTGTGCGGCGTGGCATAATAAAACGGCGTCGTGCGCCGCTGCTCCCTCTCCCGCTCCTCGTACCCGTAAATCCCTCCCGGCGCGAGCGACGGCGAGCGGCTCATGCTGGTCCTGCTCCAGCGGGGTGTGTTGCGCGGCACGAGGCTCGGCGACCGTGTAAAGCGGTGCTTGTTCGGGTTCTGGATTGTCACGGCCGCGCTCGTGGCGTGGAGGCTGCCCAGGCGGGGGCTGGCGAGGCGCGGGCTGGCGCGCGCGGGGACGAACGGCGAGGAGCGCCGCTCGTAGGGGGTGGCGTGGGTGGAGATGCGGCGGCGGGATTGGGCGGGGGAAATCAGCGCGGGGCCGGCGACGGGTGGGAGAGAGCCGGTGCGGATGGAGTGCTGCGGTGGTGGCCAGGAACCCTTGCGCTCGCGCTGGATGAGGGGCGATTGTGCGCGTGAGCGGCTGGGGCCGGGGCCGATGGAGAGGATGGGGGAGGAGACGCCTGTGTAGAATTGCTGGGAAGGTTCGGTGGAGGAGCGGCGGGAGACGCGCTGGTGGATGGCCTGGCGGAGGCTGATGGCGGAAGAAGCGGTGACAGTGACCGGCGGCTCGTCAAGGCGGTCGTTCCAGTTCCAGCAGTCCTCCATCGCATCGGCCTCGGGAACATCTCCCGCACTGCTCTGCGAATCGGGGTAGACTCTGCTAAGCTGGCGCAGCTTTTGCCAGGTCCAGCCCGTCTCAAACGCGTGGTGGCCCAGGGGATGGTCCTGGAGGTATGCCTCGGGCTGAGTGATATACAGCCTTTGAATGCCAGTCGCCTTCATGACGACGCTGGACACAAGAAACGTAAAGTCCCAGAGCGCGGGTGTCGACATCTCAGCCGGCGAGAGAAAGCGCAACCTAGAGTCCTTGTGCAGCTTGCGCAGCGGGACCCAGGCCTGCCTCAGACCGAGGAACTCGGCCAGAGGAGAGTCCGGCGCAAAGCGCGCGTCCGAGTTGCAGATGCGCAGCACATCGCCAAACGCATCGTGCACCGCAAGTTGGACGCTCCGCGCATCGGCTCCCCGAACCGTAACGGTCTTGATCAGCCCGCGACTCTTCAACCGCTGGTCAATCCCGCGTCCGGCAGCAAACGCCCTAGGCAGCAACCAATTCGACTCGTTGCCCTGGCCCGGCCACTCCTGAAACTTGGGCGACTGTGGATCCGGCGTGGCCCTGCTGATAGTATTCGGCATCTGAGTCCAGTCCTCACCTATGGATCTCCGCTGGCTCGGAAAGCCCTTAGCCTCGATCCAGATCCCTTTGAGCGGAAACGGCAGGAACACAACCTCCAGCTCCCACGGCTTCGTGTACGACGGCAGGGCAGTCGCCTGGAGCTGGGTAACCTGCGCCTGGAGCTGCTGCAGCTGGCTGTAGACCTCTGCGCGGTTCGCGGCGGTGATGGTGGCGTTGGTCGAGACGGACACCACGCTGGCGGTGGCGTCGTCGGCGCCGCCGCCGTCCTGCTTGTTGACGATGCGCCTGCTGCTGACGACGCTGCCGTTGTCGTTGAGCAGCTTCTCGACCTCATCCACGCGCGACTCGAGGTCGGTGACGCGCAGGTCGAAGTGCTCGTGCTTGTCGTGGCAGTCGTCGTGGCCGGCGACGGAGAACGAGTTGGTCTCGAGCCTGTCGATGCGCTGCTCGTGGGTTTCGACCCTGTCTTCCAGTTTTTTGTATGAATCAGCATCAAAGGCTGGTAGTGGCGCCTCCTGAGAGGGCAATCCTTGGGGCATGGAGGCAGCCTGAGTTGGAGCACTCCCCGGCTCCTCAATTGTTTCCAGACCGACGTCTTCAAGACGCAACCGCGACGGCGGCCGGGGCCCTGAGACACCACTTAGTGTCCCCAGCCCCTTCCCGGCAAACGGCCGCAAATACCTCCCCTGGCTAGAGGACGCGGTAGACGGCGGCGGCGGGGGCGACATCAAGCACTGGGCGGGAATCGGCGGCAGTCCATTGGCATTGGCATGTTCAGCCTGAGACCGGGCAAGGTCTCCCCAGCTGGTGTACGTATCCGGCATCGGGCTCTCCTGTCCGGGGCGGGCATCCATATGAACCTGGGAAGGAATGGCAGCCTGTATCCTCGGCGCAGACACGGCAGCAGTCTGAAAATCCAGCACATTAAAATCCATCGTCGCTCCCAAGCTCGCCGGCATGTGGAACGACTGCAAATCCATAACCGGGCTCAACGGCTCCCGGCTCGTCTTCGGCCTCTGGTTCTCCTGTCCTCCGGCATTGAGCATCCCAGGCAACGGCTGTGTCTGTCCGGCCTGGACGACATCCTCATGAAAGCAGGCGTGGTGCGAGCACATGCACACCTCGACGGGGTTGTCCTGGAAGGCGCCGTTCAGCGAGGCGCGACTCCAGAAGCGGCGGCAGCCACAGCGTGGCAGCGAATGGTCTGTGTAGTTGCAGGGCCCGCCGGGCAGGGCGGGCGCGGCGCTCGCACGCAGGGCGTGGGCGTCATTGTAGATGTCGAAGGCGTAGGAACTGCCCGGCGCGTGGATGTCGTAGGGTGTGCCAGCCATTGAGGCGTCGCGGGGGACATCTCCCGGGGTGATTGGGGTCTGGGGGAGGAGCGTGCGTCGGATCGGGTCGAGGTGGGGGGTTGGGCTTAAAGGTTTCGGCGGCGCGAGGACGGGGAGGGGATTCGCGAGGCAGAAGGGTTCTCCGGGCGAAGCAACACCAGGCTGGCTGGGTCGCGATCAGAGGGCGACGGGTTTAGTACATGATACTGGATGCGGTCAGCTTCGATTGCGTCAGGTGTCGCGACCCAGCCGGAGCATGGGAAGCAAGACAGCGCGGGAGGCTTGCATGTCCACCGTCCACGCGACGGACCACACAACGAGCCAAGATGGAGGGGGGGAGCGCAAGCCAAGAGAGGTAGGCAGAAAAGGCGCGGACGAACAGGCTAGTTATATATTCTGATAATTCTACTGTATTCGACGGCTGATCCACGGTCTGACGTACAAGGCGCGCCGTCGCAATCAGGCAGAGGAAGATGTCGGGCGGTCGCAACGTCGCAAGAATAAAGTGAGGCGCAAGGCAAGCACAAGCATGGGAGCATGGGAGGTGTCAAGGTGTGAAGGTGCGAAGGTGCAGCAGGGCGGGGGAACGGTGGGGTGCGGGCCCTCGCCATTTTCCTGAACCAGAAATGTGGAACTGCTATCCCTGCTGAGCGTTGTGGAGTCGCCGTGAACCCAGCCAGGGTCAACTGTCAACCGCCAGTTCAAGTGACTCGATCATGCATCCTCTATCCGACAGGGATGACCTCCGCAACAAGCTTCAACCGGCGACTGCGAGCTGCCAATTCCTGCCCTCTCTCCCACCGTTTCTGGCACCTTTTGTTATTCCTGACACCTGCGATCATTGGCCGCCATTTCCAGAAACGCGTCTGCTCCACTGTGCTCCACGCGGGCCGCTTCCGAATTGGTTGCCCGACCCCTGCTTGTTGCGATTCGCTGGCAGGCGGGAGCTTAGTGATTGGGCAAAAACCACTTTAGATCCCTGCTCGGTTTCGCGTCGACCGCGTCGCGGGCGGGAAGTGGCTGGAAGTGGGGCTGATACAGCGAGAAGGTCTCCTGGTGAACACCTAGCTTCACCGTCTCTTTCTGATCAACCTGATGATAAGACGAGGCTGACGAAATGACAGTGTGCTTCCATCACCAGTGAAACGGCAGGGCAACCGCGCGGGGCTTGAATTGTAGGGATAAGCGCATATCATGTCCAATGTGTTGAGATCTACCTGTCTGTGCTCTAAATGCAATGCTGAGATGAAGCTTCCACGCAATATGAGCCAGTCATCCAAAATGCCCTGCCCCAGCCCTCCCTTGCAATCCCAATATGATCCCAGAATACCTCCCAGGGGCAATATCATACAATCTCACCTAAAAAAAGCCCGGCTCAAACCTCGCCCCAACTCCCCATCGGCCCCGTACTCGCAATCACACTCCCCGTGCCAATCGACCCGCCAATATCCCAGTAATGCCTCGACGACGGCCGCGACGAGATACTACTCCGCCTCGCCGACCGCCGCGTGCTCTGGCTGGCACAGCTGCCCGGCGCATGGTGTCGGATCGCCACCACGGGGCTGGACGACGGCACCGTGGCCTTGAACGTCCGCCGCTCGACCGGCCGCGCGCGGTGGTGGTGGTACCCATGGCTATGTGCATGATTGTGCCCGTAGGCGTGCGCGTGAGACACGAGCGGGTGGTGCTGACGCACTCGCGCCGCCTTCGCTGCCAGGTCCGCGGCGCTAGATGTGGCGAGGTGGGATGCGCCAGATGAGAAGGGTGGTGATGTAGGTCGTGATGTCGTGAATCGGGACCGTAAGTACCGGAACACCAGCCGGATGTCGAGGTCCTGCTCCCACTCCTGCTGTGTAAATGAGCGTGGGTCGTGAGGAGTCATCTCAACCGTAGAAGGCGCAGAGAGCGGGGTGGTAGGCTCCGAGGCGTGCGCACCGCCGAGATCAGCCCGCTGACCGACGGTGGGTTTGAACTGGGGCATCGCCGAGACGCTGTCGTCCATCTTCTGCCCGCTCTCGCTCAGGTCCGCAGGCGTCTCGGGAATGATCGGCAGGCCAGCATACGGCAGCGCCATGTGCTGTACCCGGGTGTAGGTGGAGAAGGCCCCGGGGTGCTGCGTCGACATCTGGTGTACGAGGACGCCAAGCTCCCGCGCAATGCGGTCGAGCATACGCAGCTGCCACTCGGAGTCATGCGATGACTCCGACTCGATGCGGCCCGATGCGGGGTCTGATGCCTGAGGCCCAGACGAGAGCATCCCATCGTCCGGCACCGCTTCCCCGAACAAGACGGCAAGCATCTTGTCGTCGATCCCCATCAGCTCGCGGATCACCTTTCGCGCGATCCTACTCAACCACCCGGGCCTTGACTCATTCGATGACGGGGCGTCTTGGTCGTGCCACTCTGTTCCCATGAGGTTGATATCCGCCGCCTCGTCGTCCGCAACGCTCCGTTCTGGCGCCTCTTGAGCCTGACTTGTTCCCTCCTGCGCCTTGCGCAGCGACGCTTCACTCTGTCTTCTCCTCCTTGTCTCTCTCCGAATGTCTTCAAGCAGCAACTGGCTCTGCTCCAACCGCCAGGCCTCTATCCTGCGAGTGCGCTCCGACTCTTGCGCCTCCTCGTTGTCAACCTCCAGATGGGCGAGATCGAAGTAATCGGCTCCTTGCCTCACGCGATTTGGGTTGAACTGCTCGAACGCATACAGCCGATCCTGCGCTTCGGCGCTGATTTCGGGCGTCTCAAACCGGAACGATCCCAGCCCGTCGTGCCCGGGGAATATGGGCGCAGCGTGGGCGACTTCTGGCTGGTGGTGCGGGCTTGGCGTTGTGCGGAACTCCGGGAGATGGCTGTCGAGGCTGTCGAGCTCAGCGTCCTCCTCGGCGATGCTCTCGGTCGGCACTTCCGAGGGGGTCTGCAAGTTAATTTCTGACGGCGCGATGGTCCCGAGACTGGCAAGGTCACTGGCTCTTGACCTGCCCGGCGTTATTTGGTCGTCCTGCACTGAGCCTAGATACGACGTCGAGGTTCCGGCTTCGGTGCCCGGTGTGAAGAGTACCCATGTCTGAGACTCTGCTGTCGTCGGGCGGGTTTGGGGGACGAGGATTGCTGATGTGCCGTCCCTTGATTCGGCGCGCGTCGGCCGCTGGGCAAAGTGCCGCGTAGACTGTTGGAAGGCCATGATGATGATGGGTGTCGCAGGCGCTCAGTGGCGGCGAGGAAGGATGTGGGATTGGGAATGATGCGACACAGGGTTGACGGGAGACCTCAGCTCCTTATCGGAACGTCGCAAAAGTAATCGGGCGCTGATTAGTCTGGGGCAAAAGCTGGCGCAATGTGTCGCTCCAGGTCTTGAAGTGTCAAGGGTTGCGTGCTGAGGCGGTGAATGGGTCTGGCTCGGATCTCGTTTGTATTTCTGGAAGTGGAAGCGAAGATGATAGGACCAAGTTCCGGGATCGGTGTTGTTGCTGTGTGGCTCTCAACCCTGGCGGTCCATGTACTGTACCGAAGGATGCTGGCGGTGATGTCGTTCAACCCGTTGGTTTCCCGCCCGTATTAATCACCACGAAAAGGACAGACCAAACCAGACTGTCGAGAGGGAAGGAAGAAAAATGATAGATGGAGGTAAACAATAAAGACGGGAGGCGGGTGAGCCACCTCAGAATGGCTGGATTCGTGCCGCCCGCTTGATTTGGACCTGTGAGGGGGATTCTGTTGAGCTCACTGATGCGACTGATGCACGAGACCAGCGAATGGGACGGAGGGGACACGCGGGATGCGAGCGCTGTCTGGCTGTTGCTTGGTTCAAGACCCCTGGTCCAGCTCTGCCCCACCATCCGCCTGACCCTTCGATGGCAGGACCCACCATTTTCTTTCTGTTTTCCCTTCCTTTTTGCGCATCCAACACAGCTGTTGAGCCAACTTGAAGATTTGGAGAGGGGTCCCGTGGGGGGGGGGGGGTTATTCTCAGCAAATTGCTCTCTTTGAGCGGGCTGGACGAATGGTCTGAGCTGGAGACAGCAGCATCCCGCTGATCGTCGATGAATGGCTGGGCCCACAACGCCACTTCCCTTCTGGTTGACGTTATCAGAGAGACGTGTCTCGATAAGCGCCATCGGACATCAACCCATTTCCAAGATCTCGCCAGCAATTCATCCGGCGATCAATATCCCAAGGACATGCTCCATTGCCGGAGTCTGGTGAAATCGTATCAAGATACGGAGTTAGTCGGCCTCCGAGGCTCGATGGGACTGAATAAGCGGCTCCCGAGTACCCCATTACGCACTGTCAGACGAGAGCTGTTTGTACCACTTACAAGACTCGGTCCATCTTGACGGTCATCAAATCGGTGTGATATGGACAACAAGCATCTACCTAATGACTTCATTCCCCTGGAAGCTCAGTAGAAAATTCCGTTAGCCAGTTTTCTGCATGCCGAGGAGTATCTCCTACACCCACTCGACTTGGCTTCCTCGGTTCCTGACAGATGGGACGACCCCTCACAAGCTCGATGATGTCAGACCTGCCCGTTGCTCGTGATTATCTCAGACTCCCAACCCTGAGGCCACTCTGACCCCGTTTCGGCCCGGCCCGAGGAGACTGGTGGACGTCTGCCCTCCCGGTGGTAGAGGTTGAACTGGCGTGAAATGGCATCGCTGATTCCGACATGTGGCGAAGCTCACCTCATTTTCAACGACAGCTCTCTTCGCAATTAATCAGCTTGTTCACCCAGCTTCTGCAGTGTGTCACTCTGATGACCAATCAATAGGGGTATCCTCATTGCTCGTACAGCTCCAGGGCCCAGCACACAGACACAGGACGGCAAGCCACGAGTGCACTGATGTCCTGTTGTCCATTGAGAACCACTTTGGTAGAATGGTTCCATTGACTGTGCCAGCTCAAGACCATGATGCTATTTCACATGCTCTCGTTCAAGCCCTAAAATGACCGTTTGCGCCACCCTGAAGCCAAATAACCATTCCCTTCCTCAACAGACACCTTAAGCGCGGAAGGCCTCGGGGAAGCGCTTCATGTTGTTCTTGAGGTTGCCGTTGTTGGAAAGGAACTGGACGTAGGCACCATCGACCTTGACGTGGCCAGCGGCCTTCTTCTCCAGGTACTCGTCGCGGCGGAGGGGGGTGAAGCCCCAGTTCTTGGAGATAATGATCTTTTGGCGACCGGGGAACTTGTACTGGGAGCGGCGGAGAGCCTCGAGAGCGACAGCGCGGTCTGGAGAGACAGGTCAGCGTTTGCCGGGGGGTGATATCGGCATCTGAGGGGCACCTACTAGAGTCACGAGTGCGGACGCTCAGGATGATCTGACCGATGTTGACACGGGCGACAGTGCCGTTGGGCTTACCCCAGGCACCACGCATACCAGTCTGCAGTCTATCGGCACCGGCGCAAGACAACATCTTGTTGATACGGACGACATGGTAAGGGTGGGCGCGAACGCGGAGATGGAAACCCTCCTTGCCGGCGGTCTTGACGAGGTACTTGTTGGCGCAAATACGGGCGGCCTCGAGGGCCTCGGAGCTCAGCTGCTCGAGCTCATTGGAGACGAGATGGATGCAGAGAGGGAAGTCATCGACGGTGGCACGCTTGCGGCCGAGATCGAAGATGCGAATCTTGGGGTCGGGCACACCACGGTTGAAGCGCGACTTGGGGTACGGCTAGAAACAGACAAGACCTGTCAGCGAACCTGTAGTCATGATATCACGACCAAACAAAATCCCAGCCGCCAAAAAAGTCCCTCCTCTTGCCGATCCACCTGTCCACCCAAAAATCCAGCCTTTTGCCCTCATCCTCCCCGAAAAAATGGTGTTGTGCGAGTGTTTCTCGGTCGGCGATCTCAAAGTGGAAGGCTGCTCACCTTGTTCTTGCAGTACCGGTAGCACCTGGCGGGACGGCGAGCCATTGTGACTGATTTCTGACGATGTCACGGATATGGGTGTCGCTTGGTGTTTGGGGGGTGAGAGGGATGATTGGGAAGCCTCTGCTTTTTTGACCAAGGTGAAATTCGCCTCGATTACCAATCCGGACGCATAATCCACCCGGGCACGATAATCAGGGTAATCGGGAAGAAGTGGGGCAGTTAGGGTTTGGAGCAGCCCGACCAGCACTCAGGGCTCGACCAATGAGAATTCAGAGGACCATCTGGTGGGAATCCAAACTCCAGGAAAGATTTCGGACTCGCGATCCTGCTTCTCCTTCGACCGACCCTTCAGCCAACGACAAGGACATCACGCCCAGGAGCCATTTTCAACTTCTCTCCTTCCGACAACCTCCAACACCGCTAAAATGGCCCCCAAGAAGTCTAAGTCCGACGCCCAGTCGATCGGTGCCAAGGTCAGTTCTCGATGTTAATATGCTGCGCGAAGACCCCTCGCTGACATGAACAATAGCTTGCCCTCGTCATCAAGTCCGGCAAGGTCGTTCTCGGTTACCGCAGCACCCTGAAGGCCCTCCGCAGCGGCAAGGCCAAGCTCATCCTTATCTCGGCCAACACCCCCCCTCTCCGCAAGTCCGAGCTCGAGTAGTACGTTGTCCCCATGGCCTCTGGATTCAATGGGAATGGACGGGCATATGCGGGGACATTGCTGGAACAGCAGTCGTCCGGGCATGCGCTCCAATCCATTCCCGAGTTCGAGCGGCAAAGATATGAACCATGGCCAATGCTGACTGTTGATGCAGCTACTCGATGATGTCCAAGACCTCGGTCCACCACTACAGCGGCACCAACGTAAGTTGACCCCCCAACATTGCCCGAGTTCTGCAATGGATACAATGGAGGCGTCGAGCCTTGATTGTTCCCGGCTGGCGGACTTCGTGTCTGCCAGCCTACCCAGAGAAGAAGTCTCGTGGCAGACTTTGGAGGGTACCGTTCGCATGCTTACTCTTACCCTCTACAGATTGAGCTCGGCACCGCTTGCGGCAAGCTCTTCCGCTGCTCCACCATGGCCATCCTCGATGCTGGTGACTCTGATATCCTCAACGACCAGCAGGCTTAAGTTAAGTCGCGAGGTTGGGATACCGGTTGGCATTCACACGGCGTTCGGGTCTGAGATGGGGAAAAATGCATCACGACTTCGCGATATCCGGCTCCAAAAGTGAATTTTGGCGGCCATATCGACTCCGGATCTGCACCAAAAGGGCGCGCTCTGTAGACTAGTCGTAGTTTATGACAACTCGGTTTCTAGCGAACAAACACTTGCACATCCCAGCGTGCCACGTGATCAGAGCTCTTCTCGTTCAACAATGTCTCCGGAGCGGGAGTTACGAACAAGCATGTTCCCATGTATGAAGCTGGCCTGGCTGTGGTTGGTGTCTTCCAGATCTGCCAGGAGTCCAGACGCTGGGCTGGGCCCGAGGTCTCGTTTCAGATTATCAGATCTGGTGGGCGGCGCATCTGGATCCTGGCGTTGCATTGCATCCCAAATTGACTTCATCAAACTCGACTCGGGCCGACCCTTGATACCTCCGCGGTTCTGCGTTGCCCAGGCACTGTCCTTCAACCGGACAGGTTGCATGATGGTCGCTGGAGAAGAAGCGGTGCAACCCCTCAGACTTGCCTCATCGGGGAGGCGGTGAACAACAACTGGAGATGCAACCGTTTTTCCCATGCTAATCATGCGTTGGGTCTTGGCAACAAACAGACAATCAACAAGTTGGACGTGGGAGGTGACTGATGGGATGGCGGGGGAGGCGGCCAACAGCAAAGAACAGAAAAAATAGCAAAGAACGAGGCCCGGGTGCGTCTCTTTGTGTACCGCCAGGCTCGTGATGTCCAAAAGCTGAGGTCCTTTTTCTGAGCACAAAGAGACGGGAGCGGATTGGATATGTGTGGATGTTGGCGAGCAACATCCCTGGGACAGCAGCGGGTTGGAGAAAGGGGGCGTGACACGGCTGACCTGATTGGACAAGCAGCTTCCCTGTTGCTCCAACCTGGAAGGTTGTCCCGCAGCAGCGCAGCACACGTTTCCGCTGTTGCTGCAGCGCCCTCCCGCACCGTGCCAGTCCAGGCCAGGCACGCCACTGGCCCGCTTCCCCCAAAGACACACCGCGCCATCGGCCATCCACGCCCGGGGCACAGTGGGCCGCTTTCAGCAAATATCCTCTGCAGACTCCCGTCGAGACCGCTGTTTCCCGTTCCATGCTCCACGTCCCAGACACTCGACTCACCTCAACACCACACGCACTCTGACCGCAGATATTTCGACCCCGGCTGTTGTGTTTGCTCGCGAGACACCGAGTCCAGCCCTCGTCCTCCCCAGAGCGCCGTTATCAGCGCACCCGAGCATCTCCACTCTTCCTCAGGAAGTCAGTCTCCCGTTCAAGGGGCAGAATCACAAGATGGCCTCCGCCGTCAAGAAGACGCCGGCAACGGGCCGTGAGTCCCCCGCGGGGACACCGCAACGCCCGAGTTCCCGGGCATCGACATCGTCCGCCAGCGGCCCAGGAGGCGCTGGTCTGGCTCGCACCCGCTCTACACGCACCTCAACCCCGGTCTCTGCCCGCGTCGCCGCCCACCAGCGACGCGAGTCCATGCTGAACGGCACCCCGAATGGCAAGGCCAGCCCCTCGCCAGATATCGAGCGCGAAGAGGCCATCCGCGCCGAGACAGTCGCCATAATAGACGATTTGAAGGACCGGCTAGCCCAGGCCGAGTCTTCCTCCGGGACATACAAGCGCCAGGTCGATGTGCTGCAGAGCAAGCTGGACGATGCGCACAAGGAGCAGGCCAAGCTGGAGGAGAAGGTGCACGAGAGTGAGGAGCAGATCGAGTCTCTGGTTAACGAGAAGCGCGAGACCGGCCGCCAGATGCGCGAGATGGAGACCATCTACGAGGCCGAGCGGAGCGCCATGATGAAGGAGAAGGACGAGATGGCCAACCGCGAGGAGGAGATGCAGACCGTCATCCAGAGGCTCAAGGACAGCCTGGCCCAGAGGAACTTGGACGAGGACAGGCCAACAAGGCAATGTAGGTTTCTCCTCGTCCTTTACAGTTGATGCAGTGTCACTAACATGATTTCCTCCAACAGCGATGAACAACTCGCCAAGCCTTGAAACTGGCAGTTTTGCGCCCCCATCTTCGGTGCAGCGCAGCGACTCGCGCAACAACTCGAAGCTGTTGCTGCAGAAGGACAAGCTGATCGAGTCGTTGAGGCTCGAGCTGGCTGAGGCGCAGATCAAGGTGGCCGAGGCGCAGAACCAGGGCGGCGGCCGGATGCAGGAGGTCGAGCGCCAACTGATGGAGGCCCGTGTGGCCAACGCCCGGCTGATGGAGGACAATGAGAGCTACCAACTGCTCCTGCAAGACCGGACCCTCAAAGGAGGCTTTGACAGCAACGACTTTGGCTACTCCAGCGGTGCCAGTGCGAACCAAGACGCTCTGGCTGCTCTGGAAGGCCGAGGCAGCGGCGGTACCAGCCTTGCCGAGGAGCTTTCCGGTGCATCGGACATCGACCAGCGCAACGAACAAGACACCGAGACGCAACGGCGCCTTGAGGCCGAGCTGAAGTCGGTTAAGGACCAGAACAAGGCTCTGACTCTCTACATCAACAAGATCATCGAGCGGCTGCTGCAACACCAGGGTTTCGAGCACATTCTCGACCAGACAAGCGACTCCAAGAGCGGCGCAAACACCAACAAGGATCTGCCTCCGCCGCCGTCCTCCAAGACCGCCCCTGGCCCGTCCCTCCTCCAGCGCGCCAAGACCATGGCCATCGGCGGCACCACCACCGCCCCCAAGACCAAGCCCCGGCCGATGAGCTACATGCCCTCCGCCATCCCAACCTCCACCTCCGCCGCCATCAGCAACCCCGACACCGCCCCGAGCATCCCCATCGGCCTCAACCGCTCCGCCTCCACCGCCACCCGGCGCAGCCGCCCCCTCAGCGACCAATACACCTCCGTCCCGGGCGCCGCCAGCATCGTCAACGCCATGTACAAGGGCCCCAACGGCGGCAGCGGCGGCGACGGCCCCCTCTCCCCCTCCCTCCGCTCCTCCCAGACCTTCTTCCTCCCCCAGGGCCCCGGCAACCGCACCTCGGGCGGCGCCACCAGCAGCGGCAACTTCCCCGGCATGCGGTCCGAGACGAGCAGCACCAGCGGCGACTCCATCTCGGGCGCGACCACGGCTACGGGAACCATGAGCACCGGCACCGGCGGCGGCGACCTGAGTTCCCCGCCTCGGAGCCCCCCCCGCTCCCTGCACCATCATGAGAAGAGCATGAGTACGTTTGGGGGCAACAAGCCCCGCCCGTTGAGGCTGGTGCAGGAGACGCAGGACGCGGCGGCGGCTGCGGCGAAGGAGGCGGCGAATGCGAATAAGAGGCAGAGTTGGGTTGGGTGGGCGGGGAGTGTGTTTAGCGCGAAGAAGGAGGATGGGTCGGCGGGGGATGTTATTAGGGAGTAAGCCAGGGGGGATGTTGTATGAATGAGGGAGGGATGGGGATAATGAGATGAGAGCGGGTATGACTGTTTTTGTGTGACGTCTTGATTGGGTATATGAACACATGATTCTTGTATGGAGGAAATGAACGAACTGACTGACTGACTGTAAGGGCGATGAATGATGGGTGGGCTGGTTAGGGGTGGATTGATGGAGGGGGCATGTTGGCCTTGGCTGGACTAACTACCTTACCTTACCTACTGGCTGGGTGTTTTGGTTATGCTGCTGGGAATGTTTGTTCGAGGCAGTCTGTGTTCTTCCTATCATGTCCTCTCTCTCTGTGTGGACTCTCTCTCCGGGTGTCTCGTCGGGTGGGTAGGGGGAACGATCATGTCCTGTTAAGATGTTGATGTATGCTGCGCGCTCCGAGTCGAGATGATTGATGTGTTTCGTGTTTTCCTTTGCATGGGATATCCGATGACGCCGTGGATAGGATAGATTGGCTGCTTTTTTCATATACCTTGCTCTCTGCTCTTGGACGTTCCGGTTTCGTGTTTCTCTTGAGTGTTGAGGGGGTTGTGTGCTGGAGGTGTTGGCTGACCATCTTGAGGTGTCAACACCTTGTTCTTTTTGGATAGCAGTCCTGTGGGCTGATGAGAAGTGAGGAAAGAGGAATAGCAAGTTGTTTGTTAGTGACAAGAGAGGTATCAGCCTCTTCCCAATGCCGCCGCGTTTCGTAGCATCATGAGCCCTGAGCTTTTCTCAGTCGTCCTTCGGTATCGCCAAAATATATGATGAAAGCAGTAGTTATCTTCGCACTTTAGGACGCAAGATCGGCACTTGTCATCATTCATCCCCCGGGTCCCAGCCATCACCGGGATAGAAGATGTACAGGGTATTAGCCGTTCAATTCAACCCCAAGTTCTTGAAGAATCAGGTTTCGTTTCCCTTGACACGTCTCTATTCACATCAACACCGACATCAAGTTTATATCCCATCATGCTTTTCCGACTCCCAAAACGCCAGCAACTCCTTCCCCCAATTACCCCGTCCATCGTAGAAGAGAAGAAGCATCACGAGAAATGGATACCCTCCTCATGGAAAGCTGCCAAATATTAGCTCACGCCCTCCAGCCCACACGGACGACAGTAACTTACCCAGCAGCAACTTCAAAAAATCATTCTGATCACACATTCTCGCGCGCTTCTCCCCCAGCCCCGTCCCCGTCAACACCTTCTCCACCTTCGCCTTCACCACCAGCGCAACCTTGCTCTTAGGATTCCTGGCAGGCGTCTTCCCCGCCTCCTTAGCAGTCTCAGCGTCCTTAACCTCCTTGAAAAAGGTGGGCATGTCCTCGTCCTCGTCCTCATCCATGGCGCCGGCTTCTTCGCCGGCGTCATTGTCGTTATCATCGTCGTCGTCGCCGTCAACGTCCATGTCGACGTCCATGCCGGCGGCGTCGGCGGCGGTGGCGACGGACTCGTCGATGGGGATGTTGTGGAGGGAGCAGTAGACTTTGTAGTTGCGCTCGCACATGGCGAGGACTTCTTTGATGCTGAAGGCGGCGCGGAGGGTTTTGTTTTTGCGGTTGCTGGGAGAGGTTAGTGGGTCTGGGGAGGGTGGGGTGGTGGGAGGGGGGAGAAGTACAAGGCGATGCGGAGGAGGCCGTCGAATTCCTGATGGGGGGTTAGTAAATAAGGAGTAGGTTTGAATATGTGAGTGGGACATACATCGAAAGCAATGTTTGGTCGTGCTGATCCAAGCTGGGGCGTGTTAGTGGTTGCTGAGAGCAGTCAGGGGTAATGTCCATACCAGGGGCTCTATCCTAACGACTTTGGAATGGTTAGTACGTGTTCAAACGAAAGCAGTTTCGGAGTGGCCTACCATCGCTTTCAACCTTGGGTGGCGGCTTGAAGTTCTGCTTTCCAACTTTCTGGGTGGTATCAGCCTATCTGCCCCTTTACTTCAGGGGTGTCTGCCATACCATGATGTGTTTGCAGCTCGCCCAGAAGTTGACGTTCACGCTCAACCTCGAGTACAGAGCGTCACCAGGCCTCGCAACCAACCTCTTGGCAAACTCTCTTTGGAACTACTCCGCGTCAGCCGCTGCCATTGTGTTTCCCTCCTGAAGACACCTACCATGAGCACTGCTACCCTAGGCGGGTTCGGCATGGCCAGCATCTTGAAGATGAGCGGACTGGAAATCTGGTAGGGCGTGTTGGAAATCAGGGCGTCGCAGGGCGGCATCTCAGGCATCTTGATAACGTCTCCGAGGATGACCTCGAGCTTCTTGGCCAGGGGCGTGCCTTGCACACGCTTTGTGACTTCGGCACCCATTCTGGGATCGAGTTCGACTGGGGCGGTCAGCGACTGTCGGGGGGCCATGGGTAGGGGCCGGATTTCTCGTACTCGCGATGACCTTCTTTGCCTTTTCGAGGGCGCGGACCGTGACTGTAGGCATCGCCGTCAGCTCCATGGCCCATGTGTGACTTCGCCTGTGGTGGGCTGCTCACTGTTTCCGGTACCCGGACCGACTTCGACGACGACATCGGTGGGCTTGAGGTAGGCCTTGTCGACAATGGCATCGCTGATACCGGGGTTCTTGAGGATATGCTGGCCAAAGTCCTTGTCGAAGCGGAAGATGTTTGTGTTGGCAGACGAGCTCTTGGACGCCTTGCGGTCGTAGGGGCCGCTGCTGGCGCCCCCGCGCTTCTGTTTCGCAGCCTTGGGCATGGCGGGCTGTTGGTATCCCGTGGAGAAGTGTTGGTGGGAGTATGTGGTCTGGGATCGCCGTCTCGATGTCGCTCGGTGTTCCACTGGAATCAACACCAAAAGCCCACAACTACACTCTCACCGCATTCACGCCAATATTTTTTGGGCGGGCAGAAAAGTGCCCCGCCAAATGTGATAAGATAAGCCGAGACAGCCACACCGCTTCCAAGGTTCCATGCCAAGACTGGGTGCTGTGGAGCCGAGCAAGTGAATTTGCAATCCAGGGTCGATCCTGGAGAACCCTCACAGAGACCTCCATTTCAGGTTGGCAGTGGACTGCTTCTCCCAATTCCAGCGAAAAATCTCCCCTCGGTGTTCCAAACCACAAGCACATGAAGATGTTAGTTGCAGTAGCAGTCAAGACGCTTACGTCTCCCGGGTGGCTTCTTTATCTTGCAACAAAGCTGAAACGAGCCATGGGCAGCAATACTTCTGAGGCTGTGCTGTTTTTGGTCCCTGAATCTCTGTCTAGGATTTCTTGGACGCTGTCTTTCGGGGCCGGACACCGAGCATTGGCTTGGCAGAGTTGGCCCGGCCTGGAAATGCGACCTGCCCTAATAACAAGAACCTGACTGACGTAACTGGCCGCGCTGGCTCTGCGGCGGAGCTCCTGTTGGACGCAGACTCGACTCACTCAAGCAGCATCAACACCCCTTCACCAACGAGCTCATTTTGTTGGTCAAGAGCTGAATTACACTCGCACCATTCCACCATTTTTTGTGCTTTAATTAAACGACGAAGTCCATGCTCAGGTAGCTGGACGTGTGGCTGGTGATCAATTAAGGCGCTTGAGCAGTCGTCTGATGTTGCCTCCTCTTTATTCTTATTGACCCTCAAGATACTCGGTCCAGATATCCTGGTGGTGGTAGCTCCTTGAAGGACGCCGCATTCTCAGTCCAGCCATCCCACCACCACAATGTCGATACGCATCCACCTAGACAACCCGCCCGAGTTCTACACCAACCTGGACGTCATCAGGGGCCATGTCGTGATCAACCTCACTCGTCAAGAGTACATCCGCGCCATCATCGTCAAGCTCGAGGGCGAGTCAAGGACCGCCCTCGGCATCCCCAAAGACAACCCCGGACTCGACCTGGCTCGGAATAGGGGCCCCAGCGGAGACCCCCTCCACGAAAACCACAAGATCCTCTACAAGGTCGCCCAGGTCTTTCCCGACGAAAACACCCCGGTGAACGGCGCGTCCTGTGTCCTCAACCCGGGCCAGCACCGCATCCCCTTCCAGTTCAGGTTCCCCTTCAACAATGCCTGCAGCAACACCGAAGCCATGGCGAGCCTAGGCGGCCTGGCCACCGCTGGCGGTGTCTTGAACCTGGGCTTCCGCGTCATGGACGGGACAAAGCAGTTGATGTACTCGCACGTCACCAAGACCCTCCCTCCCAATTTTAGCGGATTCCCAGGGGAGGCTGAGATCCGCTATTATCTCAAGGTCACCGCGCAAAGACCTGGGTTTCTCAAGGAGAACTGGCGGTACAGCATGGGTCTTAAGTTTATGCCCATCGAGCCGCCGAGACCGCCCAAGTCGAATCAGGAGGCGTATGCCAGACGCCCATTTACTTTCAACCGGAGGAGTCCCAGCCCACAGCCCTACAAGAAAAGGAGCTCGTTCTTTGGTCGTGGTACTGCTGGGCCCTCGTCATCGAACGGGTCTCCTCACCTCATGGCCCCTGACAGCCCATCAGACCAGCCGTCGTCACCAACAGCAACCACAACACCACCCTCCATAGAGATGTCTGCGCGGCTGCCTCATCCAGCCATCCTCACCTGCAACAAGCCAATACCCCTCCGCGTGATAGCGAAGAAGTTGGCCCCAGCCCACGGCGAGGTGTACTTGACAGCCATGCAAATCGACCTCGTAGGGAAGACGGTTGTCCGCTGTCAGAATCTGGTCAACACCGAGGTCAGCCGCTGGGTGATAATGTCTCGCCATGGCCTTTCCATTCCCGTGTCCCAACCAGAAGACAAGGTTGGGACAGAATTTGTGGTTCCAGAAAACCTGTGGAACAGCTTCCCGCTGCCCAACACCGTCATGCCCAGCTTCATCACTTGCAATCTCAGGTATGCCATCCCTCCCCCCTTATCCCACCACCATTTACTAACCTCCCCCAGCCGCGACTACCAACTGGAAATAAAACTCGGCCTCGCCTGGGGCAAACCCTCCGCCCCCCTCACCCACCACACCACCCTCTTTTCCCGCCCCAAACTCCCTCCCCCTTCAGACCTCGCCCAAGAACTCCACCTCCCCCTACACTTCTCCTCCATCCAGATCTTCTCCGGCCTCACCCCACCCGCCTCCCTTCTCGAAGCAATGCGCCACCAACAACTCCGCCGCCGCAGCCGCCCCCCCCAACTCCCCCAACGGCCCCCTCCCCAACAATCCCTCCACCAACAACTCGCCCCCCAACTCCCGCCCCGCCCAATCCGCCCCCTGCACCAACACCTCCACGAACACCAGCAGGACCCCCAACAACCCCCGCAGGGATCCCTCTACCCGCCACAACTACGCCCAGGAGAAGGACAGGAGGATAATAACGCAGCCCCAGCTTACGATGATGCGCCGCCTACGTACGAGGAGGCCATGGCGGAGGAGATGACGGGACCGATGGTGCCGGAGAGGGGGAGGCCTGCTTGGAGCGGGGTGACGGATGAGAATGCGGGGAGTAGTTTTCCGAGGGATAAGAGTTGATCTTATTATCGTGTATGTTTGTGGGGGGGGGGGGGGGGTTAGGTGATGGGAGGAGGCGTGGTAGGGTGAGGGAGGGGGGGGATGGTTGGAAGGGGGGTTTGAATGGGGGGTAGGAACTTGGAGGGAACTGGAGGAGTTTGCTGAAAGAGAAACTCTTGTCTGAAGAGGAGCTGATGGACGGTAATCATATTTGGGTAGGGTTGTTAATACCAGGATGGGGAGGTCGAGGTGGGAATGAGTGAGACAGTTGATACATGAAGATGAGAAGAAGTGGAATGGATGGCCGAACGGGCAAAGGTGGAAGAATTGGTTGGGCCGTACAATCTAAATTATGCATATGGGTGGGCTGTTATATTGCAGCGAACTTCAGACTTCGTTGGTTCTGGTAACTAGATATTAATGTTCAATGTTCAATGTTTTAGACCTTAGTATAACGTAACGTTATCACAAACAGCGATAAACTCATGGATCTCATTCACACCCAAAAATCACGTTACCAATATGGTAGTGCTTAAAAGTTATCTGCCTCCCTTCAAAGGGCAGCAGGCAATTCATTCATGCCTCAATACATCATTCCCTAAATACACAGCCCCCACCTGCCACCATGTCCCTCCTCCGCAAGCAGAACGCCACGGCCGTCTGTCTGTCTGTTTCGCGCAATCCTGGCTGTCCCGCCTCTCTTATGCCCCCGCCTCTCTCATGCCCATGATGACTCCCGAAGTCAAAGTGAAAGAAAAGGTGAGGTATCCCGAACATATGCCAAGCGCCGCGCTGAAAAGAGAACCGTGAGGGGAAAAAAATGAACGCTTGTCCCCTCCAAACACCAAAGAATCCCAAGCATTTTCCCTTCCCTCCTGGACTGTAAAGCGCCCTTGCTTGCCAGCCGTTTGTTCGTCCGTGACTCCGGTGATGCAGATTAACCCACAGAAAAAGAAAATAAAGGACAGATATTAACATTGTTGAGCGTTGCCATGCGGGTCGTGATTTGAGGGGCTCCGAGTGGATTGTCGATGAACCCAGTTGCGAAGGTAAGAAGAGGTGTTGGTCGTTTCTCGGCCGGAATGATGCTGTGCACAACCGACCGGCCTCGCACCGAGGGGAATGAAGACAAGACCAACCAGCAACCAGCTAGTCAATCTCAATAACCTCCACCTCCCTCCTCACACCCTGCACCGTCCCAGGCACCGCCTGCCTCACCCCATTCGCAACCCTCTTTGCAGCGGGCTCCTCCCCATCACTCCCGCCATCATCCTCCTCCTCCAGCACAACCGACCACGTCCCATCCGCCTTCACCCTCATACTCTTCGTGCTGAGTTTCCCCTCCTTCTCAAGCTTCTGCCTCACCCCGAGCAAGAACCCATCGATCCTCAGACTGTACGGCCGCGCATCCTTGGAGCAGATCGGGCACCGCCACCGGTCCGGATTCGACGGCTCCCGCTTGCCGTTCGGACAGGCACACCCGCTGCCATTGCCGTGCGTGCAGTCGGCTGACTTCTTAGCCGGCCGGGTTTCCAACCACGTCTCGAGGTCGAAGCACTCCATGTGCGTGCAGGCGATGCCGCGGGCGGGGATGTCAAAGATGGTGGAGCTGAAGGGGTCGGCGAGGTCAATGGCGAGATCAGGCGCCTCAAACGCGACGTCGTCGTCGAGGGAGGGTGTGAGGCGCTTCTTGATCGTGGCGAGGGTGTGTTCCTCGGAGACCAGGCCGTGCGACCAGACATGGTTCAAGATGGTCGAGTGGCTGAGCGTCTCGAGCAGCTCGACGGCCATGAAGCGGTTCTGGTTGTTGCTGCTGCTCTTCTGCATGTCTGGAACGCCAATCTTGAGGATGTTGGTGCCGCAGATGATAAAGTCGGTGATTTCGGTGGCAAGGTCCTTGCCGTTGTGGGATTGCCGGCGGACGTCGAGCGTCTGGTCGTTGAGCGTCATGAAGATGTTGGTTGGCCAGGACACGTCCAGGGTTGCCCACTCCGGCTCGCTGAGCGCCGTGGATGAGCCTGGGGCAAGGCAGCAGCGGAGGCGCCAGCGGAGTGCGCCGCTAAAGTGCTGTGCCACTGGCAGCAAGGCCGGGCCAATCTTTGACTTCATGGTGGCCACGGCAAACTGCTGTTCGGTAACCTCAAACCGGAATTCGTAGATCGAGTTCTTCGGGTGAAGAGAAGTCGGCCCGACCGGAAGCGACCTGACGGCCTGGTAAAACCGCTCGGTTTCACCATTCTTCATGACCCTCTTAGGGCTGCAGACATGGGCCTGATGGAGAGACATCATGATGGCCTTGCGATCCGACGGGCCGTGTGGCCACTCAGGACGGGTGATTACGACCCCCTTGGACGGCAGCAGGGGATCTGCAGTCTGAAGGGTCCGTTGTTGCTGAAAGGCGCCCTGTTGTGCCTGTAGCGCCGTAACTGATGCCGCAGGAGACGGGACGGCGGTGGGCGTGTGGGGAGTATAGCGTGCAGGCGATGCCAGGGGTTGAGCCTGTTGGATGTGCTGTACATGCTGTTGGCGCAGGTTCTCGGCGAACTGGGAAAGATTTCGACCAGTTTGCAGGGTAAGGTTTCGGGTCCTTTGGGCATTTTGATGATATTGCTGGCGGTTGATTTGCTGCAAAACCGCTTGCTGCGGGGCATTTAGCTGCTGGTTCGCGTGATACTGCGATGGCAAAACCTGGCCTTGCGGGCTCAGAACGCTCCCAGAAGGCCCCCTGTGTTGGAAAACAGGACCCGTTTGGGTGAATTGCTGATACAGTGGGGTGGTGTTGAGTGACGTTGTCTGGCCTGTCGCTGGTTGGCTTTGACCCTGATTCGGGGTGTAGGGGTTTTGCAACATCGTTGGCACCTGAGAAGGTACCGGTAAAGCTGAGCTGGGATACACAGGTGGGAAAAGCTTCGTCATTGAATGGGGAGAGTAGACGGGTTGACTTTGCTGCGCATTTTGAATCGACGGCGGTCCCAAGTGCTGATCACTAGCAAGAGGCGAGGGTGTGCTGACATGAGTGGGAGACTGGAGGTTGGGCTGGTGGCCCGAGGCCATGGGGGCCGCCGCCTGAACGATCTCACGGTAGCGGCTTATGACGGCCGAGTTCCGCTTTTCAATCTCCCCTTGGTACGTGAAGGGAGTCAGAACCAGCTTTCCAGTGACCTCATTTCGATGTCGATTCTGGTCCAAGCGAAAAGCATGCTCGATGGAAGCGCCGAGGGGGCCGTCCACAACACCGAGTCGCCTCCGGCAGGCAGTGAAAAGTATCTTCTGCAGAATGGGAGAATAGCAACCCAAACGGCTCAAGAGCTCATCCACTAGGAACGGATAATGACGTTGCATGCTCAGGGCGTCCAGCTCATCGTATCTAGTGGCGAGCTGTGTCAAAAAGCGGGCAATCTCGAATATTATCGGAGGGTATGTAACGCGTTGTTGGGTGAAATCTCCGATGCGGAGAGGAAAGCGGGAAAACCACTGCTGGGTCTGCGGTGCCAGATGCTGGTTCTTTCTAAGGACTGTCCCAAGTACCGTGAAGCCGGCGTCGATTTCAGTTGGGAGAGTGAGGCGCAGGCTCTCGTGGGCATCGTATGGGTTCAAGGACCACATGCAGAACAGCTGGTGTAGCAGAACGAAGAACTCGTCGTTTGCGAGGCATGCCTCTCTCAGGAGCACAACCCGAGGCTTTTCGAGAGTGGGTTCCAACGCGTCTTCGCCCCCGCGTGACCGGACATACTGCTCGAGTGCCGGAAGCAGCGAGGAAAAGCCGGATGGAGCGGCTGGTGGGATGCTGGAGCGGAGTTAGTGTAGCTCATAGATGGGTCCGAGCAGCGGGCAGCACTCACTCTGTACGGCGCCTCTTGAGAGAGGGAGCAGATGGGTGTGGGGCGATTGCCACCGAACCTCCATCAAAGCTCATGGTCCGGTTGTGTCGGTCCTGCCCGGGGCTCTGTGCCCTATCGACGAGGGGCTGTAAGGGAGGTCTAGCCATGGAGGGAGAGCTGACGGGCACATGTAGCGCCGAAGCAACACTGCTTGGTCTTGAGGTCTCCTGAATGTCCGGGATGTTCAGATCTTCGGCGGGGATATGAACGAAGCGGGCAGTCGTGACCGGGAGTGGCGCCGGGGCGGGCGCGGCGGTAAACGGGGTTGTAAAAACCATGGCATGGGCATCGGGAAGCGTGGAAGGAATCGTTTTCGGGCTCTCGAGGGTACTCGACAAGGCAGGGCTCGGCTCGTCGCTGGGGGCAGGTGAAGGGAGAACGGCGGGTCTAAATAATTAAGGCACCATGGTTAGCGATAGTTTTCTCAAAGACGCGTTGCAGTGAGGCAGTGTGGCAGTGTTGCCCAGGGCACCGACGCGTGAGCTGAGCGGGCAAAGCGGGTTGCGAATGGGATGGGATGAGATGGGATCCTTACTGCTGGAGCTGGTGCTGGACAGCCAGTGTGGCCGGCGGACGAGGCAAGGACAGACGGCGAGAGGTCGGCTTCTTCGTCGCTGGACCGCTGGGATTTAGCCATGATGGCTGTCGGCCGCCGAGGAATGTGCTAGCGGTGGCATTGGATGTCGCGATTTGTTTCGGGTCGGCGGTTGGGGCAGGGCGTGAATGCGCGCCCGGGCCAGACCTGGACGGCGGCGGCATGGTCCGGATGAGACGCTCTCTTTCTTAACTCTTTCTCGGGTCGGTCTCGGTCTCTCTGTCTCTACGCTCCACCCGGACAACTAGTCGCAAAGCGACTCACGGTGGTGCGAGACTGCAGAAGAGAAGAGGTCAATCAGTCAATCGCCAGTCCGTGATTGATCCTTTGCGATCGATCTGGGCGATGGGGGGTGGGCAAGCGCCACACAGCACAGCGCCAAACACGGTCGTCTGGAAATGGGCGGGCACACACCATTGAACGGGACCAGCGAGGTCGCGGAGCGTGGATTGTGGGCGGGGATACAGACAGAATCCGCGAGAAGACGCGCGTGTAAAAACCCCAATGAAGCTACGGCATAGGCCGGGAAAGATCAGATGAAAATGCGAGTGTTTTTGTTGTGGCAAGAAAGGCGGGAAGGAGCAAGAAAGAGAGAGACTGTCATCGGGGGTGAGGGAAGTCGCAGACTCACGACTCACGTCCACCAAAGAAGCACAAGCAGCACACACAAACACCTACACAACAAGGTGCAGCACACACAGACACTCAACTCTCGCTGGAGCCTAAGCAGCAAACCAACAAATACCTAGATACGTGAGAAGTGGGAGCTTCACAAAAGGCTTCTGAGATCCATGTTAGTTAAACTTCCGATCCCACGACATCGTCACATCCGAGCATCTGGAACCGACGAGTCTCAGCGTGGTCCGACATGGAGACACTGCTGCTGCCAAGACGTGTTGTTGGGTTTGGCTTCCCCTCTGCTGTGTGCCTGACGAGTTCAGCTGCCCGTCGCACCGGGACTTTGATTCTGCTGTGGCATCATGGAGAGCCTGAAAGCAGTGTCAGTCTCACCTGATCACATCTGAGTCTTGGGCTGTGTGGCCGTCAACTGGGGTCCAACTGTGCTGGATGCAGGACATGGCCTGTTGTCGTGGCACGTGGCTTGCCTTGCGCAGTTTGTGAAAGACAGCTTTAAATCGGAAAAATAAATCAACTCGTGAATAATCTTTGTCATTTTCCGGATGCTCCAAAGCCAGAAAGAAAAGCACACCTGATAAAAAAGCCCATCCAAAGGGAAGAAGAACTTCTTGGGCTTGAGCTGTCCATCTTCAAAGAAAGCCCACAGTTCAAGCTGTGGTCTGTGCAGCGGATGGGTTGACAAGGCGACCATGCCCCATACCTGAAGCGGGGTCTATCCCCCCCCCCAAGCCAATGGGACGAGATCGACGTCTGCCTCGCAGAGCCAGGGTCTTGGCTTGGCGCCGTGTGCATCCAGACCCAAAAAAGAAAAAAAGTTTCCCAGCCTTTGCAGCGATTCGCGACTCCAGCAATCGAGGGACCAACCTGTTGCCCGACAACCACAACCACCGCCCCGGTCGCATTACAACAGCAACCATGGCGGCAGAAGTGCTTCCGCTGGCACAAGTCAAGCTGCCCTCGGGCCCCAGCCCCGTCACGGCCGAGCAGCGGTACTGGAGGTCGTTCAAGAACCAGAAATCCCACACCTCGACTGCCTCGTGGCCCATCTCGCACATCAGCTTCCCCGCTGCCAATGGCGCCGCCACCTCCAACTCGCTGGTCGCCGCCACCAAGGTCAACGACCTCTTCGCCGTCACCTCGGGCCCTCGCGTCGACATCTTCTCCATCCGCAAGCGCGAGCCGCTCAAGACCATCGGCCGTTTCGACAGCGAAGCCCACTGCGGCGAGATCCGTGCCGATGGCAGGGTGCTGGTTGCCGGCGAGGACTCGGGCAGGATGCAGGTCTTCGACGTCGGCGGTGGCACGCGGGCCGTCATACTCAAGACGTGGCATGTCCACAAGCAACCCGTGTGGGTTACGAAGTGGTCGCCCACCGAGCTGACCACCCTCATGAGCGCCAGTGACGACAAGACCGTGCGCCTGTGGGATCTGCCCTCCAACAACCCGAGCCGCATGTTTACCGGCCACTCCGACTATGTCCGCTGCGGCGCCTTCATGCCCGGCGGGAACAGCAACCTGCTGGTATCGGGATCCTACGACGAGACGGTGCGCGTGTGGGATGCCAGAGCCCCTGGAGGCTCCGTCATGACCTTCAAGCACGCCGACCCAGTCGAAGACGTTCTCCCATTACAGTCCGGCACCACCCTCCTGGCCGCCGCCGGCAGCGCCATCTCGGTCCTCGATCTCGTCGCCGCGAAGCCCCTCCGCCTCATCACCAACCACCAAAAGACCGTCACCTCCCTCTCCCTCGCCTCCAACGGCCGCCGCGTCGTCAGCGGCAGCTTGGACGGCCACGTCAAGGTGTTTGAGACCAACGACTGGAATGTCGTGTTCGGCTCCAAGTACCCCAGCCCCATCCTCTCGCTCTCCGTCATCACCGCCGGCGCTGCCCAGGAGGACCGCCACCTTGCCGTGGGCATGCAGTCCGGCGTCATGTCGCTGCGGACTCGCCTTTCAGGTGCCGCCGCCGAGAAAGCCCGCGACCGCGCCGCCGTGGAAACCGCGCGCGACGTCGGCACCGACGCCCTGGCCAAGCTCGACGCGCAAAAAGCCAAGCGCAAGCGCGCCGCCATGACCAACAAATCCATGGAGCTCCTCGGCGAATCCGTCGACGTCATCATCCCAACCGAACCCACCAGCGGCCGCCGCCGCGTCAAGCTCAAGCCGTGGCAGCGCAACTTCCGCCAGGGGCGGTACGCGGCCGCGGTCGACGAGGTCCTCGACATGTCAGCCGACGGGTACCAGCCCGTGACCGCACTCACGCTCCTCGTGGCGCTGCGCCACCGCTCCGCGCTGCGCGAGGCGCTCGAGGGCCGCGACGAGCTGACGGTGCTGCCGCTGCTCAAGTGGGCGTCCAAGTACATGTCGGACCCGCGGTACCTGGGCGTGTGCGTCGACGTGGCGTTCCACCTGCTCGACCTGTACAGCGAGCATGTCGGCGGCAGCGAGGAGCTGGCCGTGCTGTTCCAGCAGCTGCTGGGCAAGGTGTCCAAGGAGGTGGAGAAGGCGCAGATGGCGATTCAGACGAATGGTATGGTGGAGAGTCTGATGTTCGGGGGGATGCAGTAGGCCACTGGCCTGTCCTGTTGGGTTGATTGTACTTGCATTGCGCCGGCGTTCCGGTCTGGTTGGGTGTACTCGGGAAAGAAAAAAATCTAGGTTGTGTGGAAGCTCTGTTGTTAATCAGGTAGATAGTAGAGTGATACCTCCAAAATCAAGGAACTAGACATTGTACGAGCGACATTTCAGAATCAAAAAGGCACCGCTTGCAACTGCCAGATGTATATACCTAACCTACGTCGAAACACTATTCAGAAAAGAAACGCTTAACCCCTGCCCTCAAACCGCTTCCAATAAGCCCTGTAGGCCCGCTTCGCCTTTTCCAAACATCGCCTTCGCTTGCTCTCGACATCACCCTGACACGCACCAGTCTTCTCATCATCCGGAACACACCGCAGCCTCCTCCACCGGTCCACGAACCGCCGAAACCGCATGTAAAACCGCCATTGCAAGCCATTCCACACGCGCTCCTGCTCTCGCAGCCCCCGAGGCCGCCTCCCATCATCTGCACAACTGTGATGCACATCGTCCACCAGCGGAAACTCAAAATCCTCCTCCACACCATCCCCTCCCTTCACCCTCCCGCCGTCCTCCGCCTCAGACCACACCTCCTACGAAAGCCTCGACGACGACGGCGTGGACACCTCCCCCTCCTCCTCATCCCCATCTGGGAGGACAATCCCCTATCTCCCTCCCAACTCCGCCTCCAATCCCTGCCCATGCATCCCGCCATACTCCTGCGGCCTCGGATCCTCCGCAGTCCACTGCTGGCTCGGCCCGCCCGCCGGCATCGGCACATGCGCTGGCTGCCCCTGTCCCGCAGCGCCATACCCACCCGACCCAGGCACGGTGCGCACGACCTGGCGGAAGCGGAACACCTCATCCAGAATCATCTTGCGCATCTCACCCACATCATCGACAACCTCAAAGTCAAAGTTGAACGTCTGCGGACAATCGGGTTCATCACTCGCGTCGTGCCAGATGGAGAGGTAGGGATGTTCGAGGGCCTGCTCGACGGTGATGCGGCGCGAGGGGTCGAAGGCGAGCATGCAGTCGAGCAGGTCGAGGGCGTCGGGGTTGGCGTTTTGGAAGAGGGAGGGGAAGGGCTTTTTGGGCATGTAGGGCAGGTTGCGGACGTATTCCTGGGCCCGCGGGGAGCCGATGCGGCAGAGGGTTTCTTCGTTGGGCGTGCCGAGGATGTGCAGGATCTGGTTGAGCTGGTCGACGTAGTCGCGGCCTTTGAAGAAGGGGCGGCCGCCGAGGAGCTCGGCGAGGATGCAGCCTACAGACCAGACGTCGACTATTTCACATACATTAGTGAGGAAGAAGGAGGGAAGGCAGGGGATACGCACTCGCTTTGGTGTAGTTCTGGAAGCTCAGCATGATCTCGGGGGCGCGGTACCAGCGCGTGGCGACGTACTCGGTCATGTAGCCGGCGTTCTCCTCCGGGTCGATGGAGAAGCCGCGGGCGAGGCCAAAGTCGCAGATCTTGAGCTCGCAGTCGGCGTTGACCAGCAGGTTGCCCGGCTTGAGGTCGCGGTGCAGCACGTTGGCCGAGTGGATGTACTTGAGCCCGCACAGGATCTGGTAGATGAACGACTGGAAGTGGGCGTCCGTCAGCGGCTGCCCGGAGCGGATGATGGCCGCCAGGTCGCACTCCATGAGCTCTGTACACACATCGTCATGTCAGTGGGTTTGTCTCGAGGGTGTGTTGTGAGAGGTAAGGGGGCCGCACCCTCGTAGAGATACGTCTCGTTGAAGTTGTCGGGTCGGGGGATGTCCATGTCATACAGACAGGTGATCTATCATCACAAACACCGAGTCAGCATCCGAGGGTGTCTCATTGTTTGTGATTCTGTGACTGTCTCACATTGCGGTGGCCCCTGAAGTGCTGCAGCAGCTTAATCTCGCGCAGGGCGCGCTTAGCCAGGATCTTCTTGCTGAAGACATTGGTGACCTTCTTGATGGCGACGCCCTCGGCGGTCTGGTTGTTGACGGCGGCGCTTTGGGGTGTGTCAGCTTCAATCCCATTGTCCGCAAGGCTGAGAAGAAAGAGCGGGCGCATACCAGACAATGCCGTAGGCACCCTGACCCAGCTCCTTGGTCACCGTATAGCGCTCATCGACAATGAAGTCCTGGTTAAAGACCTTGAAGATCTTACGGCCCTGAAGATCACCCATGGCGGAATATGACTCGGGGTCGAGGCTGAGGATGTGTGTGTTCGTCGAGAGAGTGGTTCCTGGTTAGGTCGCCCTTGTGTGGAGAGGCGGGTCGTCGGAAGGAGGGGCAGACCGAGAAGGTCAAAGCTGGTGCCGCAGCACAATGAGCCAGAGACAGCTGTTCCAAAGCAGGCACAAGGCACGCAAGCGGCGAAAAAGGGCAGCAGATCGGTCCAAAGACGGCGAGCGCAAAGCGAGCAGCGAGCAGCGAGAGGCAAACACACGTAGAAAAGACGAAGCTGTCAGCAGGCGCGTGGGAGTTTGTGGAAGATGGGCAGCGTGAAAGGATGGATGGAGGGGCTATGCACTGATGAGGACGCGCGGGGCCCATCGAAATGTGGTGGCATTGTCCTGGCACTGCAACCTTGGCCCGCCAGCCAAAGCCAGCCATGGATCCATGCCGGCAGCCTGTTGGTGCCATGCTGGCGTTTGGGTGTGACGAAGGACAGGGGACGCCTGGCAAGAAGGGCAAGCGGGCGGGGACAGCAAGATCTCCACAGTTCACCATCGGGTCCACCCGTCTCTCCAACCGCTCTCTCTCTGTCTGCTGATTGGCCCTCTGTTCGTGACATTGACACACCGAAGACTTAGCCGCGCGACAACTTCAGCATCTCAGCATCCATCGTCAGATTGCAGCATGCAGGGGAGAGGCAGAGTCTCCGAGAGCTCCCAGCCAGCATTGGCCGAGCGAGATGGCGGAGATCTGATGTTGGGAAATGTTGGGACTTGTGTCCTGCGAGGAGGCAACGAACTCCTCCTCCTCGTCAGCTTCCTCTCGCCCAGGGGACCGAGTGTTAACTGGTCACCCAAGGAATGAGAACAGTGCTCGTTGTGAGGATCTGGGTGGAATGCTTGGGGGCCAAAACTAATACGTAGATGATGTGAGATCTCGGTGCGGATTTCCCTGGTTGCCGGCTGGGCTGTAGGGCTGAAGGATCCCATCCCGGCGCCTGGCCGCAGACGCCCTGACCTGACCAGCTGGCTTTGCAGATGGTATTGCGTTGGTCTGTCTTCATCGGCATTGTCACGTCTGACTCCCACAATTATCATGGATGGCATGGGAGAGAAGAACTGGACTGGAGAAACACAGCATTGGCAGAGAAAACCCAGGCTCGAAAGCAATGCGTCATTGGTATCTTTGGCTTTTCCGCGCCCACGAACAAAGGAAAAGAAATCATTGCTGTGGCGGCTCGACGTCAGGGAACACCTCTTTCAAGAAGTTTACGGAGAACCGGACCGCCTGCTCGTACGCCTTGTCAAAGCCCTGCCTCCCGCCGTAGTAGGGATCCTCAATGATCTCGGCCTTGGCGGTGCCAGAGTATTCGCCAAAAAGCATCAGCTGGGCCCTCCCCTTGGGCTTGCGCTGCTGGATGCGCTTGAGATCCGAGAGGTTGCTCCGGTCCATGGCGAAGATGTAGTCGAACTTGTCAAAGTCGGACTCGTGAACCTAGAATGTCGTTAGAACCAATGCCGATACACTCAGAAACACCCTGTCGGAATAAACCATACCTTGCGGGCGCGATGAACGTAGTCGTTGATCCCGTTGGCCTCGAGCGTCATCATGGTCCGGTCGTCTGGCCCGTCGCCGATGTGGTAGCCGCCTAAAGGTGGTGAGCTTTGGGCAGCGAGAAGAGAAATTGTGGCAAAAAGAATCATACCTGTTCCACAGGAGTCGATTGTGCCCACGAGATCCGCATATGGCTGCTTCCTCGCCAGAGACTGGAAAACACCCTCGGCCATTGTTGAGCGGCAGATGTTGCCCAGGCACACAAAGAGCACCGAGAGCTGGTCTTTGTCTGACATTTCGACAGAGATTGGCAGTTACAATCTTGGAAGTTCGTTTCTTATGGTAAAGCAATCCAAATCACTCCAAACGCCTGGCCAAATACGAACTGAAACACTTGGGGCAAAAGATGTGATTTGGAGTGGTGGTGTTTGAGGGGCAGGCCGATAAGCGATACAGATTCAGGGTGTGTAAAGCAACTGATACGGGTTAGGGTTTCAAAATGACATTTCACAATTGTGGGGCAAAAGTGCAATTGCAGACGTGCACAGACCATCTCCAATCCTCTATTTATTCTCGGCTGCGCGGTCTCCGTCTTCCTCCCCTTCTCTCCTTTTCTTCTTCATACTTACCTTGATTGGGTACACCTGGATCAAGAATCAGGGGTACCAGAGTGATAGGCCTGCATTGCACATCGTGGAGCCCGTTGCTTTGAATTGTCCTTCGGGGCCGTTCCGGTCGCAATTTTTGCTGTCATCCTTTTTCGCTGTGAGCTCGGCTGCGGCCGGGGCATGGGGAAGAAGTAAAGTGTCTTGACTGTGTGTTCGAGTAATACTGATGCTGGTGATGTCCTCTGTGCCCGTCGATCTTCGAAGCCGCCACACCGAGAACCGAATCGTCGTCACCACTGTTCCCCCGTGAACCAACCTGACGCCAAAATCCACCTGCAATCGCTCCAATCCTTCCCGTACGATCTGCGCAACCGAACTTCTGCAGGGGAATCACGCAAAGTGGCGCAAGCGCCAGGGATTTTGATGCCTGCCGCCAGCATGTGCAAGTATGCAAGACGCCACCATCCATCCCAGTCGCGACCCCGCCGTCCCAAGACTTGACCCGAGTTTGACCAGAGCTCGGGAGCTTTGATTCCTCAGCAAACAGTTCGATCTGTCCGGCCGCACTGCCGCGCGAGTGGGCCAGCGTCGAGTGCTCTGCCCGATCGTTGGACCAGAGAGACAGGTCGTCGCGGGAGGTCGCCCAAAAAAGGGAAATCGAACCCTGACGATCTGCAGCGTCTGCCCCGCGGCTTGCGCCGGGGACGCCCTCACCAGTCACCACGCCCACGGCGCGATTCCGCCCCGGCCTGGAGAGCGTCGGATTCGGATATGACGGGATGCGGCAATAACGTTAACTAATGTCGGCGCTCGGTCGCCGCTTGTCCTCCGTGGGCGTGCCTCCAGCCTCTTGTTCTCTCCCCTTGTTGCCCCTCCAAGATAAGAGCGCTTGAGACCCTCCGGCCACAGGGAAGACCGAATTCCAAAAGTTCCCCATCTGATCTGGCAAGACCCATCTTCTCGGATCCTGGACGCCGGACACACAATCTGTGTTGGTACATATTTCCGATCTTCGTCGATTTCTGGAACCCGGACCCTTCTGTGGCAACTTGATGGAGCCGATCTGGATGCCCTGAGAACCTGGATCTCCCCTGCCGACAACACCCGAATTTCTTGTTATAATCCGAACGACCACCGTTGAGAACCGAACCGTCGATTACACGCGGACCGGTCCCACATTCGCCAAAAGCCGATACACACGCAACAGTTCCCGTTGACACGGCAGAAGTCACCGTCGCCAACAATGGTCGACGGTCGCCCCTCACTCCAACGACCTGTCCAAAACAGCGAGGTGTATGTGCTGTGCAAGTCGCCCCCGGGCCCCTTCACAACCATCCCTCCGCTTTCCCCTCCGTCACCCATAACCCCCGCCGAAGACGACTTTGTCTGTGCTCCCATCGACGGCCTCAGCCTGACCCAGCCCGACATCGCCGTCTGCGGCAAGAAGCTCGCCATCGAAGAGCGCCTCTCCCGCGCCGTCCACGTCCTCGCTACCGAGGCCACCGCCCTCCAAAACCTCACCCAACTCTACTCCTCCGACCGCCTCGCGCGCGATGGCTTCATCCGCGCCGTCGACGCCATCGCCACGCGTCAAGGCACCCACCCAGGCGGCAAGCTCGTCGTGGTCGGCGTCGGCAAGTCAGGACACATCGCCAAAAAGCTCGTCGCAACCTTCAACAGCCTCGCCATCCAAGCCGTCTTCCTCCACCCCACCGAAGCCTTACACGGCGACCTAGGCCAAATTTCCCCGCGCCACGACACCCTCCTCCTCATCACCTTCTCGGGCAAAACCCCCGAACTCCTCACCCTCCTCCCCCACCTCGACAAGTCCCTCCCCCTGATCCTCCTCACCTCCCACACCCGCCCGGAAACGTGCGAACTCGTGCGCCACAGGCCGGATACGATCCTCCTGCCCGCGCCGGTCCACGAGGCGGAGACCACTTCGTTTGGGGTTGCGGCGCCGACGACTTCGACGACGGTTGCGTTGACGGTGGGCGATGCGCTGGCGATTGTGGCCTCGAAGGAGATGCATGCGGCGAGTGCGGGGGGTGTGGCGGGGGTGTTTGCTAGGAATCACCCCGGTGGCGCGATTGGTGCGGCGTTGTTTTGTAATAAGAGGGGGAGGGATGTCAGGAGTGTTATGGTTCCGCTGGGTGATATCCCCCAGCTGCAGACAAGGCCCAATTTGACAGGCGTGGATGTCCTGCGCGCAGGGTATGCTAGTCCCTCGGGTTGGGTTCGTTATTTCTACGACAACAACACCGCTCCGGCGGGTATCAGCGATTCGGGCGTGATAATCCCAAGTAAAATCCGCCGGATGGCTTCAGAGGATATGGCCCGCTCGCTCGAGGATATGCATTGGGTTGTTTCGCCAAGGAGCGAGTTCATTCCTGTGGCGGCCGATACCAGTCTGGCAAGGGCGACTGAGTGGATTAGGGGTTTGAGGGCTGCCACGTCGAGTGTTGTTGGGGGAAGGGAGGACGTGTTTGGGCCGTATGGGGACGAGGCCGTTGTGGCGGTTATGGAAAGCGGGGAGTGTGTTGGAGTGCTGGAGGTGGGAACCTTGCTTGGGGAGGCGTGAGGGTGTCTGTTATTTACTTGACGAAGGGGGTGGGGGCTTAATGTTGGTAGAGAAGGGTGGACCATGGACAAGGGGTTGAGCTCATATAACCCAACCCAAGGGCTGGATAATGGGTTGTGAAGTTGAAGGAGATTGTTTGGCGTGCATTTGAGCGGAGCGGGCGGGCTTTAGAGCGGATTGGGAGGCTATTTGTTGAGATGCTCATGTTCAGCATGGATGTGGTTGGCGTTTAGCATGGCGTACACGGACTCTTTGATGGGGCCTCGTCCCTTGTTTTTCTTTTGTCAATGGAGGCAGTCTTCTTGTAGCTTGGGTTTAACCATGGGCTGGAAGAAGCCCTTGACAGCATGGCATGGCACAAGACTTGAGAGCATGGGGTGGCATACGGTTGTCATACCCCTCAGCATAGGGCGGGAATTTGCTTTCCAATACATCACATTATCGCCGTACATACGGTTGATACCCAACCAACAGAAGTCGTACAATTCAACGCGGGTATTTACACACCACCCCCTTTCCCCATATTCCCCCACCCCACTCAATCCTCATCCTCACTGCTACTACTGCTCCCCTCCTCCTCCTCCTCCTCCTCCTCCTCATCCTCACTCCCCCCATCCGAACTCGATTCCCCTTCTGCCTCGGACTCCGAACTGCTGCTGCTGCTGCTGCTGCTCGAGCTGGACCCGGCCCTGACCTTCGCACCACCACCCCCCATATCCATCTCTGCGTCCGAATCCTCCGCCTCATCCTCGCTCGACTCGCTGTCTGAGGAATCCGACTCAGACGAGCTGCTGTCGTCGTCGGAGATGTCCGTCCGCACGTTGCGCAGCCTGCGGCGCTTGGTGGGCTGTTGGGAGGTTTCCGTCCGCCGGGGTGGGGGGGCTACCACTGCCGCTTCGGTGGTGGTTTCTTGGCCGGAAGAGGACGACGAAGAGGATGAGGAGGATGTGGCCGTCGCCGTGCTGTCCTCGCTGTCTGACAGCTCGCCCAGGACCGTCTCAGCGCGGATGCGTTTCAGCAGCCGCTGCTTGACCTCGGGGGTGGCGACGCGGAGAACGAATTCTACCTCGCTGAGGGGCCGCTTGCCATTGGCGTTGGTTTGTGTCTGGTGTTGTTGGAGATCCCCCAAGAACCGCGCTATTGTCTCCTCGTACTCCTTCTGCTTGGTCTCCTTGTCCTTGAGCGCGGCGGGGAACCCGCCCAGGCCGGCGGCCATGTCGGACTTTTGGATGTCGGCGGCTGTTTCCCGTAGCCTTGTGCGCACGAAGCCCTTCAGGTCGCGGATATACTCGTAGAAGGCGGGAAGGTCGGCGGACGGGAGCTTGGCGCCGTCGAAGAGGTACTTGATGAGAAGCGTCTGGTGGTTCTTGTTGAACTTCCAGGCGGCGCGGTCGGTGGCCCACTGGCGCAGGTACTGGAGCGAGGGCTCAAGGTTGATGTCGGCTTTGGTGGGTTCGGGCTTCTTGGCCTTCTTCTTCTTTTCCTTCTTGGGCTCCTTGGTGGTTTCCTTGGTGCCGTCCGCGAACGAGACGCTCTTCTTCAGCGACGAGGGTGTCTGGTTTGTGTCGTCTTCCCTCCGCGGCTTCTTGTTTGGCGTGGCGGCAGCAGAACCCGGCCCCTTTCTTTTGAGGGCGCTCGCCGGACCTCCGTTTACACGGCTTGGTGTTGTTTGGTGGGCGAGCGTTGAGGGCTTTGGGCCTGCATTGGAGCCACCCGAGCTAGGAATAGCTTCGCCGGATGCAGGTCCCTTGAGCTTGAGGCCCAATCGCTTCCAGGCTGGGACGTGGGCGGACATGGTGGGCACAACAGCTTGAATCCACCGAAGAAGGGAGAATCAGGAAGCCGGGCGTCGACCTGGCGGGAATTGGAGGGCTGCGGGAGCAGACGGGTGGGTGAGTGGCCGGGGGAGGGGGATGGGGCTGCGATAGATCCTTTGAAACCAAGGACTGGAGGGAAAAGAAAAGTTCGACAGAGCCAAGCAACGCGTGTCTCCTCTCTTCTCAGCCCAAGTCGTTGATAATGCTCGAATTGGAGCCTGGCGCAATGTTTCTGGGTGTTTTATTGGGTGTTTTGGGTCGCGGCTTCCAGCGCTGTTCGTCCCGCATGCAGCAAATTTCTGCCCAGGGACCTTATCGCTACCCAATGCAGGGAGCTAAGTCTGATAAGAGCGGGACTGGCCGTGGCAGTGGGGCTTTTGGGCGGGGCCAGACAGAAACCTAACATTCAAGGCAGAAACCTCAGCTCCCATCAGCCTTGCTCCAGGCAAACCGCAGCAACGCGTCAATCGCTGGGAGCTCCTGCCCAGTCCACCAACGAAGCTCTGCCGCCTGCTCACCACTTCACCACCAAAACACCACAACCACCCACAACACCACGAAACCACTCGATTCTGCGCAATCCTTTCTCGACTCTCCCGAAACACCCCAATCACACCAACGTCCCAGTAATTATCGTCTGTCAAGATGGCGGGTATGTCTGCGACCAGCTGTTGGACAGCTTCCAGCTCCACTTTAGCCATCGCTAACACATGGGACCCGGACAGGCAACGCTGGCTACGACAGACACATCACCATCTTCTCGGAGCAGGGGCGGCTGTTCCAAGTCGGTACGTGCGAACGGGGCGCAGATGCGACTGAGATGTGGGGACTGCTGTTGGGACGAATAGAGCAGTCGGTCTGCTGGCGCAAGGAGGCACATCTGGGTGGTCTATGTCATGATGCTGACAGTCGGCCCTTGCAGAATATGCCTTTAAGGCGATCACAGCGGCGAACATCATGTCAATTGGCGTGAGGGGCAAGGACTGCGCCGTCGTCCTGTCCCAGAAGAAGGTTCCCGTAGGTGCCCCAGTGCCCCGGCCGCACCCCGCTACCAGGCTGCCGGATGCTGACTTCCCTTCAGGACAAGCTCATCGACCCCTCCTCGGTCTCCCACATCTTCCAGATCTCCCCGTCGGTCGGCTGCGTCATGACAGGGTCCATCGCCGATGCGCGCGCCTTTTCGCAGCGCGCCCAGTCCGAAGCCGCCGACTTCAAGTACAAGTACGGGTACGAGATGCCATGCGACGCCCTGGCCAAGCGTCTGGCAAACATCAGCCAAGTCTACACTCAGAGGGTACGGCGTCCGCGTTGAGCAGGAGTGGATAGCCCGACTGACAGCTTCTAGGCGTACATGCGCCCGTACGGCGTTGCGACAACGCTGATATCATTCGATTCCGAGTTCGGCCCCCAGCTGTTCAAGTGCGATCCGGCCGGCTACTACATTGGGTACAAGGGCACCGCCGCGGGCCCCAAGCAGCAGGAGGCCCTCAACACCCTCGAGAAGAAGCTCAAAAACAAGGACTGCGCGCCTGGCGACTGGAAGGACGTTGTCGAGCTGGCCATCACCACCCTCAGCACCGTCCTCAGCATGGACTTCAAGAAGACCGAGATCGAGATTGGCATCGTGGGCGGGCCGCGCGCCGACGGTGAGGAGGGAACGTACCCGGGGTTCAGGACGCTGACGGTGGACGAGATCGACGAGAGGTTACAGGCGATTGCCGAGAAGGACTGAGGAGGTACGGGGAGGATAAGGGGAGGAGATCGGCGGAGGGTTTGCCATGACGGCTGAATGGTGATCCTTCGTCTGTTGTTGAAAGCCAATCATGAGGATGCGGAAGGAAGGCGGGAGATCCCACATGGTGAGGTGTCCCCGAATACCACGTTACTTATTTCCTACTCCAGCCATAACGTCGAAACGCAGCATGCAGAAGGAGTTCGAAAATAGAGCAGTGTGTACCAATGACGACGAGTCCGCCTTGTGCCCCGCCGTTCAACGGCATGTCCCGTCTCATGGAATGTCCTCGTGGAAACTGGGAACCCATTGCTGAGTGGTCTTGAGAGGCATGTTTGCTGCAAGTTGCCGTGGGCCGGCTGGTCTTGACTCAGCAGTCCCCATAGCTTGGCACGATGAAGTCATCCTCGAGCGGCCTCCGGGACCCGAGCGTTTGGCAACTGCATGCAGAAAAACTTCAGACGAGGGACGTGGATATCGGATATGCAAGATTTCCCCAAGTGTGGATGCAAGTTTACGCAGAAGACCCTGCGAAGCTGACAGACGGGTCTCTTCGAGATCTTGGCGATATGGCCAGCACTTCTCCTGACCAAACCTCAACAGGCAGATCCTCGCCGGAACAAGCCAGCACCAACGGTGACCCAACCGCTGACTGAACGGGTCATTGTATGCGGTGGAGGCCGTCCACCTTTTCGGAACAAGATCGAACGATGGAGTGGATGGTTGTCCTCAACCATCGCCGTCCGGCTCAGCCGAGCAGAGATGTAGAAGTCGTGAAAGAGCACGGCGCGCCACATCATTGGTTCCCAAGAGACCTGAGCCACATGAGCTGCCTCCCGGACAAAACTGGGTCGCCGACCGGGGCCCTTCGCTCGATTCGGGAGCTAGATCGTCCATGGCGCCGCTGAAACCTCGCCAAAGTTTCCGTTTCGAGATCCCCCGGTCGAAACGCCTCCACTGTCCTCCACAGTCGGCACACCCAAGCCACGCCGAGCGGCTCCTAGGCCCCCCCTCCATTGCTTCACCGTCTTGGCATCCACCGACATCTCGTCAACCGTCCAGTTGGGTGCGGCGGCTGCAGTGAGACTCGGCGAGCGCTGCCGCCGCAGGGAATCGAGCTTCAGACAAACCCCACCCCGTCCGAACTTTCATGACAGCCGCGCAGGCGCCCCCATGCATGAGCCTGCATGTGTCCTCCAGCCTGACCAGGGCCGTGACTGAACACACCGTTGCAGCCGTGGATTCCGGTTCTCGATATCCCCTTGCGTCCTGTCTGGCCAGCCTCCGCCATTGGGCAACAACACCAACGCTGGTGGATTCACGGCATGTGCGCACAGCTCTGTAGGGGCCCTGCTAGGCTGTCTCGTCCCAGATGTGGCGCCCGGCTGCTGGACTCTGATGCAGGAACCAGCCTCCGGTCTCCAGATGTGGCACGGCTCAAAATCCGAGGGGCCCGGCGACATGACAAGTCGTGTCGATGTTGCTTGCTTGGGGTGCGCAAGTGTAGGCGTTGTTCGTCGGGCTCGGGCACGACACCCAGTGGCTCTCCCCCACAATGCTGTCCGCGATGGATACGTACCGTTAGGAGAACTCGGTCTCGGGAGCCCTCACGACTCCTTTCTCCATCTCAACGGTTTCTGGGCTGGCGATGGCGAATTCTACAAAAGGCGCTAGGGAGCGCCTCGAGTCGCCATCAACCATCTCGAAGCCATCACCACTCCGAGTCCAACGGCAGCGCCAGCCTATCCTCTTTTCAGCATTGTTGTGCATAGACTGCATAGTGCTCTCTTCCTTGATTCTTGCCTTGGCATATCTTATTCACTCTCACGACATCAAGCATTGCTCTTGGCTGTTTCGTCTTCATCCCTCTCTCTAATCACTACAACCCCCGTGTTCAACACCCTCAACCCATAACAACACCATGTCTGACGGACGTACGTGACACTTCCCATCCCATCCACACCCCCCACACCCTTAGCCCTCCCAGTCCTCGCAAGACAAGACAGCCCTACAAGGCTGTTACTACACCCGCCCCCCTTTCCCACCCCCCATCCACCCCCTCAGCCAGCCCGGGCACGGCACAAATACCAAGCCGGGACTAGTTAACCCTAACCGCTCTCCATAACAGTCAACGAGTACCGCACGGCGCGCGTGGCCGAGCTCCTCTCCGACTTCCGCACCCTCCAGTACTACATCGCAGCGGCTCCTTGCAACCCGGACAACATGGACGACTACTACACCGAGGGGTGGGCGGCGCTCCGACAGTGCGCGCTTGATGGGCAGTTTATTCTGAACTGTGGTGCGGATGTGACGGTGCCGAGGACGAGTGGCGGGCCGGATGAGCAGGCGAAGGCGGAGTTGAAGCAGTACGTTGTCTCTTTCAACTCCTGAGGAGGGTCCTGGTTGAAGGCGCTAATACGGTGGAATAGGGTACTCCTTGATGCGTACGCGCGCAGGCACGAAGGGCAAAAGATCTATCTCCGCCAGTCGGCGGCGCAGCGCTGGATCGAGTACCGCGATCAGATTCTCATGGGCGGCAGGCCGCACGTGGGGAACCAGGCACAGCTGCGGGCGTGTGATCAGCAGTTGCGGGTTGTAAGTTCTATCCAGGTTCTTCTCCTATTCACACCTTTTCCTCCTACCTCCTCGCTTTTCCCAACTATCAACCACCCCCTTTCTTGCTTCCCTACTCCTATCATTACCCTGACCGGACTCCACTAACAAACAATCCCAGGAACTCGCAAACATCACCGACGAAATCATCTACTCGGAACTCCAGACTTCCGACATGGCCATGGGCCGCTGGATAGCCGAGGACCCGAGCCTGCGCGCGGTGCAGCGCTGGGTGCGGACCCGGAGATAGACGATCTCACGACTCGACGATACGAACACCACGAACAAAACGACCGTCACGACGATCAATCATACTCCTCGCTGACGACAAACGACAATTTCCTCCGGTTCTTCCATTCATCTTATACCCCGTTCGAAAGCTTCGTTTCTTTTTCGATGGTGCTAGAACATCATATTTACTGTCATCTTCATTTTCCTTCAGTTGGCATTTTCTTTCCCTTGTCAGGTTGCACACGGTTATTCCTAAAAGTCAGATTAGATCTCATCTAGCTTGTTTCCTTTTTTCTTTTGGAATACCACTGGGAATAAATACGTGAAGGATACCCTCTCTCTTGTACATGGACTCTTCTGACGGAGCGTCGGGCACGCTTCGTTGGTACATATTTGGCTTAGGTACTTTTCCTTTGAGACAGCTTGGGACGTGGAGGACGCAGATGGCTAGAGGGCAGTGGTGGCATACAGAGACTGCCTGGTGCAGGGGGACGAGGAGAGCTAGCATCGATACTAGAATCAAGAAGTATATCTTATCCTCGTTCGCAGTGAGTGCTGACATGCTTTGTGTTGTGAGAGAAACCTGAAGTGGCAACCAACTCCTCTTGACTTGCAGCAGTAAAACAACATAAACAACACAAGACCCTGAAGAACAGTTCATATCACCCTAACTCCTTCTCAAACGCCTGCCCCTTCAACTAGCGTTCTTGCTATGAACACACAACGCAATGCCCCCAAGAGACAGAGCCATCCCGAGCATGGTATCTAACGCAGTCAGTATCACCTTTAGCCATCTCATAGCAGAGCAGGAGCCATACCTCGACTAATAACCTTGGACTCCACCCACCACTCCCCGACAACCGTAAACAAGAACGCCAGTGTGTTCACAATCGGCACGGTCAAGCTTAGTTCTAGTCGCGCAGTCAGTCAGCAACCGTTCTTTGCGTAATTCGGAACCTCCCCCATTCATCATCCACCACCCACATCCCCTTCCCTCCTCTCGCCATCCCCCTCCCCCGCCACTCCCTCCCCCGTCAACCCCAGCCTGGCCACTCCCTCCATCCCCCCAACCCCACCGCCATCACCACCACCACCAACCAACCACAAGAAACAGAAAAAAAGAAGAACATACCAGCCTGCCCAACCAACAAAAAAAACCACACACTCCCCGTCAAATTGACCCCCAGCGGGACAGCATATCGCGGATTCCTCAACAGATCTACCACCCCAAACCACGCTCCCAACACCCTCTTCTTGATCCAACTCTGTTGGACTGACTCAGATAAAAGGAGGGGGTGCGGGGAAGGGTGGTGGTCCTTTGCTGCGCGCCGGATGAAGGGGGTGGTGAAACCCCATGCGAGGGAGACGAGGAGGAAGGCGAGGAGGATGTTGAGCGTTGGGGGTGGGGGTGTGGTTGATGGGGGTGGGGGTGGGGAGGACATGTTGGGGGCAGATGAGGTTGGGAGATGGTATGGGGGTGGTGTTGTGAGGTTTGGGGGGGGAGTGAAGTTGTCTGGCGATCAGAGTGAGAGGTGAGGTTGGGTGTGGAGGCGCGCGGGGGTTAGGGTCAGCTATGGGGGCACTTAGGGGAGGGCGTGTCGGTTAAGCGGCCAAGAATGACCGGCAATAGCGAGAGATGAGAGCTGAGAATTGCAAGGCTGAGGCTGGGGATGGAGAATTGCTTTCTTCAGCCCTATGAGATGGCAGATGGGAAAGTGAAAGAGTGCCGAGACGTTGCTGGAAATGGTGGTTGGGTGATCGATAAAATATGAACTACCACATAAAATAAGGGCGCTAACCCAAAGAGAAACTTTGCTTCATACCTTGGGCATTCTTGACTTCACCCATTCCCTACACGCCATTTACTCAACGGAGACTATCAATGGAGATTGATAGATTGGCGATGTGGGAGCTTATAGGCCTAGTAGTGCGACAGATCAGGCCGCTGCTCTTTTCCAGCCACAACACATCCAGAACCTCAAGCTGATACTTCCCTTGGGATGACTCGAGGATGATCACCCTCAGCCCTCTTCGCAGCATTGTACGTATCACAGACAACCGGGCCGAGCCACGTAGGATCGACAATGCATAGAAGTACACCACACATCTTCCGCTGCCACGATCCTCGGGCATGTCCGAGACTTGTGTGGCATTCAAGCAGACGGCTGAGCCCGGGTGTGTCCGCCATTGGTGGGTGTGCCCGATCTTCCGAGTGGGTGTGCAACCTTGATGTGGCTCAGAATAGATTCTAGTATCTCATGTTGAGCCTCTACTCTGCTGCTACGATGATTCGATGAACCTTGACCGACGACTTATGACCTAGCTACGCTCTGATGATGACAAGCCTCGCCAATCAGCGATGAATAACGGGAGATCCAGTCTTATACTACTAGAAATCTTTCTAGATGTAATTAAATGACAAACGCCAGTTCCGTGCTGCTAACCCAGACCATATACACAACAGACATGAAGGACATTGAAGAGACGTAAACCCCGAACCGGTTATCCCTGGTCATAAAAACCGCCATCGTTTTATCCATCTTTCCACATCGTGTTCGTCAAACATCCATCATCATCATATCCCTTCCCTCACATCCTTCCTTCACATCTCCAATCAACAGCCAAACTTCTCATCACCAACCCCCTCCACCCCCCTAATGCCCTCCCTGCCCATAAACATACCCCCTCCCCCCACCCCCACCCCCACCCCCACCATACCCATTCCCCCCGGATCCCCTCCCCGCATACCCCTGACTCCCATAACCCCCATTCCCACCCCCTCTATGCGCACCACTCACAGTCCCCATCCCCGCCCCCCTCCGACTACTCCTCCCCACGCCAATATCAATAGCCCTCATCTCCTCCTCCAGCGACGACACTTCCCTCCCGCTACCATACCCCCCACCACCACCTCCATGATGACCAACCGCATTCCCATGATGATTCCCATTCTGATGATGAGGATGATGATGACCCCCACTCCCATACGCATCCTGCGCAGACACATCATCAATCCCGCTCCCCATCCTCCTCGCCACGCTACTACTATGCAGCTGCAGGGCGCCACTGACATTCGGCGCCGACGACGAGAGGTTTGGAGGGGGTGGTGGCAAAGCAAGGGGGACTTTTGCCGGAATGGGCGGGGCGCTGGTTCTATTGTTGTTATTGGGGGAGTGGCCGCCGCCGCCGTAGGGATGGCTGAAGTTTTGGGTGTGGTGGCGGCCTGGGCTGGTGCCGTAGATTCCGTTTGCGGAGCGAGATTGGTGCGGGGGGTGGTTCTCAATGCCTGATGGGCTGTTGGAATAGGCTGAGTCGAAGGTAGATGCTCTGGGTAAGGCTCTTGGAGCGGTGAAGTTATCTTGGTGCGGGGGGATGGGTTGTAGCGGGGGAGGGTCGGCGCTGACGTTCCTGCCGCTGCTGCCGCTGGTTCTTCTAAAGCCAGCGGTGGTCATGGTTGGTGTTGGGCCAGGACCGTTGGCGCCCGACATGACGGCGGTGGCGGGGATGGCAGAGGTCGACTGACGGTACGCGGCCTTCTTTTGGAGGCGGTTGCGGCCTGTTGAGGCGGGTGGGGAGGGCTTCTTCTTGGACTCGACGTGGTCGGGGCCGCCGGAGAAGGTGACGGCGGCCGTGCTGGGGAGCATGGATTGGGGGCGGGCGGCGATGCGCAGGGGACGGCGGCCCGAGGCCGGAGCGGGTTGGGGACCAGCTGGGGAGGGGCGACCGGCTGGGGATGCGTTAGGGGCCTTTGGTTCGGGCTCGGGCGCCCAGCTCTCCACCGGGAGGTGGTCGGAAGGGTCCACCTCGCGGCCATCGTGGGTGATGATCTTGCCGGTCTCTTCGCGGTAGTTTGGTTGAGACGATCCGGCTTCTTTGACGGCAGCTGATGCGGCGGTCGGGTTCAGGGCGTCGTATGAGTCCGGACCAAAGGGGATTTCAGATAGCCGGCGCTCACTCTCCACCGGCGGCCGTGGGCTGACCGACTTACGGCGGATGGTTTGCTGGTGTTGCGGGAGCGGGCTGGGGTCGCGGGGTGGATTCGGGGAGTAAGCACGCGACTTGATCACTACATTAACGCTCGAAGTCGACGGCCCGTTGGTGTACGTCATGGGGCTCCTGCTATGGGCGGGCGGCGCCGCATTGTATGCTGGCGAGCCATCATGGTTGTATCTGTGGTCCATTGTCCTGCCCCTGGGTGGCGTCTCAACCAAGGCCTGCGGTGCATACCGCCGAGTCTGGGTCGACTGCCTCCGGTCCTGGTTGATGCGCTCCGAGATCTCCTGGGCGAGACCTGGGTCGATGCCAGGGACTAGCGATGGGGGAACAGGAGGCACCGCGTAGGCAGCGGAGGTGTCCTCGGGCTCGCCCCGGTACGTCAAGGCCCTCTGGGTTTCATACGAACTGTGCAGAGATGACTCTGAATGCCTGCCGAAAGTGGTACCATACTGGGCCGAATCTCTCATAGGGATCTCGGATGCGCCTACATGGTATCCATTCGGTCCCTGATGGCTTGGCTGGTCCTGGGCCTGATAGCGCACCGACTCGTTGCTGTTCCTTCCGACATTGAGCGGCGCAGGGCTCGCAACCATCTCGTAGCCGGAATCGAACTGAGGCTGGGGCTGAGGCTGGGACTGAAGCGGCCAGCGGCCTGACGTCCTCCTGGCTGCGTTGTTCAACGACTCTGGTGACTCGGGCACATCCTCGACGGTGGCCTGCATGGCGCGGTGCTGATCGTAGGCTGGGTCATACGAGTAATGCCTCGGCGGCGGCGCCTGTTCTGTCTGGGAGTACTGGGGGCCGGTGAGCCCTGCCGGGGCGGAATCGTAGGCCTTGTATGTCGGGCGCCCGGGGTAGCTTGCGACGGTGGAGTTTCGATGCGCCTCGTTTCTCAGCACGTCATGTCGCATGGTGCCCTGGACACCTGCGTTCATGGACGTATTGCTGCCGGTCCTGCTCCGATGGGCGGGCGGCGGCGGCGGCTTGTCATTTTCGGGACCTCTCCCGCCATTCGACTGTGGGAAATCGTAGGGATCGTGGTGGTCATAAGCGGGCTGCTGGTGCTGTGGGCTGTAACCCTGTTCGTGGTGCTGAACCGCGTACTGCTCCGGTCTGTCTGGTGTCCAATGCTGCTGCGGAGAGGCGCGGGACGGTGTCACGTACTCCCTGGTTGGCTCCTGGCGCGGGTGCTCTGGTTGTTGGTAGTACAACTGTGGTGGCGCCGCAGGGGCTTGAGTGTACTCGATCTGTTGAGGCTGGTGCGGGACGGGTGCAGAATTTGGTTGTGGCCGAGAGGGCGCCTCGATCAGCTCGGGGGCCGGCGCAGCTGGAAGTTGTCCAGTGACCGGGTCGGAAGGTAACGGACGGCGTTTCGGCACTGTCCTTGGCCCAGAGGGCGCGGCGGCCGCTTCAACCTCGACGTGTGCTGGCGGCTTCGCTTTGACGGCGGGCTTCTCGGGCTTGGGACGGGTGTCATAGTATGTGATCTCGATGCGCACCTCGCCGGCGTATTTCCCCCTGTAGGCGAGCTGGTGCCATTGGTCGCTCTGGCCGCCGCCGGACACGATGATGTCGCGCAGGTCGATCCAGGTCTCTCCGATCAGTTCCGTCTTCTTGTCGTCGTTGAACACCGAGACCTTAAGCTGGTAGTAGTCGGGCGAGTCGTGGACGGTGAATCGGAGCTCCTGGTCCCTGGGCAGGGTTAGCAATGGCTGGGAGGGCAGGGAGGACAGGGAAGGAGGGGTGTTGGCTTGCCATTTGGGTGTCTGGCCGCCGCGGATGTCGGTGTTGGTCTTCTTGGCCTCCTTCCCGAGACGGGCGGCGCAGTAGGGGTCCTGCTTGCCAATGGTCTTGCGGTTGGGAAGGTTCTTGGCGCGGTCGACGATGACGACGAGTGTGCCTATCTCGGGCCCGTCGATGCTCATGTCGGAGAAGATGCCCGCGGTGTGCGGGATCCCATTGAGGGGGTGGGCTTTCGTCTTGGTGGTCATCTTGTCGGGCGTGGTGAGAGAGGCCGGCTCATGTCCTGGGGTCGAGGGTTGGAGAGCCGACCCGAGAGGGACGGGTGTGGTTGTTTACTTTGTTCTCGGTTGCTAGTGTGTCGATCAAGGATCAGAGTCGGCGATCAGCGATCAATGCTACCCCGCGGCCGATGGAGGAATGTGACAAGAATGGGTGAAAGAGACTCGGCTCGGAACCAACAAAAAGAAGAGCTGTCGATGCCACCAAAATGAGAAGGAGAGAAAGGAAGATGGCAGCAAGCAGGCTGAGAGACAGGACAAGGAAGAGCTCCGTCTCAAGTCGTCACTGGGATGCAAGCTGCAAGTTGCAAGTGGGCGAGTGGGGGTCCAATCGCTGCCCTGCTTTGGGTGCTTTGCTGCTGTGAGCCTTCAAGTTTCCGGGTTCCATCCTTGGGGTGGATCCATGGAAGTTCGCGGCCAGAGTGGCTGGGTCCACTGGCATTGCGCGTTGCCGGCCAAGACCAGGGTTGGGGCAAGGGTTGGCCGCGGCGGCTGGTGGCTGGCATGCAAATCAGCGAGGCTGGGCGCGAACATGCCCCACTCTCGGATGCGCGTTCCCTGCCAAGCCCACGCCAAGCCCACTCCTCCCGCCATCCTTGTTCCTGAGCCTCGATCCGAAACACACAGCACCACCACCACAAGCAGACGACGCCGTCAACTGCCCGACGAATCAGGATCGCGGAGAGCAAAGGTCAAAATATGGGTGATCATCCGTACTCTTTACGCGTACGGAGTGGCATTAGATGGCCTGTTTAAACCTGTTCTTGTCTCGTAACTCCTCCCCGCTAATGTACACATTCAGAAAAATAATGGTAAAAGTCTCGAGTCATGACCGTCGTTCAGCGCTTGATCCCGCGGGCAAACTCCTCGTCAACAACGCCGCGATTCCGATGACCCCGAGACCGCCGCCTAGTCCGACTTCGATGACCACGCTGGTCGGTGGACCGAGGGTTGCTTACGGTGGGCAACATAGCGTTGACGTGCTGGCGTCGTTCAGGACCAACATCGCCGCTATGCTCCAGGCATGCGGGCACGTAAAAGGCTTGAGGCTTTTAAACATGAAGGGCCTTCCGCCCCTCTGCCTGTCCATTTCTCAATTTTCCTGGTCCAAAAGCGATGTGTACATCTCGCTCGGCCCGCACTATACTTCGCGGCGAGCAGAAAAAGATGTTGGTCTGGGACGGAGACTGCCATGCTGCATCAATCAGAGAAGAATTTGCTTTTGTGGGGGGTTTTGAGAGAAGGAGTTTGTTTCCCGGCTCCTCAGTCTCATCTTTATCCCGGCACGCTAGACAAACTTGAGGCCGTCGTCTCTCAGGGAAAGACACCTGGCAGGGTCACAGGGCTTGAATTGGCTCCCAGCAGGCCTCAAGACTTATGTTTGTCCAAGATTACTCTCAAGACAAAGCAGGCGTGCCGACCCGAGAGGCAGCAATGTATCGCCCTATCACGGAATCGGGTCTGAATAAGGGGACAAACAGGGATCACCTTGAAGACATGCATACACAGTACGGTCAAGCAAAGAGAATCATCCCAGGACTGCAACAGACATAAAAGACAAGAAGCCAAAGCAAATAAACAGGTGGTAACTGAAACATCGAACTGGTTTCAAGGCATGCTGCAAGGCTGGCGGCTGATGATGTCCAATGCTCACCCCCTGTTTTTTGCCTGATGCGTCTTAGTGGAGCGCAGCCTCGTGGATGCTACCAAAATTAGCCAGTGACAGACAAGAACACGCGCGAGGTTTGCTTTTGTGGCGCTTACGGCCCGCAGGGAGTGGTCCATTTCATGCAGCCTCGAGTGAGCAGGGGGATCAACATGCTGCGCGTCGAGATGGATGAACCGAACTGCGAAGACCATGAACTGTTGAAGGGGTCATCTCGTGGGTTTGAACCACACCATCCAGACTTCAGACGATTGTCACAGACCATGGAAGACAGGAGGTCGATCTCCTTAGAAAAACAGCCTGAGGGGCAGCCTGGATCCCAAGCTGTCCCTGCCCGGCGCCGGACCAACTTCAAGGTACCTTCAGCCGTGCAGTACAGTATCGCGGCCCTCGCTGCCGTCGCAGCATTTGGCACGGGCCTATTCCAGTGGTATGCGGACAACCCAATCGGGATTTCACATTACGCCGCAGTAGCCGTTAACTGGGATGCCCGGCGAGAGGAAGTAAAAGATGCCTTTGTCACAAGCTGGGAAGCATACACCAAGTATGCCTGGGGTGCGTCCCTCTCTACCCCTACTCTCACACCGACCATCTCACTGACCCCCCCCCCCTTCCCCCCCCCCCCCCCCCACAGGCCAAGACCGCTACCACCCCCTCTCCCTCACCGGTTCCCAAATGAGCTCCCACGGCCTCGGCTGGATCATCGTCGACTCCCTCGACACAATGATGCTCATGAACCTCACCTCACCCCTCGCCCAATCACGCGCCTGGCTCCTCCAAAACCTCACCTACGACCAAGACCAAGACGTCAACACCTTTGAAACAACCATCCGCATGCTCGGCGGTCTGCTCGGCGCGCACTACCTCTCCACTCTCCTCCCTGACGCCGCCTCCTCCCCCCAGGAGGACTCAGTATACCTCACCAAGGCAGTTGACCTCGCCGACCGGCTGCTTGCAGCGTACGAGACCCGATCCGGTATCCCCTGGTCAAGCGTGCATCTGGGGAAGAAGGTTGGCGTGCCGTCGCCTGGCGGGGGGTATGCATCCGTGGCGGAGGCGGGGACAGTCCAGCTGGAGATGAAGTACCTCGCGCATCTAACGGGGGATGAAAGGTATTGGCGGACGGCAGAGAAGGTGATGCAGGTGTTGGATGATAATGCCATGGAGGCGGGGCTGATGCCGATATATCTTGACCCGCCGTTTGGGGTGTTCGTGACGGATGAGATCAGGTTGGGGAGTAGAGGGGATTCTTACTACGGTTTCTCACCCCCCTCACCCACCCCTTTTTTTTTTTTTTTTTTTCTCAAACTAACGTCAGGGTTCAGAATACCTCATAAAACAACACCTCCTCACCACCTCCCCGCACTACCTCACCCTCTGGACCGCCGCCCTCCAAGGCATCACAACCCACCTCCTCACCACCACGCGCCACTCCTCCCTCAAAATCATCGCCGAACTCCCCAACGGCATCGGCCGCCGCCTCTCCCCCAAGATGGACCACCTCGTGTGTTTCCTGCCCGGCGCCATCGCACTCGGCGCCACGGGCGGGCACACCCTGGCTTTCGCCCGCGCTAGCGACGACTGGACGGCTGAGAAGGAACAGCAGATGGACCTCGCGCGGGAGTTGATGAAGACGTGCTGGGGGATGTACGCCGTTACGGCGTCGGGGTTGGCGCCGGAGCTGGTGTGGTTTGATGTGGATGAGAAGGATTTGCAGCCACGGCCAGGGGATAGACTGCCGATGTCAAGAAAGACGAGGGATTCGCTGAAGGGGTGGAAGAAGGATTTTATTGTCAAGCCGCTGGATGCGCATAACCTGCAGCGGCCGGAGACGGTGGAGAGTTTGTTGGTGATGTGGCGGATTACAGGGGATGTGGTGTATCGTGAATGGGGGTGGAAGATATTTCGGGGGTTTCAGAAGTGGACGAGGGTTAATGGGGGGGAGGGGGGGTATACGGCGGTTGCGGATGTGAGGAGCGTGCCGCCGCGGTTGAGGGATGAGATGGAGAGTTTTTGGCTGGTGGGTGCTTTTCTTCACTCTTGAAGGAATGAGTTGGTGGATGCTAACAATGGACAGGCTGAAACTCTCAAGTACCTGTATCTGCTCTTCTCACCGAACGACTTCATACCTCTGCATGGGATTGTCTTCAACACCGAGGCGCATATCTTTCCGCGGTTCAAGAGTCAATGGGGGACGGGGTGGGAGCGGAAGAGTAGGGGTTGAGGCAGAGTTTGCTTGTTTTGGATACCAAGAAATACCCGTACTTGGATGGAAAGAAGTACAGGGGGGACGGTGGCCAGATACAGCAGCTCTTGGCTAGCACATCGTAGTCATCCGTCACATTTACTTCAAAACGCAGTAGTCACCCAAGGCACAAGTTGCATCATAAGGCAAGCTCATATTCCCCGAGCTCAATCCGGATCCCAAAGCAAACAGACCATCTATGTAATAACCCCTGAGAAGGATAAAGGATTTTCCAAAGGCAAAACCCGCCCTGCCTGCCAGCCAACCCAAGCCTTACTGCCCGTGAGAAACCGTATCATTACTATTGTCATAGTATTGCTTCGTAAGTCTTGAAAAGAGGATATATCCATCATCCGAGCCAAAAGCCGTGTAAGATAAAGAAGCTACGAAGAAAAGTCCACCATGCATAAAGTAAAGGAATGCAGACTTGTGGGATGCCGGTTGCAAGAAGCGAGAGAGATGCATGGTGGGGAGGTAGGGGAGGAAGGGGAAGAGTGAAGAGAAGCGGAGGCGGGGAGGTTGGGTGTACCGCTGTTTGTGTGGGGAGGAGCTAGTGGTGATGAGTGTGGGTAGGGTCCTTCGGCGAGGTGGTGGGTGTTGAGGTTGTTGGGTTCTGCAGCGTGCGAGGTGCGCCTATTGGTCGACGGTGGATGCGGTTGGCGACATCAGACGTTGGCGAGACGAGGTGAGATTTGCCCATGATGGTGGGTGAGACAAACCAAAACTTGGGTGGTGTGCCGTCAGAGTGGTGTGGGAGCGGCGCAGCCAACACGGGATACCGCATCCAATCCGTCCGCCTCCCAGATTCTAGGTTCAACCGGCCGTTGGTAACAGACGCTCCCCCAACCCTGTGCACTTGCAAACGCCGCACCAGCGCAGAGTTGGGTTCTCGTTCCTGGGTTCGTCGCCTTTACCCAAAGAACCAGTAGTAAGTCGTGTATGGCACGCTCTGCACGCCCGCGCCGGCAACCGAGCAAGCCTGGGCGACACCTCCGGCGGTGATAACGCGGTAGACGGCCTTCAACCCCTGAGACACCCCCCTGTCACCCAGCAGCAGCCATTGCACAGCACCGGTACCGAGAATGCCCTTGTCGGCGTTTGGGGGCGCGTTGACTTGACCATCCTTCCCAACGACCGCCTTGAGTCCCGCGGCGCTGAGGTCGAAGACGGGGGTACTGCCGCTGTCGAAGAAGTGGTGACCGAGGAATTTGAGGGTGCCGATGTCATGGACCCGCAAGTCGGCAGGATCGGGGAACGGCTTCTTCGGGTCGGCGCCGTACTTGGTCCCCGCCAGCTTGTTGAGAGGCAGGGGCTTGTTCCAGAGCACCTTTGATGGCAGGGAGTCCCAGTCCCGTTGACTGATGCCCGTCCTCCGTGTCCCCGGGTACAAACTCGTGGCGTCGTAGAGCACGGCAACGGCCCCTTTTCCATCTGCGACGGAGGAAGTGCTGCTTTCACAGGTGTAGTTTTGGATGCCGTGACCGATGGCGATCTTTTTGAGCACGAGGTTGGCTGCCGGGGCGGGAAGATCGCTTGCTGGAAAAGTGTCAACGAGTTATTGCCTGATAGTTTCCATGGCAAGCTTACAAGTTCCGACCTTGGGAAGAGTTGGTGTCGTGGGTGGCCTGCAGCCGGGGGCAGCGGATGCTGCTACCGCAAAGGCGGCGTAGAGAAATGTTGTGAAGGAGACCATCGTGTCTGATGCTCGAAGGCAGAAAGTAGAACCAGGGAGGCGAGAGAGGAGCTGAGTGTTTATGAGAGCTGTCTCTGGTGAAGAAAAAAAGAGCAAGCAAGTCTGCTGATGCAAGAAAGAGACAGACAACGGGATGAAAGCTAAGGCCAATGGAGCGTGAAGGTTCTGGATGAAGCCGGTGGGACAAGAAGACCTTATATTTACCAGAATGACAGGGCACACTCGTGGAAGATGCAGGGTCAAGATTCCGGTTCCAAACAGGCTAGCCGGTGGCTTGCTGGGTCAGATCCAGATGAAGCTGGGAGGCTGATCAGGGTTGGAGTGCAGGAGAAGGAGGCATGAGAAAGGCGCAGGACTGAGGGTCTGACAACGCGGGTGTTGTCCACCGACGTCCTGCATGACCACAGCATTGGCAGGCTAAGGCAGACAAGCGCGAAGGAGGGAGAACCCATGTCTTCCATGTCGCGGTACGAAGGATGTTGCCCACAAACACTTGCTTGGGATAGGAGAAACATTCCCACACACGGAGGCGATTCCAGCAGCCGGACGGAGAGCAGCACGGAGATACGTACCCAGAGCCCTGTTTGAACTCGAAGCTCCCCTGTTGGCGAGGGAGAGCAGGGGGTCCGGTTGGTGGCAGGCTGAGGCCGTTTTTTGAGGCATGAGATTCTCAAGGGCTGCTGGGTTTGCAGGGATCGTGCAGGTGTGGGTGGGATGGCGGGATGGCTGGCATCGCAGCAGCTTCGATACTGCAACCCAGGACGCCATCGGTTTGTCACGTTCAAGTTCTTTCGGCCGTGCAACCCATGCTCACGGTGAGCCTGTTTGAGGGGCAAGAGAGCTGCAAGCCCGTCCCTGTGATGAAAACGAGCGGAAACCGGGGGGGAGGTGGACGGGAGGATATTGTGCGTTTGGCTACTAGCCGACTTCCGGACCTAGATACGAGTCTTCAGACGTTGAGGACTCCGTAGGCCGTGCTGAGGCGAATCTGCCGTCTGGGACGGAGCCAAGAAGGCGGGGCAGTTTCGATCTCTTGACGAGCTCCCACAGGAGGGTTACTCTGCAGGCGCTTGGCCGCCAGAACGGGCCTCACTTGGGCGGTCGAGGGCTTGAGCGGGTGCCCGCTTGCGGCGAGCGAGACGAAGGCTGGGTCTGGTTGCGGGCGGCAAGAGGGTGGTGTATTCTGGGCGTTCGGGTTTGGCTTGCTGGTGGTTGCTCTGTCTTGTCAGCCTCTCCCCATTTCAGCACTGAACATGTCCACGCCGTGTTCGCCATGACCGCCTCATCGTGTGAGGCATCGCCAAGTGGCAGCTACCAGCGAGCAGCGGCCTGGAGGACAGTAAAGATTCCGGTGGCATGACAGTGCTGATGGCCCGGAAAGCATCGCACAGTCACCTCGACGTTGACCCGAAAGGATCCGTGGACGAAGCTTGGCCTGATCGGGGCGTGGGTTTGACGGAGAAAAGCCAAGAAACCAAGAAGGTTGCAGCGGCTGGGGAACCATTGGAAAGGCTGCGCGGCTAACTGATCTGGCTTGGCTGCTTGGCGTGGTTTTCAGCAAGCCTCAGTGGCCAGCAAGCCGAGAAGGATGGAAGCTTGTTTCCTTCGGGCAAAGCGTGATCTTGCTTCCTGATTCTGGGCTGTTGGATGATGAGACGTGACGGATGAATCATGAAGGACGACGGAAGCCACCTGAAACTTTGGCCATCTTTGCGGGCACTGTGCACTTGCACTGCCCGGTCATCGCAGCTGCCTGCTGATGGAGTTGAACCCTGAAGAGACAGGCAGAATGGAAAGCCGGGAAGGTGCAAAAACGGAGGAGGGAGGGGATGCCGTGTAGTCCGTGCATCTGACAGCCCTGCAGGGATTGTGTCCAAGCTTTGCAGAAAGGAACTCTCAAACCTGGGAGGAAACACTGCCCACTTCTTTTCGAACCAGTGTGTTTTTCTTGAGCATGGAACTGCTGCACTGGCAACATGAGCTGGACAACTCGAAGGCCATCGTCACAAACTCCCTTGAAACATTATGGAATTACACGGATGGCGACTTTCGTGCCACTGTCACACAAATATTCCGATGTGCCCTTGGCATACGCCCCGCTGTCGCGCAGAGTTGCATACGGGATGAATGGCACATGGCTCCCAGCGAGGATCCCCAAGCGTTCGTCGTCCCGTTGGCAGACAGTTCGGACGACGTTGCGCCTGGATCTCTCTCTCCGCGCGGTCGTCTTCCAACTTCAAGATGCGGGAATTGGCTTGGACTTGCCAAGTACGGGCATTTTGTGAGCACCTGGCCTATGTCTTGGTCCCGGATTGCCGCCAGCCTCTCCGGAACGTTGCTCAAAATAGCTAGGGCGCCGCCATTATCCCCAGTCTTGGCTTCCAGAAGCCAAAATTTCCCGACCGCGGACGGATGGTTGCCGACTCCAACCCTTGCACGTGGCAGCGATCGTCGGTGGTTTTGCTGGACGAAGAAGCAAGTGGTGTCTCCCAACCGAAACGACTCCATGGCTCTGGGTCTCCGGGCATCACTGTCACATCGAGAGCTTCCTTGAAACAATGGGACTGTCACTGCTCAGTCGGTTCGTTTCGTTTCAAGTCCGTCACCAAGTCTATGTGCCTCGTTTGAAGCCCCTGACCCGACAAACACACACCCGCACGGACGTCCGAACAACCCCGAGGGTGACCACCACGTGCGCAAGTTGAAGACGGACCTCCTGCGCTCGGAATCTTGCCTTTCATCCTTGAGAAAACATTCTCAAACCTCCCGACCCGAAGGAAAAGCCACCCCAGCTTTGATTGCCCTTTCCAAAATCAGGGGCTGTGCCGCGAAACTCGCAGCCATTGGGACGCATCCGAGCAGCAAGCCTCACCTCCATCATGGAGAGGGCCTCGGGCCATTTGGCCTCGCATGTTGACAACCTCCCCTGCATCCCTTGACACTCTTCAACACCAAGCCCCGGAGGCTCTCTCCGTGTCGTTTCCTCGCAAATGCAGTGTAACCTGCCAGACGGACTGCCACGCTCCTTGGCATCGGTGGCTGGAATGGCTCGCAACGCGTTCTGGAGGGCAATCAATATTGCAATCTCGTCTCAATGGCTGGCAGCATTCCCTCTACTGCGCATCTGGTCTCGTGGCGCAAGCGCTGGCCAATGACACCCATCTTGAGGGTGCATCCAGCGCTTACAAGCGCGTTCCCTGCAGCTCATGTCCGACTTTGTCCTCTGTTGCCGCGAGGGGCATTCTCCGCGGGGAACGCCCAGTCTCATGGCCATTGTTTTCTGCGCTGACGATGCTGCACAGGATCGCGTCTATCGGATCCTTCTGGCGGTGAGGCCATCCCAGGGGGAGACGGTTCGACCTCCCGGTGGCTTGCCTGGGACTTCCACCGCGGATGGAAGCAAGCAACAAGCGAGAAGCGAGCGACGACTCATCCCTTGACGCGAACACCACTGCCGCGCCATGAGAGCCGACTTTTCCGCCGGCTCATGCCAAGGCACCTTGGCTGGAACTGGGAGTCCCATGCTTTGGACGCAAGAAAGGACAAACTGCCTTCCACCTGCGTGTTCCCTCTCCGTGTGGGAAATTCACCACCACTTTGGTCGCAGCTCAACGCCTCCTGCACCATCCAAACTGCTCTGGACGTCAAGTGACGTCGCGTTGCTTTTGCCCAACGACAGCGACATCTAGCGATGGTGCACCACCTCACGCGCTGTTTGCCCGGCTTAGCCCAGCGATCTGATGGCCACGTCAGTTGCGATGCAATTCAACACCAACACCAGACCCAAAGCCAGTGCTTTGGTGGGGGGTTGGGCAGAACCGTGGCTGGATGCTCCGACCCAGGGCGACGGAGCCGAGCGTCTATCGTATGCCGTTGGTTTGTCCTGCAGATCGGCCATCAGGCTGAGCAAGCGACAAGCGGGCTTGGCTGATTCCTTCGGGTTGACGTCGATGCGGCCGAATCCTGGGAGTGTGGGCAGACATTGGCATGGGATTTTGGCATGATGTATCGGTACGAGAGGGCAAAACGGGGAGGGAACGGTGCAGAGCCACAAATCAGGGATGCGATTCGGACAATGGAGTTCGATCGCATGACAATGCCGGCCCCAAGCCACGGGCCCGAGGGAATATCGAGCGATGGAGCTGGAGCCATTCCTTCAAGAGAGCAAAACAGAAAAGGAAAAGAAAGAAAAACCATTGAGCGGAGTTATTACACTCCGCGGCAGACAATTCGCATTTTAGGGAGAATTGGGCCTAGCTGGAAGAAGCAAGCAGAGGGAAAGGAGAGACAAAAAGCAGCAGCAGTTTTTGCCTAGCCAGACTTTGGATGAACCGCGGGTGGGACTCCCGGCAACCCTCAGAAATTCTTCATACTCAGCAATGCCTCACATTCCCCTGCTTGACCTTGATTTGCTTAAACCTCCGTCATGTTTTACCTCAGCTGTCGTGGACTCCGCTGTCCTACAGCCCATGATGCAAGCCTCTGGTCATGCCACCAGGTGTCTGCCTTACCAACTATCTAAACTTATTGTGTAGTCCCAAGCCGCGGGATCCTCCTCTTCCAACAATCCGGATCTCCAACTGGCCGGTTCCGGGTCTCAACTGCGGAGGCCCGGCATAGCCAAGCCAGACCCGCTTTCGCGGCCCAGTGCGCGAGTCGGGCCGCGACTTTCCTGAAGGATTCCCACTGCCGAAGCTAGCGTTGACGGCGGTGACGGCACGCGCTTAATGTTTGCTCGGTATTGGAGGGGGTGGCGAGGTGTGGCTGTCTTGGGCTCCGTGTTGGATCTGAGACTCGCTTTCGCGGCTACTGCAGTGGTAGATGTTGGTTGTCATTGGGTGGCGGAGGTGCAGTCATCTTTGCTTCTGTGCTTGCTCCTTGTGAAGAGGCTCGCTGCCAGCGGCTCCAGTCATGCCTTGCTGATGCACGACACTAACGTAATAGTTTCTATCCTCCTGATGCAGTCAGAGGCCGAAGGATGAAGGAAAGGGCTGCATTTTCTCGGAAAGATCCTGGCGTTTGGGACAGCGTGAACGATGGGGTCTGTAAAGAGGAGAACTATCAAGGCAGCATCTTTCAGATACCGTTTGCCAGAGTGCATTGCAGATGAGTGCCTTAAGATTACCTACATCCTTCGCCCTTCCACCTCTAGTCTTTGCCGAACGGGACTTGAAAACTCTGCCTTGCAAGGCTCCGATTAGTTTGCTGGATGCGCTGACATACATCCGGTGTTGCTGATAGTTCAGGAGATAGGGCCAGCAGGATGGAAGCTCTCTAGCCTCGTACAGCGGCAGGACCTGTCTCCTCTCTCAGACGAATTGAATTGTCTTTTGTCAGGAATGTCTCGTGTCCGAGTCCATACTGTCAATTCCAGGAACACACCCACATTGCTTCTGACTTTGACCCCGAAAGAAGCGGTGTGTTCTTCTAGAGAGCCGGAATCTTTAAGGACTTTCTTTGCCATGAAGGTATAGCACAAGAGCAGCGCATGTTTACTCTGGGCCCGAAGAGAGAAGGAGAAAGACCCTACTAACCTTCAATCACTTCCTGAGAGCGGGCCGCTTTGGCATCCAACGGCGAGGGAAGTGCCTGGCCAGATTTGAGCCGGTTCGCCCCGAGTCTTATCTTCTATGCGAGACTGAAATAACTTTGGTCAAGTTGCAGATTTTAACATGCTCAAGAATGTGAGAACTAGATGTTTACCAAGCTCGATGCCTTTATGGCAAGTTGACAGCATGTTCGTGTTCCAATTTCTCATGCGTAGTAGTATTCTCAACGCTCATAATTTGGACTTAATTATCTTAGTTACTGGCCGGCATTTGTTGTCCTAATGCTCCAGAATTACAAGTAGTCCGTTGATTTTAAGAAATATTTCCAACATTTCAGACTCTTGTAGGGTTGTTAAATATTGGTTGATGAGGGCCATGTTTCCAACACTCTCACGCCGGAGTCTCGTCTGGATTCGTAATAACATTCGTAGAATTTACTAAAGCAAGTATGTTATAGTTCATGCAAAACCTTGATGCTCATACACAGTTCAAATACTTCCAAGGTGAGAATGGAACTCCGTGGTGAAATCGCCCCTGATTCAGGGGGTTGTTTACTCTGGTTGCGGCGGAGGTAACCCTAACCCTTGTGATTTGGAAGCAACGCAACAAAAAGATTGATGATGTCCCCGATCCTCGATTTTCCCATGTGACGCTGACAATGCATGACAACACCGAGGATTATGCACTCGGTATATACAGAATAGGCTTAGGATATCCCCAACAAACTGCAAACTTGTCGTCGCCATCATGAAACCCGACGGAATCTGTGGCTGGGCACAGGTCTTGAGTCGGACTTGGATAGAACAAGCCTCGGCTCATTTCGAATGTACAGCGTTGATTGGACGATCTGAGGCAAGAATCTCAGATCCAGAGAGGCAGTGTTCCAGAAAGATCCGAGTTGGGATGACGCAGCGCCAGAGGAACTTTTGAGAGGCGCCGATAAGCCCTGTGATAAGCACTGCAACCCTGGACCCAGTCCCGCGGGTCCCGACCCTGACCCTGACCCCGACAATGTCACAATTGGAACCCCTGACAAACCCCACTACCCGCAAACTTGCAAACCCGTTCCTTGTCTCAACAGAAAAATGTCGCCGGTATAAGACTGCGCCCGGCCCATCCGGCGCGATGCCTGTTCCCGGTGTCGACAGTGCCTCCTCCTCCTCGTCACTCCTTCTCGCAAAGTGCGGCAGCACGCTCTTCTGTCTCGGCCGTAGCGTTCTTCTGTGGCTCGTTGTCGTTGTTTTTCTCCTGCTGGGAGCTCTGCGCAACCGTCTTTTTGCCGTTGCGCGCCGCTCGGAGGGGCCGAAGAAGACATCCTGATCTCCCGAGTAGCTCGACCGTAAAGGCACAATGGCGGTCGGCACGCTCTCGCTCATCTTCCCGGTGTTCCTGCCCATGGGCGCCGCTGCCGTCGCGTACGCGGGCCACCGCGCCACCTTTGTCGACTGGCGCGCCGTTATCACACACTTTCTCATGGGGCCCGGCCGGACCAGCCGCATTCTGCTGGTGCTCTTCCTGGTGCTGAACTGGAAGAGCTTGCCCCTGGCGTGGACTGTAAGCTTATCTTCTGACCTTCCAAACCCTTCGCTAATACTAACACCCCACAGGTCCGTGTCTTCCACGCGTTCGTCTACCACGTCCTCCGGCGCCCCAAGACGCTCCCGCAGCGCGCCCTCTTCCACTACAGCATCTCCTCCTCGCGCAACTCCCTGCTCGAGACCGACTACAACTTCCACAAGAGCAACTCGACCTACTTCGCCGACCTGGACGTGTCGCGCTCCCACCTCGTCACCCACCTCCTAGGGCCCGGCATCCCCATCATCAGCAACAACGAGAAGAACCAGCGCGTGCGCGACAAGGACGGGAACCTGATCAAGGGCAGCTTTGGTATGGGCCTGGGCGCAGTCTTCTGCTCTTTCCGCAAGGAGATCGGCCCGCTGCAGGGTTACGAGATGTGGAGCCGGATTTTGTCCTGGGACCGCAAGTGGCTGTACATCGTCACGCATTTTGTTGTCAAGGGCAAGGTGAAGCCGACAAGCTGGGACGGCAAGCGCATGGGTCCCACGAGGAACAAGGTTCTAAAGGCGGACGGCAGCGGGGAGGTGGTTGACTTCAGCAAGTATGTCATTGCGACCGCCATCAGCAAGTACGTATTCAAGCTTGGGCGGTTCACGGTGAACCCCGCGATTGTTATCGAGGCGTGTGATTTGTTGCCTGAGAGGCCGGGCGAGGGTTGGACTGGCGGGGAGACGGGCACGGGCACGCCCGAGGACCTGGGGGATATTGATGAGGCGGGCGAGTGGGACTGGACGAGGGTCGAGTTGGAGCGCAGGAAGGGGCTGGAGTATGCTGAGCACTTTGCCGCGCTGGATGGGACGAACGGGCTGTTTGATGGTGGTGAGGATGGTGCCATTGGCAAGTTCCCCCTTGGCTAGAAGCGTCTACTGGGGATGTGCAACTCAATCTTGATAGATATTAGAGCTTGGTAGAAAGGTACCTTGCTTGCCGACAACCCTGGACGATTGACCCCAGGCAGGCTGGCAGGCAGAAACAAACAAATTACAGTCACGTGCACAGGCGCACCGGACGCGTTGCTGCCTGGAATCCAAAACTCGCGGTCTCATTTCTCAACCATTCACAGTCTGATGCCTGGAATTTGAGACTTGCCACGGCCTCAGAGATCACCTTGTCTCTTCCTCATCGCTGCAATCGGCAACCGCTCGCAAGATGACACCCAGCAATCATCCTCGGGCACACCGCCACTTTCCATCAACCGTCTTGTCGCCCTCAATTCTCGCGAACGATTGGTGGTCCATCCTCTGCGGTGGACCGACCGACAGTTGGAATTGCTACAGTGCCGCTTTCATTCGCGTGGCGAAGGAGGCCGCGCTGAGAGCATGCCCATGGAATATCTCGGTGGCGTGAGACCATCGGCCGAGGAAGCTGCACGCCTGGCGCGCCGCCTGGCTGATAAAATGGACTGGGAAACTCTCGTCCGTACCGTCTGGGGCCTCCTTCGTTCCGTCATTGATCGCATCTCCATAGATCGTGGGTATATGCTGGCGCCTCTCATACTCACCACGCCCCAATTCCAACAGTTTTTGATCCCACCCACACATGGCATGCGCAAACTAACGTGAATTAAACGCCCAAAGCTGCGCCACCCACCTGTTTTTTCAACCGAAGCCCGTACGCCGCAATTCCGTATTGCCACCTATCGCTGCTGGCTGCATCGCCTGATCTCGAACACATAACGGTCGCGTGTTTCGATACCTACGCGTCTTCATGCCGACGACGAGAACACTTCCAACCACCACCAGACAGGAAGTCCCGAATGAACTTGCCCGTGTTGACACGGTCACGTATCCTCTATAAATGTCATACTCCCCCTGACCGCCGGAAAGATCCGTACCTCGTGGCTCTCATCATTGCCCTCGCCCAGCAGCAGCGGCGCAGCACAGAGGGGCTGCCTGTACCTACCTCTGGATTCACAGTATGTATCACTTTACCTGCTGAATCGTGTCCGCTAATGCAGAATTGCTGATGCTCGGCAGGGCCGCATTCTCTTCTCCGGCACGGCCACGGCGTTGCCGATTTCTCTTCACTATTGGGTCGCCCATGTGCAGCCGTCTTTCCTTGACATGCTAGATTACCCAGATCAGGATTCGGTTGCCAACACCGGGCTGGACATCCACTGCTGGATGATTCCAGCCTGCACCTTTGAGACGCTTGCTCAGCGTCTCGCCCGCGCCTTGAGAATAGACTGCTGCGGTGAGGTTCATGATTCTGAGAAGGGTATAACAACTGAGGTGGAAATGCCCATCGATGGTTTCTCAGGACAGCCAACAGAGTGATTCGCCCTCTTCAGGGGGACGATGTGGTTGGTTGATGTTGTCTTACACCTCGTTATGCAATTATCGAGTACCCTGAGCCTCGGCATCCGGCCGCCGCGCCGGCGTCAGTGGATCTTGATTGTCGCGAAGACGCGAACTTCGGGCGTCCTAGATCCACATGGCTCCCGGCGCCGCTCCCCCCCCGCATCCTAGACGGGCAAGTGGGCCACCAGAAAAAGACCAATCTTCACATGCTCACGACCTGAGAATCTCCGAGTCTCATCTCCCTTGACAACTTCACCACCACTCCCACTCCAACCACACTCCTTTGGTCAACCCCTTTATCCGTCACAACCCCCCCCCTTCAACCAAGCCAATCCAGCCAACTCCCCCATTACCACCCCCCAAAGACATGCTCAAATCCGCCCTCCGCACCGCCTCCAAACTCCCAGCAGCCCTCACCACCACCATGGAACACGCCCACCAATCCCTAGCCCACGCCAACGCAGCCCAAGCCGCTGCCCAAATCGCCTACTTCCGCGCCATCCCCTGGTGCGCCGCACACCTCTCCGCCCCAAACCTCACCATCGACCAATCTGTCGCACGCGCCCTCAAGCCCAACGCCCTCGACACACTCATCTCGCGCACGCTAAACACGGCGGCGGCTATTCCGGCTTATGTGACTTTTTATCGGACTCCACGACTGTCTAAGTTGCGTGGGAGAGAAAATGGGGTCGGGAATGGGGAAGGGGAAGGGGCTGGGGATGGGGAGGGGGATTTGATCCGCGAGGTGAAAGCGCTTGTTGCCCTCGGTCCGATGGTTAATGGCTGGGAGGGTGTTTGCCACGGCGGGATGGTGGTGACGCTGATTGACGAGGTCATGGGGCAGGTGTTTGCCGCGAACAAGCTGTGTGAACTGATGGTGGATGTGCCGGTCATGACGGGGTACTTGAACACGCGGTTTGAGCGGCCGGTGAAGACGGGGACGGAGGAGCAGGCGGCTGTGGTGTTGGTGTCCGCGAGGATGGTGAAGAAGGAGGGGAGGAAGTATTGGTTGGAGGCGGAGGTGTGTGGGGAGGATGGGGGGGTGATGGCGAGGGGGGAGGCGTGTTTTGTTATGTTGAGGGGGAAGTTGTAGGTATTCTTTTGCGGGGGTGGGGGGAGAAGTCTGTTTGGTTGAAAAGGGATGGACTCTAAAAGGAAAAGGGAAAGAGAAACGGAGGTAAAGGAGGGAAAGGAGAAGAAAGAGAAAGGGAGAAGAAAGAGAAAAGAGAGAAGAAACGGAAGAACAATATCTAGAATGGAAAGGGGATAGACGGCGTTAGGACAAAGAGCACGTTATAAGGCGTTCAACGGGAACGGTATCAGTTCAGCATCGGCAGTGGGCTTGTTTGGGGTGGAATGCACTTAATGGTTGCCTTACCGGAGTATATTTACCGAATACAACAGTAGACCCGTTTCGATGCAACTCTGAAAGCCATGCACTCACAAAATCATTGCATGAAACATGCGGCAGCACTGCGGAACAGCCGGACCCGCGCAGCTGCGCCTGAATCCCACAAATTCCGAACTTTCCAGGACATCATTTTTGTCGTATGACATCGCGACGGGGGAGCATGACTTGAGAATTGAAGCACAAGCAGCAAGGGTAAATTTGTAGATGTCGCAATTGCCGCTCGATACCCTTTGAAAATCTTTAATTTACCGTTCTTGAACATCGTTAACAAAGCCAATGTAAAGACCAGACCATAGTCACCGGGCAGTTGCAATTGTTTGGGCCCATAATTTTCTCTTGTTGTAGCCGCCCTCTCGGCGTCCCGAGTGGTCTTGATGGCTAGTGATACAGAACGAATGTGAGAACAAAACGTTTACATCCTTCAAAGTGCAACAAACGACTCCCATTCATCACAACACCGCAAGATCCTCCTCCCTCCGTTGCTCCTCAATCTCCATCTCGAACTCTCCATCTAGGTCCAGCAGACGCCCGAGCCAGGGCCGGGCTGGCACTGCATGCGGCCACCGTTGCACGCCCAGCAGCCATAGTTGCCGAGGCACTGGCACTTGCCCGGGGTGCAATCTGCGTGCGCCGGGAGGTAGCCGTTGCAACGCTTCTCAATCTCGGCACCGTCAGCGCGGCGCTCGAGGGCGGACTGTGAGGAGTCGAGTGTAAGTATGTCGATGGTTTGGCTAAGAGGGTCAGGGAAGGGCATACCTCGTCAAGTCCGACGTAGACGATGTCGCCGTCTGTGACGGTCTGGCTGTCAGCAACCTCCCTGGCGTCGATGGCTGGGCTGGCCAGGACGCCGGTGGCAGCGGCGGCCAGGAGGAGGATGAGCTTGCTGGTGAACTGCATTGTGAATGTTGTATCTGGTGTGTTGTGTCGAGTGGTGAGAATTGTGTGGTGATGATGAAGAAGGGGGAGCTTGTTCTGGGAAGAGAGAGCCCTCTTTATACCCATGTTGTCATTTCTGTCCAACCTCGCAACATCGATACCAAGGTAGAGAAGAGATTTTCGTGTCCAAGGAACTCTCGCTTGCCCGGTTCAGGCCGTGATGCTGTTGCTGTCTTGCCACTCAGCCCGGACATCGATAGTTGAAGGAGCCCGAGCATCCGAGCCTCAGTCCGAAGTCAGCCATCCTTCTTTGTAACATCACTATATTGAGCTGACGACATCGCTCCATTACCGACTCTTGTATACAAGATGCGAGTGGATAACATCGAGGTTGAACAATGTTGAAGGATTCTCCCTGCGTCTAGCAGGATGCCGTCATGAGATTGATCTCACGGTCTATGTTCCATCGCATGGACATGCGCTCGTGAATAAAGTGTTTATTATGCAGAACCTTGCAGGTTTCTAAGACAAGGATCACAGATGATTCCATCTTGTTGCACTTGCTTACTGTTTTGGATGGGAGGATGAGACAGAAGGTTACATCACGATCCTTGCCCCTGAGGCGCAGATGCTTGACTTGACCTATAAAGCGTATGCCCAGGCGGAGGAGTTTAAGCTGGGATGTTATGTCAATTAAGGGAAAACCTGGAGCGAGAATCCGAGCAATAGTTCAACGTAGGTTATGACCTCAAACTCCAAACGAATCTCTCAAAACCATTAACGCACTTGCAGTTCAATCTGATCTAAACACTGGCTCAACTAGCTTTTCAGCCACTTTTCTCACCCTTGAGAAACATAAACGCGTTATCCCCCCTCGGACTCTTTCTGAACAACACCCATATACAGGGCACGAGTACATCGAAACTCTGTGGAAGGCGTTTGCTGAGAATTACATTGAGTTCAGCGACTGGATTTTGGGGGTTATTCTTCAGAAGAATGAGCTCAAGCCCCTCTTTCGCGAGTTCATCCGGAAGCTCAGCCAGGAAACATTAGAACGGAAACAATCGACCAGATCAGTCAGCAGTGTGTCTGAAGATGGTTCCGATTCTTGGAGCGGAGGGTCAAGGCAGAACAACAGAAGAAGAGACATGGCAAGGTCGCAGAATTCAACTTGGTCGGGGTTTGCGTAACTCCGCGGCGTTTTCTCAAAGTTCCTGGCTCAGGGGTGATGTTTAAGGTTCCAGGAAGTGGGGATAACCACTGGGAATTGCGGCAGAAATGACATCGCTTTGCGTTGGCGTGTTAGATATTATAGTAATTTAGCGAGTTTCTAGCCGTGGGTACGAGACCTTGAAGACTAGGTACGTATTGCTCGGATTCTTGCCCTAGAATCTTTCCTAATTGACCTATCAGTCCCACTGGCACTTAACCTTAAAGTCCTCCACCTAGTGCAGCCTCAGCTCATTCGCGATGGCGCCCACACTCTTTGGAGTCTCAAGTTTCTGAACTCCGTATGTTTCCACCTTCCTCCTCCATCTCAATCCTCACCGTCCTCAACACTTCCTCCCCAATCTCAATCGCCTCCCTCCGACTCACCCTGCTACAAACCAACAAATGCGCAACATACGTCCTCGCCCCGTCCGTAAACAACCCGACCCTCTCCCCCGGCACACAATAATCCACTCCCAGGACAATGTTCCCCGCCAAATCCGGCCTCCTCCTCTTCAGCTCCTCACACGGCGCCACCCCCCCAGACCACTTCACCACGCCCTCCTTAGGCGCAGGCACATACACCAACCTGCTCCAGTACTGCGCCCCCTTAGTCCTCCCATCCACCGCATGCTCAAACCCCCTCGCAACCATCCTCAACCGGTCATAATCCCCCACGGCAGCAAGCATATGCGCCGCAAAGAAATCCACGCCATACGTATGCCGCGAGGGTACACTGACTCTGTACCCAGGGGGACGAGCATTGATCTCAACCAGCTTACACTCCGCCTTCTCCCCCATCTTCCTTCCTTTCTTCTTCCCCTTTACCAAATCCACCACACCCCCACCAACATCCTCATACCCCCACCCCGACTTGACCATCCTAGCCTCAACATGAAACACCCCCGTCCTCACTCCCAACCTCTCCACCAAAATCTCCCGCAACGTCTCCCTCGCCACCTCCTGCTCATCCTCAGGCAACGCACTCGGCAGGGTCAGCGCCTCAGGACTGAATGTATCCTCAACGGTCGCATCCGCCGCGTCAGCTCTACAGGGTGGTTCGTCCGCAATCTCACAGAAGAGGATCTCCCCGTCAAGAAGAATAAAGTTGACATCAATCTCGGGGCCGTCAAAGAACGGTTCGATGACAGCAGCGGTGCCATGGCGGGAGGTGGCTTTCGCGACGGCCGGGGGGAGGTCAGACGGGAGAGTGACTTTGGAGACGCACTCTGAAGACCAACCCTTTGTGGGCTTGACGATGAGGGGGTAGGAGGGGGTGAATTTGATGGGGGAGGTGGTGGTGGGGTTGAGGAGGGCGTCGAGTTCGGCAAGATTGTGGACAAGGGCGGTTTGGCCGGGGGTGTTTTGCAGGAGGCGGGATTTGTACTTGTCAACTGTTGTTTTGAAGGCAGAGGAGGGGGAGGTGGGGAGGCCGAGGGCTTCGGCAACTCTGGCGACCGCCACAAAGAAGTTGTCCGAGAGGGTGAAGACGCCGTGGATGGGTAGTGGGTAGTTGCTGATGGAGGTGACGATACGGTCGACGACGCCCGAGTCCTCTGTCATGTCGGTGGCTAGGAAAGCCTCGCGGTGCATCTTGTTCTCTTCTGTGTTGGGTTGCAGCCAGTGGCCTTCGTCGTCGATGATCACCAAGTCAAGTCCCAGTGCTCTTGCTGCGCGGTAGACAGGACCGCCGGCGGTGATGTTGGGGCGGCCTCTAACGAGAGCAACGCGCTTGCGCAAAATGGGATGGGAGGTGAGCCAGGGCGCGTTTCTGAGCCGGTCTCGCAGCTCCTCAGAGAGTCCAGTGATGTACTGACGAAGCTCAGCAAGGGTTGTGGTGAGGCCCAGCTCAGCCCATTGGATGACTGCGGCGGCCTGCTCAATTAAGCTCGCCAGGGCATCCTCGGATCCGACTGACGTTGGGCAGGGGGAGCAAGCCGTGTGTTTTCTGAGTGGACAGACAGACTCTTGGATCTTGGTGATGGGATAAGGGAAGTCCTGGAGGCGCAGCTGAAGGAAATCTGAGCGGGAGACAAAGCCATCTGTGGATGGGAGGATAGCCGTGAAGACCGTGACACTTTGTGTCGGACGATGAACACCACCAAGGCCAAGGGCTGCAAGACTGTTTGCAATGCAACCCTGGATAGGGGCTGATGGGCATGGATGGTGTGCTGGTGAGATGCTTTGCAGACTTGTTGTTGAACTCGGGAGGAAGATGATGTGGGCGATGCTGTACAGGTCACCAAGCGAGACAATCTCCCAGAAGACGGGGCGTCGAGAACTGTTTAATCCTGTGGGGGTCAGCGAAGTTGTCCTTCATCACTACTTTCAGACATTGTCACGAACCGTTCAAGTGCCTGGGTTGGCCCTGGCCAGGAGTGCTTTGAGGAGAGCGGGTTTTGATGCCGTTCACGCCGTTGACATGGTTGGGCGGCCTGCCCTGAGTCATTGTGGACATGTTCTCGTTCCCCATGATACTTTTCTGTCCGTGAAAGTGAGATGGCGGGAGGATGGGGATGAAGAGAAGGGAGAAGGTTGGAGTTGGACTGTGGCCCTGAAGAGGGAGACTGTCAGGTTAAATTTCAGCCTGTCACACCGCTGCCACGCGGCCAGGTGAGATGTTCCTGGACTCTTGGAGGAACCCAACACGAATTTGCAAGTGTCGTTAATGTTGGGGATGACAGGGACCAGGCATAAGTCCACAAAAAAAAAAAAATTCCAAGGGCAGTTCGAAGCGAGCTGAGACGGTGAGGCAACCTTACCCCCGGGCCGAGGCAATCATGTCTCGCTCTAAGAAAACACTCACCGCTCGGAGCGTTGGACTGGGCTTGTTGAGGGAAGGACGGTTGCCAGTTGGTGCAGCGACTTTGGAATGGCCAGATTCTGCGTCATCGGGTCCTCAGATTGCCGAAATTAGATTGCTCAGGTTCACAAATGGCAAGCACGGGGACACGGGACAATAAAAAGATGGGTCATCGTGGAAGATCTGGGTGAGACACGGGACCGGGCGGGAAGGTGCTGCCATGGTTGTGACTGTCTCACGGGAGATTGAGAACCTTGATGGGCTCCATCGAGATAATCTCTGAATCTGATAACGGCAATCTCGACCCCGGCTCTTGATGGGTGCTTGACCGCTGCTCGAAGCCTGGACCCTGCCGACATCGCTTGCGCTGCTTCCCAATTTATTTATTTTTATTTTTCGGGACGGCATCGCGAGAACCTTGATGGCCAGACACCTTGATGGCCCAGATTCTGATGTGCGGCCTCCGGACAACCGCATTGCTCAAATTGACTCAGTCGTAATTCTCATCAATGGCGGTGGACAGGCACGAGCTGCCAATCTGGCAGGCGCTCCATTCCAGAAGATGAGCGTCAGAGCGGCAGGAGGGAGCAGCCAGAGAACAGAGGGCCAGAGATGGACCATATATCACTCTCCGCCCTGCCTGGAGTATGGCTTGTTCCGTGGCATTTCCTCAACCTCCTCGTGCTTGAGATTCCCGTGGAATTCGTCAATCCTTCAGACTTCCACAGCCTTGTCGTTGATTGTTCAACAGCTAGTCCCCAACGTCGACTGTTTCCTGGGTCATCCCTGCCGTCAACCACCAGACATTCCTTGAAGTCAGACCCAACACTGTACATTCGCCAAGATGTCTCTGCTCACCTCCTGGCTCCGATTCGGTAGCCCTACGAGCAAGTTGGATCCTTGCCCCTGCCCTTCCCACGATTCCATTACCATCATCGAGAAGGCGGAGATCCTCCACGATGAAGCCCTGGATGCCCAGTCCAGGAAAGTCCAGTTCCTGGTCCAGACCATCACCGAAACCCATGCCAAGCTTCTCGAGCTACCAAACCTCCGGCCAGGAAACTCGATCAACCAGCTTCTCGGGAACCTCGTCTCGGTCTGTTCCAAGATCTACAGCAAGGACATCGTCGACAAGGTACCCTTTTTGTCTCTCTCCCGGCTACAATCCTTCCTCTAACATTTCTCCCAGGTACTCTCCCACCCCTCAGTCCAAGCTGTCCTTCCCTCCCTTCGGGAAATCTGCGCCCAAGCCGAGTCCTGTCTCGAGCTTCACTGGACCGAGCACATCCTCGCCAGCCAGTCCACAAATCCAGACGACGTCCTTGCCCGCCTCAAGTCCTTCCCCTACTACGAAAACTACGAGGAACTCACACGCCTCGAGCTGTGCGCCATCCTCTCGGCCACAAAAGCTCCGCCCAAGCGGGTAGCCTTTATTGGATCCGGCCCGCTGCCGCTCACCTCGCTATGTCTGTTGAAAGCCCTTAAAGAGGACGCCCTAGTCAGAGACTTGTCGTCGTCGGAGAAGGATGAAGAGCCAGTTGTCCTCAACGTTGACTGTGACTCCTCCGCCATCTCCGCTTCTCTCAGCCTCTGTCTCGCTCTTGGGGAGACAGGAAAAGGGATGGAGTTTATCTGTGCCGAGGCCACTTCGTCAGAAAAGGACCTCGTAGAGTTTGATGTGGTGTACATGGCTGCTCTGGTGGGGATATCACAAGCCGAGAAGGAGGGTATCAGCTTACAGGTGGTGGACCGCATGCGGAAGGGGGCATTGTTGGTGGTGAGGAGCAGTTGGGGGTTGCGGACGTGCTTGTACCCCGAGGTAGACCTTGCTACGGGGCTGCTGTTGGAGAGATTGGAGCCGTGTGTGGTGGTGCATCCGTATGGGCAGGTGGTGAACTCGGTTATTGTGGCGAGAGTGAGGGGTTAGCGATACCTTGCGATGAGGTGGTGGAGTTTGGGGTGCGGAATATCTATTTGGCTTTCTTCGAGGTTCTGTATGCTAGAGAAAAGGGGCGTTGGTAGAGGAGAGTCAAAAGTAATAGATAACGTTATTGACGGCCGAAAGATCATACCGTCACATACTATGCTAAGTCATAACGCAGCAGTGGACAACCCGGTGTGAGATGTTGGTTTTTCCCAGTCATTGCTCTGCCCAGTCTAAGTCCGTTAGGTCGTGACCGAAACATTATTGCCCTCTTCACATTCAGCTTTGACTCCCAAAGATGTCGTGGACGAATTATCCCCCGTTGAACAACGTATGTCAGTCCAATCACACATGATTCCTTAGACAGGCTGGGATCCCAGCACGCGAGACCAAGTTCAATGCGAGCAACCCCATGATCCATCACGCCTACAGAGCACTAAGAAAGAGGGTCCACTGGTATATTCAAGGTGGATTCTGAGGATTGGTGATGCTACCTAGCGCTGACCGCCAAGGGCGAGAATGCCCCTTTATGCTAGGGCAGCTAGGCTGTGCAAGTAGATACAAGGATCATAGGTCAGTTTACGAAATCTAAATGTCTGGACACACACAGACCAGATCTATAGCACAAGTCAAATCGGTACAAAAGAATCCAAACCCCCGGCCCGTTGGCAAAGTCCAATCATTCTTCACACTCACCTCTCCCACAGCATCACCCGCCCCTCGCCACCACCATGCAACTCACCACCCTCATCACCCTAGCCTCGGCCACCCTCGCCTCAGCCGGCTGCTTTTCCGGCGGCTATACATGGGGCCCCGACAAGACCAACGCCATCGACTTCATGTTCAACGCCTTTTGCAAGGGCCCGGGGCTGGGCGCATACAAGCCAGGCCAGTCAAAGCACGCCTGCTACCAGCTCACAGCCGACAAGAAGGTCGACTTCACCATCCGCAACTTCTCGCCCAACGGGCACACCATGTCCAACGAGAACTGCTGGACTTATCTACGTCCGGAGATTGCTGGCTGCGAGCATGGCGGTAGTAGCGCATATACAAAGTTTGAGTATACGTAGGTGTTCCAGTTCTCTTGCTCACTTCTACCTTTGTCGTGATTCCTTTTTCTTCTTCTTTTGCTCGTTGGCTTGTCTTCATTGTTAGAGAGAGTTACGGTACTGACATGCGGTTTCTGTATTGTAGGTCTGACCCCAACCAGGGCAGATGCTGAACTTGGCGGCGATGGAAACGCCACTGGCAGTGATTGTAAGAGTGTGTAACTTAGCCAAAGGTTGTGGCAGGTGTCTAGGAGGGGAGCTACAGAAGGCCAAATCAATGAGTAGAGGGGCGCCAAAAGCACTAGATATTGACAAAAAGAGGGACAGTGTGGCTGATGAAGGCTGCTGCAAGCCTGCAACTCCCTGGGCGTCGCTGTATCTCTCGGCAAATACATAACTAATTGACTTGATTCTGAGGTACTTCCGTCAAACTTACATGCTGTGATATTTGGGACTGGGCCAAGTACGCCCCGAGCCCCCTCCCTAACAAGACAGGTCACTGGTATAACATCATACACCCAAAGCCATAACGGAGCAGTGGCAATTCGGTCTGGAGCCGTGCCTTTTTGTCACCTCTAGACCGCCAGGTCCAAACTAGCCATTCCGCATATGCCCGAAACTATATCATTCTCATGCAACCCTGGACTCAGTCACGTACCTGTAGTACGTCCTCAACATCTCAGCACTCGCAAAGGACTGAGACCGCTGGGTTCAAGCTAGACATCCCGCATATGCCCGAAACTATATCATTTTCATGCAACCCCGGGCACAGTCACATACCAAAGCACAACTCCAGACCGCTGGGTCCAAGCTAGCCATCCCGCAGATGTCCGAAACTATACATCCTCATACAATCCCAGGCCCAGCCACGTACCTTTGGTCCACCTTCAGCATCTTAGCACCCGCGGAACATAGCCGAATGGTATCATTTGAGGCTTTTTCTCTTCCGCATTGGCTACGCTATGGTGTATCGGGCCAATGCATTGGATGTTGAATGATGTAGATAAGTCTGTCCGCAGATGAAGAAGATTCTAGTGACTCTTTTGACATTTTTCCGGTCGTCATCATTGCTCTTCTAACAGAGGCCCAAGCCCTCTATGATCTGGGTATAAAGTCGTGCCTCACGCCCATTCTTCCCAGACCTGACTTTTTCTCCCTCAAATCTCAGAACTCATACCGAGAACTATCATACCCAAGTCGTCTCTCTCTCCATTCCAACACTTTTGGTCCTGACCAAAACATCTTCATCCACTTCAACTTCATCAATTTGAACCCCATCTTGATCTTGATCTTCATCTTCAACCTCAACCTCAACCTCAACCTCATCTTCAACTTCATCTTAAACATCAACCATGTCGTGGATCAATCCAGCTCTGCGGTTCACTCGTGCCGTCCCCTTCCAGCCCGCACAGCCGGGCGCCATCCGTCCCGTCACGGCAACCGTCAAACGGGATGTTGACGTGCAGGAGGGCCACTCCTTTAAGGAGTTTGAGATTAAGGTTGCCAACAGTCTGATCGCGCCTCTCAACTGGACCGGCAAGGAGATCAACTTCTCGGCTTCACAAGCATCGGCAGACCTCCTGACCCAGGCTCACAACACGGCCATCCCCTGGTTCCAACGTCAAGCCCTCCAGGATGCTGCCGACGCGTTCAAGCGCTGGAAGCAGCAGGACGACACACCCCTTGTCCTCATTGACTTTGCCGGACGAAAACTGGAGATCACCAAAGCATGGTAAGAACCTATCTAACTCCTCTGACCTGCCCCTCCAACACCGCCGCTAACACCTAAGCAGTGAATTCAGACCATGCCTCCACTACCGGCCCATCCCCACGCTCCTCCCCATTACGGGCGAGCACGACCAACTTCTCCCCGCGACAGTGGCCTACATCGTCCCCCCCGCCAAGGAGTTCTACAAGTCCAAGCGGGCTCCCACCAAGGTGGAGAAACGGGAGGCGCTCCAAACCCTCTGCATCTCGGACCACAAGCTCGCCGCGGCGCTGAGCATGATCCGGCTGGTCCTCACTGAGCTGGCCGGTAGCCTCCTCGCGCCCGACGCGAACAAGATCGTCGTCTTCGGCAGCAACAGGACCATCTCCGAGGGCGACCCGAGGATCAAGCCCCGGACGTCACGGATCATCATGACAGAGGCGCTGCAGATCGAGATTCTCAACCATCTCCGCTTCTTCTTGTCGAGCCGGCTGGGGCAGCAGGCCGACGATATCCAGACTCTCATCCAGAGCAATGGGTATACGGAGAGAGAGGCGGTGGAGTACCCGCTCTACAAAGGAAGAGGGTGCCTCCGCCTGGTCAACGACCCCGTGGGCTTCCTCGAGGTGAACCGCAAGACGGTTGTCGTCTCGCTGGACGTGGATCTTCCCGTCCGGCAGGTGGTGCTCGACATTGCTCGGCCCGCGGCGATCATCTGCCAGAGGCTGACGGACGCGGATGCAGCACCGAACGTGTACGTTTTCTTCTTGGCTTGACTGGAGTGAACGATGTCTGACGATGATGATGGCTGACAGTAGTTGTAGGTTTGACCCGGCCACGCCGCAGGTCATTCGCGTGCTTCGCGGGGAGTACCACGAGGTGGTGTTGCCGGATTGGGAGATCGAGCATGGCGTCCGCCAGATGGCGGTTTACGTGAGAAAAGCGGTGGCCTGATCACAGGAGGAGAGGGTCCACTGTCACGTGGCTGAGGTTGTCATTTGTCTGAGCCAAACCCCGACGGCATTCTGTATCCGTACCTATATTTTTAGGGTTAAATCTCTCCGCGAAGTTTGTTCTGTCGTCAATTCCAGACTGTGCTTTGACCGTTCCCTCTTCAGAGTGTTCCACGTGTTCGGTTCGAAAAGCCTCCTGCGCCACAAGTGCCAGAAAAAGCTCGGGCCCGAGTGCTGGGCCAACAAGGCCAATGCACAAAGAGGGCTACTATGTATTCTCGGTGGTTTGCAGCGCCCGATCCGGCCCAGGCAGAAGCGAAAGAAGGGAGTTGTGGCTGCGAGCCTGAATCCATCCCGTCTCACCTTCCCCTCTCAGGCTAGCGACGAACGTGCCGCCCCGTAGGGCTTTCCGCAATGGCATGACAGTGATGACACGGCTGGCTGCCGAGGAGGATGATGGGTCATGAGGATGGGCAGGATGGACAGCATGTCTGGGCTGCGGATGTCGCTGCGTGAAAAATGAAGCCAAAAACGAACAGTCCGGAGCGGACAGCAGAAAAACACGCAGGCCCAGCCCAGTAGCGTCGGAGCCGTTGCGGATGGCGCAGACGGTGGCTGCAAGTTGGGTCGCTAGTGCTGACGGTCGAGGTGAGAGTGGACAGGGCGGACAGTGCCAATGCTCGACGAGAATGTTTTGCTGCAGCATGGGCCCGCTTCTTTTTTCGTTGTGGCGGCAGTGGCCCAATCAGCGGCCCGGGTGAGAGCTGGGGGCGGCCGCTGGCTGCATCGGCAGGAAGGGACGGAGCCACACCAATCCGGGAGCTGGATTCGTCGTGGAGCGAGGAAAGAGCTGCAGCTCTTGACAGAAGACAACCTGGAAGAGATTCAAGAAGAAAACTGTGAGGATTTGGGGTTATGTGTTGTATTTTTGGGACAGCGTCAAACACATCGATCTTTCAAATGAGACCTGGAATGTCGGCAATCTGGTCCGGAAAGAAGTTGAAGTCTCTGAATTAATAATTTGGCCCCCAAAAAGCGCAGATCAAAGTGGGCCAAACACCACACCCCAGCCCGACTTCCTTTTTCCAGACATGGGTGTCATCTCGAGCCTTGTCGCCCCCACAGCACCGCGAACATCCCGACCCCTGCCCGCTCTATGCTGCCAACGCTCCTCGCCGCAGCCCAGCGCACACACAGTCAGCCCTGGTCCTGTCGCGAGTTATTCATGGACCACCGCGCAGCAGGCTGGGACGTTTGGGGTTCCGGAGGGGAATGGTGAGGCCTCGCTTGTTGTGAGGACAGGGCCCCCGAGACAAAGGAAAGGGAAAGGCCGCACTGGGAGGAGTCTGCCAGTCTGACACCCTGCCTCCTGCGACCTGTGCCAAACCAAATGAAACCCAAAACCATCTGGGATCTGGGAACCACTTCTCTCCTGCATCTTCCTCCTGCAACTCCCCGCCTGTCTCCTCCGCCCGCTGGGACGACTCCCGACTCCTCTCTAGAGTGAAGAGTCTCCCGTGTCAGTCCAGTCCTCGCCCGCCTGCTGGTCTGTAAACACCACAATCATGAAGGCATCACGGCTCTTCTCGTGGGCGGCGCTGTCCGCGCTGCCCATGCCCGCCCTCTGCGGCTCCATGGCCGCGTGGTGGACGGATATGGGCGCGTCCTTCGTCATGCAGAACTCGACCACCGGCCAGCTCACACACAGCATGTGCAACAGCAATTTCACCGCCATCTATCCCAATGATCCTCCACTCGCCTTCGACACCATGTATGCGCCCAAGAACGGCACCTCGCTCGCAGCCACGGGCTGGTGGGACGGCAAGGTCGTGTGGGCCTCCATCTTCTACCAGAACAACAACGACGACATCGTCAGCGCCGTCTACATGTGCGACACGGACAACGGGTCCGGCCTGTACAAGCGCGTCAAAAGCGAGGTCATTTCGGACCGTGATGGCACGCCCCCCCCAAACCCCAAGACTGGACTGTCCGTGACGCTGCTTGGTGAGCACGAGGGCTATCGCCTCTTTTACTTCGACCACTCTGGCGCTCTGCACCATCTCAGGTACATCGAGGACGAGGGCTGGTCGTATGCCGGGCCCGTGTCAACGAATACGAACCGCACCGGCATGGCTGTTCACTCTATGTTTTCCGGGGTGAGGAACGTGACGGTCGTGACCCCCAGGGATGCCCAGAACATGGAGGTCTCGCGACTGAAGGTCGACGGCACGTGGCAGATTAGTAGGTACCCGTCTTGAACCAAACTTTTGTCAGCGACTGACCTTTTCCAGCCACATTCCCAACGCCACTCAAGGAGAACAACGTCACGAGCGCCTCCAACAAGACCTCCTTTGAGTTTGCTGTATGTCCAGCGCACTTTGCTTCATCCCATTGAAGAATTCCCTCCCGCTAACCCTCCACAGAGCACCTCCACCGACACAAAACTCGAGTCCTACTCGGGAAATCCCAACGCCCTGGGCATCGCGATCGACAAGAGCATGACCCGCCACACTTTCTACATCGGCCAGGACCGCGTCCCGCACTACGTCTCCAACTTCGTCAACGGCAACGCCGAGACCGAGTGGCGCAACCAGCCAGGGCAGGGCGTTGAGCGCTGGCCTCTGGCTGACAACCCCGAGAGCGACTTTGCCATTGCCAGCCAGCTGGGCACCAGCACCATCCGCCTGATCTACATCAGCGGCGGCCGCCTGGTCGAGGCCAAGTACAACGACGGGCGGTGGGATCCGGCCACCTTCTTGGAGACTCACAACATCACCGCGGCTGCGGACACAGGCAGCGGCGGCGGCGGGCTGACGACGGGCGCCAAGATTGGCGTGGGCGTTGGCGTGGGCGTTGGCGCGCTGCTGATCATCGGCGCCGTGCTCGCCGTGTGCATCATGCGGCGCAGGAGACGGGCGGCCCTCGCCGCGGCCGCCGCCACCGGCAACGACTACGGCTGGGGCGGACCCCCGGACGGCCCCGACGGCATGATGTCCCCCGGCAGCCAGTACACCACCATGGCGGGCCACCAGTACCACCAGGAGGGCACGGTGTGGAGCACAAGCCCCGACCCCAACGCCGTCTACCGCGAGAGCCAGATGGGCCAGATGCAGATGAACCAGATGCAAATGAATCAGATGCAGATTAACCAGATGTCGCCTCCGATGCAGGGTAACAAGTGGGACGGCGTGGACAATAAGGGTATGGGGTACCATCACGGGCCGACCACCCCGCCGCCACGGGAGCTTGAGACGCCGAATCTTGCTTCGGAATTGCCGCCGCACCAGGACATGAATGAGCTGCCGACGAGGACACATGCTGCTGAGCTGGCTTGAGCGAAGGGGCGAGGAAGAAAAGGGGCGTCAAGGGGTCAGGAGTTTATGTAATGTGGAGGATAACACGCGATGGTGGTGAGATGGGGTTCGATCAAGGGAATCGCCCGTCCAGATGAAACCGTATGAACTACAGGAAATGGAAAGGGGATATGTTGGATTTTTGGATATGGTTCTATTTGTATATTGTACAGATGTCATAGCGTTTTGATACCAACTGCTGTTGCTTGGGCATCCTAGAAGGGCCTTTAAGTGGTGAAGTCTGAAACGAATAAACTGGCGCCCAGTAATTAAACCCCAAAGAATACGGAATACTTAACCCACATCTAATCCAACTGTAACGGTCTCAGGAGTATATTGCAACTATCTGATGACGACTCTACGAGTACAACTAAGCTTGAAGAAAGAAAAGGAAAACGAATAAACAGGCCAACGCGTTGCGGAGGCCTTCCTCTGACCAGAGGGAGACACTAAGTGTAAAAGGGGTAAGTGTGATGGAGTCGTTGATGGAGTCGTTGATGGAGTCGTTGATGGAGTTGTTGGCCGGGAGATGTTCAGGGGTTGGCCGAGGGTCACCGAGGCCTCTACGGGGCTCAGCCCGTTACACCAACAGACTCAAGCTTGCCAAAGACCTTTTTCTGTCTAGTTCTTCGACTTGTTTATTCCTCCTAGGTTGATCTGAACTCTGGTCCTTGTCTCGGTGCGAAGTTTTCTTCTTTTCTCTCAAGCTTCCCGGAACGGGTAATCCACAAGACATACTCGTCTGGTTCCCAACCCAAAGCTTCCCAAATCTACTGCTCCTTATTATACTAATTGCCAACTTCTTTTATTTGCTGAGGCAGATCTGGCCGTCGCCAGCCTTGCTGCTCAGCTGTTGGTGTTACAAAGACGACCCACTTTTGTGCTATTTCTGCCTCAACCGTCCTCAAAACCTCAACGGTCAACCGTCAACGTTCTTAGGGACAACACCATCTTTCAAGAGCAAACTTAATCAACGCTCATTCTTGAGGTTTGACCCAGCCCAACGCCGCCTTCAATATTCTTTATCCAGTCATTGGCCGTCGGCATCGAGACTGAAAAGCCCAGGAAATACTGCGAGGGAGGCTTCTGTCCCATTGAACTTGGCAACTTCATCGCTGGTCGCTTCACCATCCTCCACAGGTTGGGCTATGGCGGTTTTGGCACCGTCTGGCTTATCCGGGACGACGAGGCGCGTTATGGCCGCTACGTCGCTGTGAAGGTTGTCTCCGCAGATGTCTCCCAAAGCTACGAGAGGGAAGAGGTGTTGGAACCAGCGGTAGTTTGGTAGGCCAATTGAGGGCCAAATAGAGGGCAAATGGAGAGCACTTGCAGAGGACACGGCGATCAGGTTGTTCACTGCTTGCATTGACTGAGTTCAGCAGTTATTCGTTGTTGTTGTTGAACGTTGGCAGATTGCACTCAACGTTCGGTAGATTGGTTCCCCTGAGTCACGTGACCCTGAGGACTGGGGCCGTAGTTTGGCCCCAGTTCTGACAAGAGGGAAGACAATAGAACGAGGAGCGAGCAGTAGCTGGAGGCCTACGAACATCGACAAACGAAACACTATAGAAGCCGGAGAGTGGCGGAATCGAACGATATGCGACGCTACGCCAGGAGGCGCCGCGAAGCCCTGGAACCGAAGCTGAAGATGTCGCACCACTGCGCAAGGAATGAAGCAATTGATTCAGCACCAAATATCACCATCAGGATGGAGCTCAAAGGGTTATTCAGTGTTGATATTGTTCGTTGATCCTGCAAAGAAGGCTGTCTGGCTGGGCTGGGCCACGCAGATAGAAGAGGGGTAGATATGCGCTAACCCAGGTGGCTTGTTGCCCCCTGCGGTTCGACACACCCCCCAGGGCGGGCATCGCCGCGCCCTGGCCTTTCCGTCTTCCTTGTGAGGCCATTCCCAGCTATATAGTGCTCCTGATCCCGGATTTCCTTGGTGTTGATCCTCTTGAACTTCCTGCCGGTCATCCTCTCAGAGCTCCTCCATATGGTTCTTCCCTGCGTGCCTGCCTGCGTGCCAGTTCCATCCAGCCTTTCAAATCAGTCCTTTCCTCCTGTGGAGGGGCCTTTCAAGGCCACCAAGCCAAGCATGGCGGTAAATTTCTGGTGAGGGTCGATGGTCAACGCCTTGGTCAGACCATCGGCCATCATCTTCTTTGACTGGGTGAATTCCACCCGCAGCCGCCCATTTTGCTCCTCTTGCCTCAACCAGTGATTGTGAATGTCGACGTGTCGTAGTTTCGTTTGTAGGGTAGCCACTGTGGCATTGATCAGCCGAATCGTCTGGGCGTTGTCGCATTGCACCGTCAGGACGTGGTCGTCGAGGTGGATCGACAGTTCCTTCAAAAGGCGCTGAACGAATTTCCCTTCCTTGGTTGCCTGGGCCAGGGCCAACAGTTCTGCCTCTGTTGTGGAGGTGGTTACTGTGTCCTGCTTGTTTGCACGCCAGGCAATGAGGCCCCCGAACAACGTAATTGCGAATTTTTGGGAGCTCTTGCGGTCCAAGGAATTATCGGCGAAGCTGGAATCGCTGGCCACGATGAGGCTATTCCTACCCCCCAGCTGCAAAGCCAGGTCCTGTGTGGCCAGTAGGTAATGGAACATACGGTCCGTAGCAGCATGGTGGGCCGGTCCTGGGTTGTTGTTGAACCTGGCGAGCCGAGAGATTGCAAAAGCGATGTCCGGCCTGGTGTTGATAGCTGCGTATAGTAGGGAGCCGACCTTCCGTTGATAGAGGTTGACAGAGGCGTGGCTGGCTACCTGGTCGTATGGCAACAATTCCTGGGGCAGCATTGGCGTTTTGACGGCCTTGTTGGTCGGGGGTGCTAGTCTGGCGATCTTGTCGATGTAGGCCGACTGGCTCAACCAGATCAACCGCTGCGCGCGGTCCCGGTGGACTTCAATGCCCAGGAATCAGTGCAAATCGTTTCCATTCGTTAACTGGTATTTGTTCTTGAGGCCCTTGATGACTTCGTCGGCTCTTTTGTGGTCTCTGCGGCGGTACGCGACGACGATGTCATCCACGTAAAAGAAGACGATGATACCGTTCTTGATCATCACGCACGGCTCGTGGGGGACTGTTTTGAGGCCTAGGGAGGTCAGCGTGGTTGTCAATTCTTTTTGCCAAAGCAATGGGGACTTCCTTAGGCCATAGAGAGCCTTTTTCAGCTTTAGGACTTTGCCCTGCTTCCTGTGACCTGGTGGCATCTCCATAAAGATGTCCTCATCAAGGGAAGCGTTGATAAAGGCGTTAACTGCATCAAACTGCTTCAGTTCCAGGTTGAAACGCGCTGCGGTAGCAAGGAGGGTACGGAACGAACGCCTTGCAAGCGTGGCCGCGTATGTCTCCTCCGTCAGGCTTTTCCGCTATTGGTCTCCCCGAATAACCAGTCGTGCCTTACACTTGACGAAGTGCCCAGTTTCATCCACTTTGTAGATATGCACCGATATACAACCTAAGACCTGCCTGCGTGGTGCCTTGCCGCAGGGCTGAGCCTCTCTGTAACGGGCTGAGCCCCGTTGACGGCCTCGGAGACTCTCGGCCAACAACGATTCTCGACGATTCTCGATCATGACCCAGCACACTGGTCCATCAACGCCATGACCCGTCAGTGCCCATACGACCTCCATCACCATTACGCATTCCCTGATGCAGATGACATACCATGGCACGTGCTCCCCCTCTGGTCATAAGAACAAGGCCACCTCGTGGGAACAGTTACTTTCCTTTCTCTTCTTTCTTCAAGTTTAGTGTACTCGTAGAGTCGTCATCAGCTAGTTGCAATACACTTGTTGAGACCGTTACAATGAACGGAGGGATAGCCTAGCCAAGGGCATTAACTCCCTAGATCACCGTTACCCACTCGCGGTTACCAGCCTAGGCCAGCTTTGCCTTGCTACGGCCGTCCGAGGTCGTAACTACCATGCCCGCAAAGATAATGCCCATTATGAACCTAGTCTCGTCGAAGTTATAGGTATCGTCATCGAAGATCCTATACTTGGCCGTCACGTTCTACACGAGGGCAAACCACTCGCTAATGACCTTTGGATCCTTACACTTAGCCCTCTGGTAGTCGTATCTGTGCGAGTAACGCGTTTGGAGCTCTGGCTGGCGTTTGACGAAGTTGTGTGCCCAGAGCTTGCCGACAGGGGGCGCGTCGCGTTCGTGTAGCAGATGGTTGGCCATATCTTCCACACTATATAGCCTTGGTAGAAAAGATCGCGTATATAGCTCAGTGATGTACTGAACAATGGCCTTCTCTTCGGAATCCGTGAGCCGGCGCGATTTGGGCGTGGTGTCGCGCTGTGCAGGGCGGCCAGCGCGTCGTCGTGTAAGAGTCATACGACTGACGTTGTAGATCTTCGCTGCCTCTTGTAGACTTAGATTTTCGTTATTTTCAAGAGCTTCAAGGGCTAAGATTACCCTCGCTTCCTTCGAGGGGGGAGACATGTTGGGTGGGTGAGAAAATTGGTGTTGAGGGTAGAGGTGGCGCGTCGCGTGGGAAAGTGGCCCATTTGCTTATATGGCCCACTCGCTTATAAATTACGTTAAACGTTGACCGGAGATAATGTAACCTCAGTTCATCCGTGATGGCACCCACACTCTCAGCCTGGATCTCTTTCTCCCTTCCAAAACCTGTGGTGCGCCTCCGCTTTGTAATAATAGCTGATTGAGGGGGTGTCGGAAGTGCTTGCTGATCGGGGTTGCTGGAGAAATGAAAACTGTTGGAACAGCAGGGTGGCTGGTCGGGAGTGATGGGTCACCAGAAGATGGAGCAAAATAGACAACAAAAGGGCTCTCGCGATGGGTTCAACTGATCATCTCTTGATTATTGATCGGTCTTCTCTTCAGTCTTCCAGGAGAGGGGTTTTTGACAAGGGGCTGAGCCCAATAGGGGCCTAATGTCTAACCGCAATTTCGGCCCGGGGACCCGGTGGTTCTGACAAAAACCATTGCCGAGGACCGTGGTGTCGATAGTAGGCTTTTTGGGAACATTATGATCAATAACGAGTGCCGTGTCCGCTGTTTCGCATGTAAAGGTGTGCGGCCCTTTTTGTCTTGTGCAAAAAGGGTGGTTTCCTTCGCCAACTTAATCAAGCCCATGACTGCGTCTAGTTCGAGTCGCTTATTGGCAATGGCAGCGTGGATACATATCTGGCTTGGGTCTGACTGGAACTGCTCCACAAGCAATTTGTTGAAAGATCCGCGCCAATACCATCGAGATTGTCCAGCATCATTACGACAACCCCAGATTTCTTTTTTGCGAAACTGCATGGAAGAGTGGCAACTTCTTTTGATGGTCGCGTCGACGCAACAGCGCTGGCCTTGCTTTGATCACTAAATGCATGAGCCAGTTGTGCCGAGCCATGTCGTGCTCATCTGAAATCGTGCCAGATGTCAACCTGTGTAGCAAGTTCTGGTCTTCCTCTTCAACCCTTTTCCCGATGTAGGAATCGTATTTCTTCAAGAATTGTCGAGCTCCATTCTCGTCAAATGAGAAGCTCATATCTTGCAAGATTTTTTCTGAAACTTTCTTGATCATATCGGAGTCCTCCGACTCAACCACCGAGTCATTTTCTGATTCATGGCCGTCACCATATTCTTTGTCATGGGCTTTTGCCATGGTGACTTGGTGTGTGTTCGAACCTCTGCTGCTGATGGACCCTGGCCTCGAATCTGTGATTATGAGGCAAAAGATTGCTCGGGTGCAAGCCTGTGAAGAGAACTTGGATTTTCTATCCTTCACAGAACGGCATGCAAGTGTCTGTGGGGGAATGAGGCTTTTGCTTCTGCAATTGCCGAATCACATTGGGTCATTAGCCACAAGTTTTAGCCCTTTTGCACACCCCCGTGAAACCCCTCGCCCCTCTTTGATGAATACACTCCCCATCTCTGACAATTAAAAAAGGGCCTATGCAGCTTCCAGACATGCCTCAGGTATAGGCGGGATACCTCCTTGGCATTGCAGGTATCACGGCAGGTAATAAAGTGTTTCTCATCTTGGTCAGGCGGCAGACGATAACCAATATCGCGTTGTAACCTTCGCTCTCCGGCAAGTGCATGATGAAGTCTATCGGTATGTCCTTCCAGGCTCTCTCGGAGATTGGTAGCGGTTTCAGGATTCGTTGGCAGGCTTCGCGGGAAGCAGTGATCCGGGTATAGGTATAGTAGTTGGACACCTAGGGTTCGGCATAGGTGAGCATCCCAGGCTAGTAGTAATCGCGGGACAGGGCCTTGTACGTACGCTCTCGCTTTCTGTGTCTAGCGATGGCGCTCTTGTGGTAGGAACGGACCAGTTCAGCGTACACTCGGGGTAGTTCAGGATATACAGGCGGTCTCGATAGTATAGGTATCCTCCCCGGTCCTCGTACTCCGCGAGTATAATACCTGGGTGGCAGCTCCGTAGCTTTCTCGGCGCTTCCAGGACAGATTTCGGCGTTTTGTCTACCTTGTAGCCCTTAGCGAACAGCTCCTTGATGTCTAGTGGCAGTAGCGGCGCAGTTCTCTCGGGTAGTAGAGCGGGGCGAGGGGGTTCTGGTCTGGTCTGGGAGCGGGTAAGGACGTTGAGTTGGAGAGGCTCCGTGAATCGCACTCCTTCTTTTCGGGCTGGTTGGGACAGCAGGGAAGGAATCTGCAACAGGTCAGGAGTCGGGGGTGGCGTTGGTGGTGTCGTAATCTGGGGTTCCAAATTCGAGTGCTTTAGGACTATCTAGCTTTGGTGCAACAGGCGTTTATCCCCCTCTTTAGGCAGGTCCTCTGACCTCCTGGTCAGGGCATCTAGCTTTGTACCTTATTTCCCGGGTCGGTAGGTGATCGTAAAGTTAAACCGGGATAGGAACTCAGACCATTGGGCCTGGCGGCGGTTCAGGAGCTTGGTCGTAGTGAACTACTTCAGGTTGCGGTGATCGGTGATGACTTTGATCGGGGAGCTTGTACCTTCGAGTTCGGGCCTCCACTCCTCGAAGCAACGGATAATTGCCAGCAGTTCTTTATCGTAGATCTTATAGTTACACTCCGTTGTAGAGTGCTTTTTAGACAAGAACGCAACAGGTCTCAGAATTCTATCGTCTCTACATTGCGATAGTACGCCAGCGGAGACATAATCAGAGGCGTCAGTCTCCAGGATAATCTCCTGTTCCCAGTCGAACGGGGCTAGCATATGTGCAGAGGTGAAGGCCTGCTTCAGGCGGTTAAAGGACTCTTCGCAGCGTAAGTTCTGACAGAACTTTATATCCTTCCAGGTTAGGCTAACCATCGGCGCGATGATCTTGGAGAAGTCGCGTACGAAACGCCAGTAGAAGTTCCCAAACCTGGTTAGGCGGGTCTGTGACAGAAAGTGCATCCAGGCTTGGGGTTACAGGTGCATTTCCGCACTTGGGACTAGCCTCTGGACGATTTACCACCTTTCCATGCAATGCATGCGCCTGTATTTTTTTCTTCTTTTCTCTCTCCTCTTCAGCTTTCGATTAGCAGAATTGAGTAGTGTTCGCAGCATCTTTGAGCCTCGTATCGCATTGCTCGTCCCTCACACAGTATTGCCCCGACACGTCTGCCGGCCCTCCCTATCCTTCCTCAACACCACAATATGATCACCATTTCTCAACTCTAGTTCGCCAACTGCCTGGATCGAATACAGACGGGACTTGAGTTATTGTCTCGCAATAACGTTATCATTTCACTATCTCAGATAATATTGACATTCCAACCACGATAAATAGTAAACTCAACTATTATAACCTCCGGTCCTCCGGACCTATCTAATATTTATGCCGACTCTGCCTCAACGTCCCCACCGGAACACTTGGCCTGGTACGATGCAAGCCAGCCAGTTACACACGGCTCGAGTGCCTCAATTTTCAGGAGCTCCTCGGCTAAGTCTCGATCCCAGAACACCAGGCCTAGCCACCTCCACGAGCTTAGCAGCACTTCCATCCTCGAGTGCTCCTCCCAAAGGTCATTATGAAAGGGGCGTTCGGGCACCAAATCTCGCCCCCATCGATCGGTTGCCCGGCCATCGAAGGCGTCGACCCACGCCCACGGCGGGCTTGTCGGTGAGTCCCAGCTGAAGGTACTGACTGATGCTAGGTCGCCGTCGGCTATTGCGCTTAAATATATCGTTTCGTACGGAGAGTCTTCTGAAAACCTTATAAATCGATGACTCGCCGTAAGCCATTCAAAGAAGGACACGCCCATCCAGGGGTAGGACAGCCCGAGACGCGTCTTCAATTCGGCTAAAAGCCCCGTATCCGAGTTTGTGGCCTCGATCAACTTAGTGTGAAAGGCCTCGAGGTTAGGATAGTACTGCGTACTGAAGTACTCGCTCCTCGGAAAACTGTGAGGTATCGGCTTCCCGTCCGGTGTTTTCTCGCAATGGCGGAGGGCGGCACAGAGCCTGCTGACGAACAGATCCATCTCGGCCGTTTGCTCCAACTCCCAAGGCTCGAAGAGCGGCAGGACGGTCACGATGAAAAGATCGCGCTTTCGGCCTGTAGGCGTCCACAAACGCCCGCCATACATGTTGACGATGATTTGGTACCGAAGCAGTGCTTGGGCGATACGGCTGCGCTCAGCGAAGGACATAGCCCAGCCGTACGGTCCACCAAGCGCCTCCTTGAGGTACTGTATTCGGATGCTTGCGTACAGGTCGGCAAAGTAGAGCGCCGTCCGAGTGAGTCTCGCCATCTTGACGACCGTATCGACTTGCAAGCCGGCAAGCCATTTCCAAAGGTTTTCCGAATCGTCTGGCAGCAGGCGCAAACGTCGGTACTCGTCGGTGGCGCTCGCAAGCCTGTTTGCAAAATCTTCGCCGTTGAATCTGTCCGTAAGCGCCAAGATGGCGGCGTCCCGGATGGTTGGCCCGAGTTCATTGGCGATGACGGACCGAAGAATCGCGGCTTTGGCCAGGAGGAAAGAGTCGTAGATGATTGGTGAGGCGTGGATAAAGGCGCCGAGGTCGGCTACCGAGTTGCTGGCGGACAAGATAGCGAGAAGAATATCCGTGTTTAAGGCCTCGAGTGCGCAGGACGTTGTTGTGGTCCTGTCACTAGCGCTGCTCGCTGTGCTCGGCGTTGTGGCGGCCATGGCGAGGGATCGGGTGTGGTTCGGCAATAGTTCGATTTCCAGCTACCCCTACCCCGACGTCACTCAGCACTAACTGTGAGAAGAAGGGGAAAAAAAAAAGCGGATCAGAGGGAACTCGGAAGAGCGTGCTTGGATGTGTCTGTTGCTAGGGTGCGAGACCATATGCCTGCCCATTTCTTGATGGGTAGGTCGTTGAATGCGGGGATTTTGAAGGCAACTTGAAGCCCCGCCGAGTAGGTGAGGACGGCACCTTAAGTAGCCAAGAACTGGGATTCTTTTGCGAAAAGGTGGTACAGTACGGTTCCATAATACAACATACATTACAGAGTAAGGTACCCAGGTATTCCGTACCGAGGTGATGTGGGGAGCATGGGCCGGGCTTGATGTGACATGCTTTGGAAATCTGTGTGACATCGCGCTGGAAATCCCCATGTTTGTATATTTGCCACCAATCCGAATCTCGTTGGTACCTGCTACATATCTAGAATTGAATATCCACACGACAACCATTCGTGCCGCCGACCAAGAATACTTCTACCACCTTGTCTGCCTGTCATCATGCCACTGCACGTTATATTTTCCGAAACTCTTGCCGAAGCAGTGACCCCCGACCACTGGCAGCGTGGCCTGTTTTCGAACACCGGGAAAACCTGGAGAAAGGTGGACGTCGACATCTAGACACCCGGGTTGCGCACGAGCTTGATGACAATGCCCGAGTTTGTGAAAGTCCCATCGGTGAACTGGGATTGCTGGTAGCGCGGGTCAGTGGCGTTGACAACGACACCCATCTGGCCACCGGCGGTGCCGCAGCCGTACAGGGCGGCAGCCTTGACGGTTGAGTTGGCCTTGGCGCCACCGTCGATGGTGTTAGCGAGGTCGTCAAAGGTGATGGACGCGGCCTCGTCGCCGACCAGCTTGGCCATGACCCAGGTGCTGCCCTTGGTCGTCACCTGCCACTCGGCGCAGTTGTCGGCGTCCGGGAGGGGCATGGTGTAGAACTGTGGGTTTCCGGGCTGGCTGCCGTAGAAGCGGAGATAGCCGGCAACGTAGGTGATCTCCTGGAGCGTGATGTTTTGCGGTGTGGCGCCGGGATCGCTGTAACAGATTCTCTTGGCTGGCTCGGGAGCGAAGCAGATTGCCACGGCCTGGCTGGCGAGTGCCAGGGCGCCGACGATGAGATGAGTGGAAGCAAGCATGTTGTCTTGAGGTCTTGAGGATGGCAACGAGCCAACAACAGTAACTGGAAGAATTGCGATGGACAATCCATTACCATTGGTAGGCAAACATGGAGCTATTTATCGGCATGGTCATCCAGGGCTCATCCGCCTTCTCAGGGCAAACGGGAGTCCAAAGTCAGGTAACCATCATGTTCACGTTGGCGGCCTACATGCACCGCGGTCCTCCGTTAACGGCTGCACGAGGTATCACGAGGGCCATCCATGGAGTTGAGCCGACACGACGGGATTCCAAAGGCGGGAGGTGGCACCAAAAAAGTTGAGCACCAGGTAATAGCACCGACCAGGTCCAGGTCTTGGCCGTCCTCGACTCCTAAACGGGCGGGCCGGGCCTTCCGTCCCGTATCGTCGACAAATCAAAAGCCTAGGTACCTGGTAGGTAGGTAGACGGCCAGTCCTGAAATCCCTGAACCAACACATTTGTGTCATCTCCGGAATATCACGCGAATCCGAACTGGCGACTGCAGTGCCCCTTGCACCTGCAGGGCTACAGGATGAACTGATGTAGGGTGTCATTTCAAATTTCGTTTCCAGCGGGGGACCCCCAACATCACCCACCCATCAGACCAATCAATCCTGCTACACCTCCGACTCATTCTGAAGCGTGAGCCACAGTCAGAACATGCGCATAGGACTCTTGAGGAATTTTGTTGTGATATCCTGGGTCTTGCAGGATCATCTGAATACCACTTTCCTCGTTAAGACTCGAGATAAGTCTCATGCCCGGTGACATGCCACGAACGCGTCCGCTGCCTGTGCCTGCTGTCATGGAAGAAACGCCGAGGCTTCGGGATATGAAAGTTTCCCGAGTGAACATGGATGATAGAGATACCCGCTGTCCTTGTATCGATACCTCGGGTTTGTGATGTTTACGCACTGTTTCCAGGAAGATGCAAGTCCTGATACCCGACACTTAATTACCACGTACTTCAACGCATCAGCTTCATCCTGACTGACGAAAATACTTGGTACTTGCGGCCTGGCCTGGACAGACTCCCGTTGATTTTGAACCAGCCCCTTTAATCTTTTATTACGGCCTATGTTAGGTTAGGGATATTAAAAGGTACGGCTCCCATTCAGCTGATGTTATCCTCCGCTCAGCTCGCCGGCAACTTGCTTTTCTTTTTATCTCGCTATCATGCAAGGCCTGCTCATTCTTGCCGTGGCTTTGGCCTATGCCGAGTCGGCGTCGGCGGGATGGAGTGCCATGCGGGACAAAGGCCTCCTCAAGGGCTATCCGAAAGCGTTTCAAAAACAACCTCCAGTAAGCTCCCAGTCCGTCTGTTCTTTTCACATTGATTGTGGTTAACGTGCCACGCAGGACCCCCCTTCGTACATGGTAGACAACACCGACAACTTGAGCGGCCAAGCGCCCAATAAGGGTAAACTACCTACCTTCCATGCCTCTCTTTTCGTTCCTTTGAAAATCACTGACGTTTGGATGTGCTTGCGGCAGGCGAGTACAATGGCCCCGTGTGGGCTTATTCGGGTAGTTTCGAGAATTACATGAAGAAGCTGCGGTCAGGCAAAATCACTGGCACCCCAATGAATCCCAACTCCACCGCTCCTTCCAACATTACACTCCAGGGTCGGCAAGAAGGAAGCTACTGGCTTCCATCCATTGCCCCGCTAGGCAAGGTTTGTATTTCTAATCTTTTCCTGCAAGAAAGTCTTTTTTCACTCTTTTTCGGGATTGTAGTCAACTCCCCAGCTGTCGTGCTCGGGACGACACAGCCCTTCTCCCTACTTTTGACGTTTTTCACTTGAAGTCTCAATGTCTCTGTCTCTCTTTTTCGTTTCTTATTTCTCTCATTTCTCTCTTTTCTTTCTGCAGTCTGCAAAGAGATATACTAGACTGGCCCCCTCCTTTCGAAACACAAGAGCTGACATCATCACCTTAGCAACCTCAAGCTAGCGGTGACTACGTCTTCTACCGCGATGTCACGGCCTACGGTGCCTCCAATAAGGGCGACGTGGACGCTTCAGAAGCTATCAATGCGGCAATTCAGGACGGAGACCGCTGCGGCATGGAGTGCGGCAACACCTTCGCCCAGGGCGCCATCATTTACTTTCCGGTATGTACCACATCCTTTTCTGCCTTCAGTTACCGGTTCTGACACTGGAGCAGGCTGGAACATACAAAGTGTGCACGCCGATCATTCAGCTGTACTACACTCAGTTCATCGGCGATCCTCACAACCGTCCCATCATCAAGGGCTGCGACAAGTTCACCGGAATTGCTCTGATGGACACGGATCCGTACATCCCCAACGAGGCCATGCCCGACGGAACGGGTGTCAACTGGTACATCAACCAGAACCAGTTCTTTCGCCAAATCCGAAATTTTGTCTTCGATCTCACCGAAATGCCCATCAAGACGGACGAACATGGCCAAGCTCTCGTGCCCACGGGTATTCACTGGCAAGTCAGCCAGGCTTGCAGCTTGCAGAACCTGCTTTTCAAAATGCCCCAGGCGACAGGGGACTCCGGTATTACGCACGTGGGCATATTCACCGAGAATGGCTCAGGAGGCTTCGTCTCAGATCTCGAGTTCGAGGGCGGTGCTATCGGGTGGAGAGTGGGCTCTCAGCAATACACGGCCCGTGGTCTCAAGTTCACCAACTGCATCACGTCGATTCAGATGATTTGGGATTGGGGATTCAACTGGCAGGATATTGAAATCAGCGGCGGAACTGTTGCCCTGAACATCAGTGGTAAAGGTGGCCTGACCGGCCAGGGTATTGGGTCCATCTCGCTCATCGATTCATCCATCAGCAACGTTCCCATCGGCATCCTCACCCGAGCTGCTTCGGATGCCCCAAACATTGTCATCGACAACACCGTTTTCACTGGTGTCGAGGCTCCTGTTCAGGTTGATAACGGAGCAACACTCCTTTCTGGTAAGCTTGGTTTCCCCCTTCAAACTCGGAACCCCTCAAGGGACTCCATTCTAATGTTGAACTCGTTTTGCAGGCTCCCAGAAAGTCGACCTCTGGGCTACTGGTCGGCGCTACGCGGGCGGCAACGGAACTTTCCAGACCGGGGCCGTGACAGGACGGCCGACCAAGCCAACTGTTCTTCTGGGTAGCAACGGCAAGCTCTTCACAAGGTCCCGGCCACAGTATGAAAATGTTGGCATCGGGGGCATCCTGGTTGCGACACGGAACGGCTGCTCAAACGACGGGACGGGAGACAACACAGCCGCGATCAATGCTTTTCTGCAAAAGGCGACTGCGGCCGGTCAGATTGCATACTTCCCCGCCGGTATTTACTCGGTAGAGGGCACTGTCAATGTCCCGGTCAACTCCAAGATTCTCGGATCCAGCTGGTCCCAGATTCAAGCTACCGGCTCATACTTTTCAGACATGAAGAAGCCTCAAGTAGTGGTCAAGATCGGTCAAATGGGCGACGTTGGTACGTTGGAAATCACAGACATGATCTTCAGTGCCAAAGGCCCGACAGCGGGAGCCATCATGGTTGAGTGGAATGTTAAGGAGTCCTCTCAGGGCGCAGGTATGTTCATGTTGTCCCAAATCCAATGGCTTAATGCTGACAGAACATGGCACAGCTGGTATGTGGGATACCCATATCCGTGTTGGCGGAGCTCTTGGTTCCGACCTGGATCAGAGCAACTGCCCTAAGCTCGGCTTCTCGGAAGCCTGCATCACGGCGTCCTTACTCCTGCACGTAACCTCCAAGTCGAGCGGGTATTTTGAAAATGTTTGGGCGTGGGTAGCAGACCAGTAAGTAACTACCGTTTATTTTCTTCTTTCCTTTTTCCCTCCCTGTTGTACTAACACTTCCCCCAGCGACAACGACATGAGCCTGTATTGGGAGTTTGACAAGCTCGCCTCACAGATCAGCATCTACGGCGGACGTGGCATGCTCATCGAATCTCAAGGTCCATGCTGGTTCTACGGAACTGGATCAGAGCACACTGTTCTTTACCAGTACCGTATGTCAAACCCGAAAAGCTTCCCCCTTTCAATCGCTCTCTCCAGTGCTTTGGGGACAGAGTGTTTCTACTGGACCACACGACAAGGCAATGGCTTAACTGACGTTTTTTTTTTACAGAGCTATACAATGCAAAGAACATCTATCTCGGCCACATTCAGACCGAAACACCGTATTTCCAGCCGGAACCGGTAGCACCGACACCATTCGAGGACTCTGTAGCCCTTGGGACATTCAACGGCGACCCATCATTTGCAGACTGCAAGACAGACCGCTGCAAAGAAGCCTGGGGGCTCCGCGTTATCAACTCGGAGGATGTTATCCTACACAGTGCCGGCCTGTACTCATGGTTTGTCAACTACGGTCAGGATTGCCTGAGCCCCGAGGACTGTCAGGAGCGTATCATGCAAGTTCGTGGCTCGTCTCGCGTTGCCGTCTTCAACATCTTTACCAAGGGGGTCACCCAAATTGCTACTGGTTCCAGCAACAGCAGCAGCATCCACCAAAGCGACAGTAACCAGCAGGGATACACGACCGAGATCAGCTTGTGGTTCCCAGAAGACGGTAGTGACAACATTGTGTATCTTGGCGACGAAGTATACACTGACCACACTGCCCAGTGTGAGGCGCCCTGCACTTTTGTCTTGCCCCCAAGGTCCCTGGCGTCCAACACCACCATTTTTGTGGCGCCCTATACGACCTCTCTCGAAGTCGGATCCTCGGTTGGGGGTTCTTTCTCCGTAACCACATCGACCATTATCGTCACAATAGCACCCATTACGACAGACGAGCTCTCCCAGTCCAATGTCATTGTCACTGATGGCCAGAGCAACGGGGCATTCAACCCATCGCCCAGTGTCCCCATTTCACACTCAACAGTCACAGTCACCAACGGTGATGGCCGGACAACTGGAAGGATTATCACGTTCCCCCCCTGGCCCGACGTCACAAACGGCCCCCCTGATAATTGGAGGACTCGTTCAGGACCCTGGGGTTCGGGCGGCGGTGGATCTCCATCTTCTGGCCCCGGTCCGGGCGAGACTACAACCTGGGTCGACCCGCCTTACACGCGCCCTCCTGTTGTTATGAGCTGCCCCCCAGAATCCCGCTATATTCGCGAGGTTGATGCCGTGATTACCCTCTCTGGCTGCAGCGGCGACACCACACTGCTTTGGGACTGCCTGCCGACCAAGACAGTTGGGATTGACGCGGAAACTGACAAGACCTTCTCCCTTGGCTGTATTCTCTTTACCGGGACTGGATCTCCGCTTCCGACCCACACAACCTGGCCTCCAGGAGAACTTGTCTGGAATGAAGATGAGGATGATGATGATGACAAGAAGTCGACTTGCAAGTTGTGGTTTTTCTTCGTACGTAAATTCCCCTTTATTCTCTTCACCTTTTCCTCTTTCTTTTCCTCCTTTCTTTCTTATTTCTCTTCTTGGGAGAAGAAAGAGCATCACTTTGACTAACATGATACAACAGATCTGTATTGCTTGGGGTGAAATCAAGATCGGAGGCTGGAGATGGGAGTTTCCTCCAGGCATTCTTCCTCCAGGCCCACCACCAACCATCAAATGGCCACCCGGAATCAAGATCACGGGCAGTCTGCCAGGCCCGTGGCCTCGCATTACGTGAGTAAACCATGCCCAACTGACTCCTCACTCTTGAAAACCTACTGACTGGACGTGAATAGTATCGGGAACGATAACAAGGTCACATATCCCACCAAGGAGCCAAGTCAATGCACGACCAAAACGGCCGATATCTGTTCCACAACCACCACACTGTTTCCTACAACCATCGGGGGCACAGCTACAACTTCTACCCGTACTCAGTCCACCTGCACGACGATTATGGGCTGCGAAGTTGAAGACGATGACGGTTCAATAACCACAACTTCCACCTGTACAGGCGCACCGACAACGACACTTGGACGCAGAGACTTGACTTCTGAGGCCGAGGCCACACCACGTGCGGCATCAGTGGGCGGAATAGATGCCAGAGCGGATTGTCCAACTGTGGAAGCCGAAGACTCCATCGTCTACCCCCTGGATATACATGATGTTGATGCGTTCGTCGGCTACCTCAAGGTTCGCCCAATTAACCCCAACGACCAGAACAGCGAAAAGTGGTGGTCTCGCACTACCCAGGTGCAAGGCGGCAGCGCCACAGCCTTTTTCTACATCGAAGCCTTGACCAAGCCGGTGTTTAATGACATTTTGAGGTTAAGGAGCTACTTGAAGGCAAGCTTCCCTTCAATGAGGCATTATGAGAGCCATTTGGTGATGTCGAACTAACAGCAGTGCGTTTACAGATTGCCGATGCCTACGGTATCTACGCGTGGAACAGCGAAACCTATGTTGGGAGAGATCAGGGCGCGACGAGCTTCGTCCCTGGCTTGAGGGCTGCATACGAAGCGCGCTCGCAAAGAAACGTGACGTTGAAGTCCAGAGCAGCCGTGACATCCAGCGATCCCTATTGGGAACTGTCTCTCATGTCCGTTCCGCCAAACGGGAAGTGGAGTGACTTTTTCGAGCCAAAGGGGGACCCGACCAAGTTCACGTATGAAGCCGATGATACCTATGGTCGCGGGCAAACGATTTATCTGGTTGAAGATGACATACTACCGGACCACTCAGTAAGCTCACGCAGATTATTTTCTCTTTAACTTTTTGCTAACAAGAAATGTAGGAGTTCGCCGCATCCTACACTCCTCCTGGCGGAGGGATGGTCGACAGGAAGAAAATCCGCTACTTGAAGACCGCAAGTTTCCCAGAGAGGCATGAAGGTTCCGAACGCATCAGTCACGGTACTGCAGTGGCAAGCAGGGCCTATGGAATTCTTCTCGGGCTGGCTAAAAATGCCGAGCTTGTCGTCGTTCAAAACATCAATGGCGATCCGCCAGACAAGAACAACTACATCCATGAGAGATACCTCGCCAGTCTCATTGAGGTCCTCGACGACGTTGTGATGAAATACCCTACTAACAAAGGAAAGGTCATCGTCAATATGTCCTTTGGATGGCTCAATGAGAATTCTCCGTATATGCACGATGCGCACTGGGATATATTTTGTAAGTCAAGACAATCATGAGCTCCGCAATAGTTCTTTAGGGGTGTACTAACATAGCGCTCATTCCAGACAAAATTCTCAAAGAACTCGACTCACTTGGGGCTGTGTTAGTCGCGGCATCCCACAACAACTATCTCGCATCCGCCGATATCAGGAATCGGCTGGATGGCTGGCCCAGTCGATTCGGAGAACCAGGGGCCGCAGCACATGAGTCGTTGCAAAACCTCATCGTTGTAAGCGGTATCGATAAGAACTCGGTCATCTCGCCCCTTAACCCGTATGCGGGCTGGCTTGCCATGGCCCCTGGTTACAAAGTCATCGCTGCGGACGTTGAAGACGAATTTAGAATTCAGAGTGGCGCGTCCTTGGGTAAGTAGCTCCTCGTCAGGTCGTCCAGGTACAAGGAGTAACCAGAAGCTAACAACGGAAACTACCAGCCGCGCCACTGGTTGTAGGCACGATAGCCTACTGGAGAGGGCTCAAACTGTCAGATTCGTCGGGATGGGCAGCTGAACTTCAGGAGCCGGCCAACGTCAAGAAATTGGTCCAGTACATGCACCGACCGCTCGCCTACCAAACGTTCGCCATTCCCAATAATGACTTTCGGCCGAGTCATCGCAATTTGCGCGTTCCATTTCTCTGGACCGGCCGCGTCAAAGGAGGAGACTGCCTCGTTGACCCGACACTGGAAGGTTGCCCGCCCAGTCTGGCCGGCTCCAAGATTTCGGATCTGCAGCCCTTTGGGTCCGGCTGCGGTCCTGCCTCTGGAAATGCTAAACGGCAAAACGCCGCTGCTTGCGCCTTGGTGCTCAACCCCGGACCTGATGACACGGGCGGCGGCGGCGGCTCCATCACTTACTCCCTGGGAACTCCGTCGCCTACTTGCGTGTCGAGTTGCGGAACTGTCTGCTCTGGATACTACTGCCAGCCCAACCCGACGGGTTCGCCGCCGGATTACTGGGACCCCGAAGACCCCAGCCACACGGATGATACCGGCGGGAGCATGACCTTGCCCCCGCTCACCTCCACAACTTGTGCACCACCAGGCGTCCCTACCACCACGACAAGGTGTAATGGGTCCGATGGTAACACTGTATGCGGCGTCGAGACCGTCTGCACGACGCTGACGCTCCCGCCCCTGGAGTCCACAACCTGCCCACGACCATGGTCGACAACCACCGTCTGCAACGGCTCCGGCGGCGATACCGCCTGCGGCACATCCCTAGTATGCCCACCCCCGCCTCCCACTGTGACTGCCTCTACCACAACCCGTGGTTCCGCATGCATCGCCGCGCCACGCTCAGAGGACCAGATCAATCGCCCACCAATCGCAGGCCCCGAGCTGGAAATCTGTCAAGACGATTACCTCGACTGCGGCCAGTACATCTGCCCGGCCTGCGAATGGGCCGTGTGCAGATCAATATGCAAGTGCAATCTAGCGATCATGAGCGAGCCGCCAACAGGCAAGAACGCGGTGGGGTGCGGAATTGACTACGACTGCGCCAAGTTCTCATGTTATCCGGGCCAGTATCCTGGTTGCGCCAACGGGAAATGCCAGTGTCTTGACATGATCGAGTACCCGGCGAGGGCTCCGCCCTTGTGCACCGTGGCGTGGGATTGTCTCAAGTACACCTGTCCCGAGGGGAAGACCGTCGCTTGTGAGTTCGTCCCATTGCCAACAGAGCTCGTGAACCGCTGTTACTGCATTTCCAAGAAGCAGAGCTCAGGGGACGGCGAGGTGTTGGCAGGCCGAGACAAGAGCCGGAAACACCCGTGACTCAGGGGTGGGGGATCGTGGATCAACCAAATTGAGACGTGGGAATGAGAAGGAATTGGGAGGTACCAGATGGCGATGGGGTTGCATTCTTTCTACAATCTGATAACAACGATGATGATTCCATCTCCCAGATCCAATGTTTTTTGCCCACATTATCGGTGAACTTCAAGTTTGAAGTCAGGGAACCAACCCGCATCCAGGTTGCCAAGCCCCTACTACCCCTATGAGCCTGATTACGGCAAACATGCCCTGCTGGGATTGATTTGGTATCTCGTGGAAACCAAACATGCGATGCTGATCAGAGCCAGCACTGTAGAAAAGACAACTGCTATTTTGGCCGATTCGCCCTGCGGTGAACGCGGTACCGGGAAGCAGGCGCGTGGCTTCCCGACCAGATGGATGGGTGGATGGATGGATGGACTTTATTTCACCCGGAGGCACTAAGCCTAAAGGGCCTTAGCACGCTAAGTACATCCGATTCCTCCGCTTTGCCTTGACCTCGTCCAAGCCCTTACATTTATTTGCCTTGTGCAACGCCACCTTATGCTTCTTTTCTCAGTTGCGAGCAGATCGACTTGGAGGCTGCGTTCTCCAAGTGTTCAGCGTCCTATCTTCAGCAGCTAAAGCGGGACCCGCTAGATGAGGTTGTGTGATGTAGTGTTGGTTGAGTTTCAGCCTATTCCATCAACGTGAACTAGCGTTATTGCGGTTGGCTCGGTCCTTGCCAAGGACCGAGCCCAAGGCTCCTCATAAGCCAAGCCAAGCCAAACTGGGCCTCGGCTTGGCTTGTCTTGCCTTGGCACTGGCCAGGCTTGGCTTGTCTTGGACTTGGCTTGTACATAGTATATCCCAACCCTGGGGACCCACATCCCCTTTTTTTTGGCCCCCTTTCTAACACTCAGGCTCTAGCAGTCTGGCTCACTGGCTCTCTATCAATGGAACTGGCTGAATCGTTCAAAAACGCAATAAAATCGAGAGAGCTGTATTTTGTTTTTTTCTGACTAAGCAGTCGGCCGACTAAGCACCTACTCGATTGCCCGCCCGACAGCCCGACCGCCCAACCACCCAACCAACCGTCCGACATCAAGATCGCCAACCACGAATGCCACAGCTTCAAGCCTCATCATATCCCACCCAATTCTTCAAGCACTGTAGCATGTTAATTGAGTCTGCGCGAAGCGCATGTCGTTGGCCGCCCACGCAGTGCTTGGCCCGGCTGAACACTCGCTCGCATTCTGAAGACATGGCTGGGATGGAGAGATAGTCGAACGCCATGATAGACAGCCGTGGATAGTGCTTGGTATTGGTCCTCCACCAGTCCAATGGCTTATCCACCTGCTTGGGCCGCTCGGCGAGGTACTGGTCAACCTCATCGTGATCCTCTGCGTCGTCGTCGTAATAACCAGAATGGAGGAGGAAACTGTCAGGCTTTTTCTGAGTCTTTGGGAGGACTGTCTGTTGTTCTGGTGCCGCAACCTCTCGATGGGAATAATGGTCGTGGAAATGTGCCTTGAATGCAGTGATATAGCTGTCGATTTCGGGTTGTTTGAGGTGCCGGTCCAGCCATCTTGTCCGGTGCCCTGGGTGCAAGACCACCGCAAACCAATATGCGTACGAATCATCAAGGAGCTTGATATATTCGTCAGCCTTCGCGATAGCGGCGTTGATGCTTGTCCGTAACAACGGCGTGCCAGGAATGTCTTCGGTGGTGGTCTGCGGGGCGGCTGTCGATCGTTGGCTTGGATGTCGATCTCACAGTCCTCTAAACGTGAGGGAAGTTGTTGGCGTCGTTGAGGTCGTTGAGATGGCGCTGGTGGTGGTTGTATCTCTATATGGCTTGCTAGACTGCTTCGAAGGAAATACAGCCCTCTGACAACACCATGGAGTGTTGCTCCATTGCCTTCGAACAATTTAGTGATCTCTTCAAACGGCTGGAGTACTTTTTCCACCTCTTCTAACGTGTGCCAGTCCTCAGCTGTTAAAATATCCTTGATTCCGTCCTTCTCGTTCATCAGAGATTGCGCGCAGTAGAGCTCAATAGAGCTCCGAAGCCGGATCGCACGCGCAACCATCATGAAGGTCGAGTTCCACCGGACGAGGAGCAAGGACTCCTTGCTCCTCGTCCGGTTCTAGTCTTCCTGTTGCCAACGCGTATTTGATCGCCGCGCGGACAGCTTTCATGCCTGGTGACCAGTGCTTTGAATCTGATGGAGCTTTCCCTCCCAAGTAGAAGGAGAGGCTCCCTCGTCTTGTCGTTATATAACGTACATTATCAGTGGGTCGAACATATCAGTGGGTCGAACACTCCTTAGCGCGACGCGTCCTCTCTGCATCTTACATCTATTTTCTCAGCAACCTAATATAGCTCCTTCTTCAAAGGAAGGCAGGGTTATTCTGGCCCTCGAAGCTCTCAAACGCGATAAAAAATTAAGCCTCCGAGCTGCAGCCAAACTCTACGATGTACCAGCTACCACTCTCTTTGACCGACGCGCTGGCCAACCTGCTCAAGCAAATACGACACCCAAGACGAAGAAGCTCTCTGGATTAGAAGAGGAAACTATTATTCGGTAACGTTATATCATTGAGTTATCTGAGCGCGCTTTTCCGCCTAGACTGTGTGGTGTAGAAGATATGGCTAATCATCTACTACACGAACGCGACGCGCCTCCTGTCGGCAAACTCTGGGCATATCGATTTGTCAAACGCCATCCAGAACTCCGTACGCGTTATACGCGTAGATACGACTACCAGAAGGCTAAATGCGAGGATCCAAAGGTCATTGGCGAGTGGTTTGCTCTTGTATAGAATATAATAGCCAAGCACGGTATTGTCGAGGATAATATCTACAACTTCGACGAGATTAGGTCTATGATGGGTATTATCTTCGTAGGTATAGTTGTCACCACCTCAGATGGCCGTAGTAAGGCGAAACTGGCCCAGCCTGGTAATGAACTGGGGCAAAAGCCACTCGGTTTGGGACTTGATAGCGGGACCCGCCGCCGTACAGGGGAGACAGTGGGGGACCTCGTTATTGCATTTTTATTTTGCTTCTCACGTGCAAGCCACGTCGTATTTAGATAGGCCTGCGGGAGCTTCTCTTTCTCACTCTTTCGAGAGGGAGGCAAGGCGGGGGACAATCAACATTCTTTTTTGACGACGAGACCTCGGAGGAGCATGCTCAGTGCAGACAGTAGCGGATGAGACTCTGACCAGAGGGGCAGAGCTGATTGTTGTCAGAAGCGTAACGTGATTTATAAGCGAGCGGTGGGTATAAGCGAGCGGTGGCTTTCTTAGCGTACGCATCCTCCTTCTACCAAACATCATTTTTCCACCCACAACCCAACATGTCTCCTCCTTCAAAGGAAGCCAGGGTAATCTTAGCCCTTGAAGCTCTTCAAAACGACAAGAATCCAAAGCTTGAGGCTATAGCCAGGCTCTACAACGTACCGGCTTCAACCCTCCGTCGTCGACGCGCCGGGCGCCCCGTACGACGCGACACTACGCCCAACTCGCGCCGGCTCACTGATTCCGAAGAGAAGGCTATTGTTCAATATATCCTTGAGCTAGCTGCGCGATCTTTTTCACCAAGACTATGTGGTGTAGAAGATATGGCCAACCAACTACTATGTGTACGCGACGCGCCCCCTGTCGGCAAGCTCTGGGCCTACAACTTCGTTGTACGACAGCCAGACCTCGATATGCGTTGGACACGTCGGTACGACTACCAGAGGGCCAAGTACGAAGATCCAAAGGTTATTGTAACGGGCTGAGCCCCGTTGACAGCCTCGGAGACTCTCGGCCAACAACCATTACTCTCGGCCAACGACCATTCTCGATCATGACCCAGCACACTGGTCTATCAGCGCCGTAGTCCAACTGGTGTCAGGGTAGGTATGGCCTGCTGGTGGACTATCAGTTACTCTCGGCTATGATCGGCAGCAGGCGCCGTCAGGGCCCAGCGCCTTGGTCCATCAACGCCATGACCCGTCAGTGCCCATACGACCTCCATCACCATTACGCATTCCCTGATGCGGATGACATACCATGGCACGCGTTCCCCCTCTGGACATAAGAACAAGGCCACCTCGTGGGAACAGTTACTTTCCTTTCTCTTCTTTCTTCAAGTTTAGTGTACTCGTAGAGTCGTCATCAGCTAGTTGCAATACACTTGTTGAGACCGTTACAGTTATTAGCGAGTGGTTTGCCCTTGTACGGAATGTCAAGGCCAAGTATAGTATCCTGGACGATGATACCTACAACTTCGACAAGGTAAGGTTCATGATAGGCATTATCTTCGCAGGCATAGTAGTCACGACCTCGGATGGCCGTAGCAAGGCAAAGCTGGCCTAGCCTGGTAACCGCGAGTAGGCAACTGTGATCCAGGGAGTCAATACCCTTGGCTAGGCTATCCCTCCGTTTATTATCTTGGCCGTATAGTACTACCTCGCTAACTGGTATACCAAATACGACATCCCAGCCGACTGGCGCATCGTAAGTACTGACAATGGCTGGACGACTAAAATAGTAGGCCTAGATTGGCTCAAGCACTTTGACTTTCATATAGCATCTCGTACGAAAGGCAAATATCGGTTGTTGATCCTCGACGGCCACTGTAACGGGTTATGCCCTGACATTGGCCTCGGCAACCCTCAGCCGCAAAGAATCGGTCAACGTCATAGTGGGTCTATAGGTGGGAACTAGCAAGTTGATTGTCGGTCAATCAACTTGTGCCGTGCTTTTGGCGCAGCGGTCAGTCGTCTCAGTTCCCGGCGTTTGCGACCAGTGGGTCGCCCGTACCGTTACAGCCACGAGAGCTACTACTCGACCAAATTCGAGCTCTATTACTAGCAGAATAATATTATTTTGCTCTATATACCTCCGCATTCCTCCTACCTCATCCAGCTACTCGATATTAGCTGCTTTGGGCCACTGAAGCAGGCGTATAGCCGCCAGGTTGAGGATTTGATACGTATATATATCAACTATATCAGCAAGCTTGAGTTCCTCTACGCCTTTCACGAGGCTTTCTCTGCCTCTATCACGGAGAAGAATATCTAAGGCGGCTTTATAGGGTCTAGCCTTGTGCTATACAATCCAGAGAAGGTGCTTTCCAAGCTGGATGTCTGGCTTCGTATACTAATATCCCTGAACTTACGGGCGACTATACTACAACCTTGGGTCTTCCAAACACCATAGAACCCTCGAGAAGCTACCTCGCAGTCAACGCTCATCAAGACTCGCATTGCCAATCATCAAAACAGCTCCCTAACTTCGATGTTGGCTGCTGTAGACCAGCTTACCAAGGGTACGATAGCTATGATGCACGAGGTATCACTCCTTCGGTCAGAGGTCTCTTCGCTTTGTAAGGCCAACGAGGCACTAAGCAAGCGTCGGAGAGCTAAAAGAACACGTATGCAGCTTGGAGGATCACTTACTCTACGAGATGCAATGGATCTGCTAGGTCCGGGAGCTACAGGTGGGGAGGGAGTGCAAGAAACGCAGCCGGGCGGGAGTGGTGCAGGGGGGGGTCGTACGAAGGTTCGGTGCTGTGGTGTGTGCGGAAAACCTGGCCATAATGCCCGCACTTGCGAGGAGGCTGTAGAAGCATCTGATTCAGCTGTTTCTAATGTAATTATTGTTAGTTCTTAGTATTGTTGTGTTACAATTGAGGATAGTTGTTGCTAGGCTGTAGAAAAGCCACCGCTCGCTTATACCCACCGCTCTCTTATAAATCACGTTAGCGTTGATGCCGCCTGGACTTTCCAGTTGCCACACAATGTCCAACGTCTACCATGCATCTCAACAGTCGGAGTCAAGCCTACTAGGTATGATCACCCGTCGCCGACGCCTGGGGGGTCCTTGTCCTCGTCACCGTCCGCATAGACGGGGTGACAGCGGTGGTGGCGGTACCGTTGGAGGAGCCCACCTCGAAGGCGGCCCTGGCCGCGAGCGCGTCCTCGTCGATGTCCAAGCCGCCGCACTTGACGGCGGTTCAGACCTCGGTGTCAGAGTTCCCGTCCGAGTTGTGGCAGCCGTCGATCCAGCTGTAGGCCTGGGTCTCGTAGTCGTAGTTGCAGCCGCTGTTGCTGTAGACGCTGCACGAGCCCTTGCGGATCTGCCACGACTTGGGCCGCGTCAGCCACCCGGAGCTGCAGTCGCCCCAGACCCGCCCGCCGTTGGTGAACCAGCGGCACGTGGGCGCGTCCGTGGTCGACGTCTGCGGGAGGCCGCCGCGCAGCTGCAGGCACTGATTGGTTGTGCTCTCCATGTTGTGGCCCTCGAGAGAGTAGTAGTCGCCCTTGCAGTCGGGCTCGCTGTAGACCGCGAGATACCACGTCGCCATCGGCTTCGGCGGGTCTGGTGCCGCCGTGGTGGTGGGTCTGAGGCCGGCCCACGACGAGTAACTCGACAGGTAGTCGGCGGGGTAATCCGTCTGCGCGGCAAAGCCGGTGGTGAGCGAGACAACGGCATCGTCGTCGCCCTTGTCGCCGCCGACGTCGCTCACGCCGCTGCACGTGTCGTCCGCATCACCGGCCGCCCAGCCGGCCTCTGGGTTCTCCCACGTCCGGCCTGGTGCCAACACCGCCGTGCCGTTGTCCTCAACGGTGAAGTAGCCGGAGACCGTGAACTTGTCCCTGATTCGGCGGGGCGGATCTCCGGCGAGAGGCAGATGCGGGTAGATGTTTCCGAGTGCCTTTTGAACGTACCTGGCCAGGGCATACAGTGTCAGGCTGTCGGCGTTTCGGATGACTTGGGGGCTGCCGATGTAGCTGCGTGCTAGCGCCTTCGCGTTGTCGGCGCCGGACGCACTCGCGTAGTCCCACTTGTAGCCGCCGCCGCCGTCGGCGGGTACCCAGAAGCCTAGGATCAGGTCCGTGATGTGCATAATTAGGCCTGGCTTGCCGAATGGCACGGCGCCCGTGGTCCAATCGACATGCATCAGCTCGTGGTACCAGGTCCTGCCCTGGTTGGGGTAGTAGTTGGATAGGTCTGCGTATATGTCCGGTATCGAGTGGGCCTTGTCGGCGTGCTGCATCGCCGTATCGAGCGCGGGTTCGGAGAAATACAGCGGACAGAAGTTGATGCTCTGCGCACCGTTGAAACTCGGGTCCTTCAGCCGGGTGTAGGCGACCGTAGTGTTGGGTACACCGCAAGGGCACTTGTTTCTCGGGTCGTCGCACCGGACTGGCAGCCGCCAGTCGAACCGGGTGGAGAGATAGCCCGGCTGGATTGTGGCATGTTTCTTGAAGATGCTCTCGAAGGAGGACCGAATCGCCTCGCTGCTGGACGGCGGGCCCAGGTACTCCACCGCCGGACGACGAGCAAGGGCCGAGCCAACCGTAGTGAGTCCAGGTCACGTTAAAAGAACTCACTCAACTAACACCACACAACCTCATCCAGCAGGTCCCGCTTTAGCCTCTGAAGATAGGACGCTGAACACTTGGAGAATGCAGCCTCCGAGTCGATCTGCTCGCGACTGAGAAAAGAGGCATGAGGTGGCGCTGTACAAGGTAAACAATGTAAGGGCTTGGACGAGGTCAACGCAAAGCGGAGGAATTGGATGTACTTAGCGTGCCAAGGCCCTTTAAACTCAGTGCCTCCGGGGAGATAAAATCCATCCATCCATCTGTTCCCGCAGACGCCGCAGTCATTTGTGGCTTCAAATTAAACTTTTGGGCCTCATCCAGAAGCGGCAAGCTGTGGGACAGGGTTCTGGATGCAGGCTGGTGGCTGGCTCGCTCCACTTCACGTGGGACTCAGTGGGAGACTTAGTTGCGGAAAAGTGGGGCGCGACATGGGTATCTCCAAACTGCCACCGCGTCGCAAGCAAAGAACCTTGACGGACAACCATCACAAATGAACTATTCACTGCCCCGTGATTTTACCGCAGCTCGCCACCATGTCGCGGCGACCACCGAGAGGAGAGTACATTGAGACGGACACGGGCAATAAGGTGGCACGTAAGGCCACGCTCGTGGGCACGCAGAACATCATGCTCGGCGGCAAGACGGTCATCCAGCCCGAAGTCATGATCCGCGGCGACCTCATCCGCACCATCCAGGCCTCATCCCACTCCGCCAGCGGTGCCGCTCCTAACAATACCGCCGTGTCCATCGGACGCTACTGCTTCTTGAGCCGGGGCTGCTGTCTGCGCCCACCAGGCCGCATGTACAAGGGGTGCGTCTTGACCATTCTCCCCTCAGGCTCCCCTCGCTGACAGACCGGACTATCCAGAGCATTCACGTACATGCCCCTCCGCATGGGTGACCACGTCTTTGTTGGCCCCTCCTCCGTCGTGCAGGCTGCCTCGATCGGAAGCCACGTCCACATCGGCACCAAGGTTGTTGTCGGCGAGTTCGCCATCGTCAAGGACTACGTGCGCATCCTTGACGGCACCGTTATCCCGCCTCACATGGTCATCCCGAGCTTCTCAGTCGTTGCCGGACAGCCGGCGCGCATCATTGGGGAGGTGCCCGAGGGCGGACACGAGGCCTTCGAGCTGCGCGATCTGTACAAGACGGTCGGAAACAATCCCCAGCCGGCGCCGTCTTGAGGGACCGGGAGCTCGAAGGAGACCCAAAATATCAACAAGGACGGCTACAACGATGGAGCAGGCCATGGGCCAGATCTTCAGACCTCTTGAGGCAGCGACTCAGGAACGGGCGTCCGGCACGCTGCCGCGCCAAGTTGAAGGACGAGCATTTCGACCGCCCTTGGTTAGGGCAAGCAGAATGAGCTCAGCCGAGGGGGTCGGCAGGTGTGCGATATCATGATCTCGAGAAGAAGACAGCGCTGGGCATGATACGAATGGCGCGGATAGCTGGAGGAACCATACATATGAGTGTTGCTATTACCAACGCAGGCATTTTACCTCCCAATGACCGAGTGCTTGTGGTCCGTCACCCCTGCTGTTCCAGCTTCAGCCAGCTCTCGGCGTTCTCTTTGACACTCTCCTCCAGGCTTCGCCATCCCTCCTGCCCCAACCGCGCCAGCAACTCAGCGCCCCTCTCGTTCGGCACCTCAGTCTGGTCCCATCCCAGGTCCTCCACCTTGGCCATCTTGTCCGCATGCTCCGGATACAGCTCCTTCAGGATCTCCGCGACCCGGTGAAAGCTATACCGGGCCCCAAACCCAAAGATCCGCTCCCTGTCCACCACCGGCGTCGTCGCCAGCAGCGCAACATACAGCCTCCCCGCATCCCGACAATCCACAAACCACTGCGGCTGCATCAAATTCAGCATTTCCACATGCGAATTCTCCCACACCCACTGCGCCATCCCCGCCGTCGACGGAATCCCCTGGTTCTTCGGATCCAGACACTCCCCAAACACCGTATCCAACAACAACGTATTGAACGCAAACGCCGGCCTCTTCGCCTCTATCCATTCCCACACCCCCTTTTCCACAAGCGCCTTAAACGCCATAAACCCCGCCAACCCCTTCCCCTCCTCCCCCTTCTCCTTATTCTTCCTCGTCACCTCCACAGCCTCCTCATTCCAGCTCTCCCCCGTCAACCTCACCCTCCCCCTCCCCACATCCGGCGTCCACGCCGCCCACGCCGAGCTCGTAAAAACCACCCTCTTCACCCCCTTTTCCTTTCTTGCAGCATCCAACAACCCCCTTTGCCAAACCAACTCCTCCCTCGCCGCCCCCTCCGCATCTTGTACACTCAAATCCAAGCCCCCCAACACGTGCGCAATGCCAGACACGTCCTTGACTGCCTGGTCCCATGCCCCTGGCACTGAAACGCTGGTGATCTCGAAGAGGGAAAAACGCCCCGGGCCATGCCGGGTGTCATAGAGGGTGGTGAGGTAGGCGCAGCGGGCGGCGGAGCGCACGGTGCCCCGCACGCGGTAGCCCGCGGCGAGGAGCTGGTCGGTTGCGTGGGAGGCTATGAGGCCGTTGGCGCCTGTTACGAGGATGAGGGAGTTGGGAGGGAGGGAGGGGGAGGGGATGGTGAGTTTTGGTGGGGAGGGCATTGCGGTGGTGGTGGTGTGGTACGGTGTTGGTTGGTGGGTTGTTGGAATGGTTGATCCGTGGTGATTATGGCAACCGAATCGGTTGTTGGGCGATGAGTTGGAGGAGCGTTCTTGGGAGGTAGCGGTCAACCAAGACAGCGGTGGCTGGCCGGACTGTGGATGGGGCAGGCCGAGAGCTCGGGACGCGGCAGGCACATCATCAGGTATCATGCAACTCCCGGTTCGGGAGACGCGGGCAGGACCGTGGATGTAATGTGAATTTCACACTGGTGACACAGTAACTTCCCGTTAGGTAGCCGGCAGTAGCCAGTTGTTATGGTCATCGGGAAGTGCGTCAACGGCATCTGCCATGAAAAGAAACTGTGGGATACGGGCAATCGACAGCGCTTGAAGTCGTCGACTTCCTTTAACATTGACTTTCTGGCCGCTATTCTCGAGCCCATGCTTTCTTCTGGTCATATTAAGTGAGACGACTCCGGACTTAGCTTGGGCCGGAGCTTGTCTGTGATGCCCCCGACAATCTATCTCAAGATAACTGTGCTCGTTTCCACCTGTGGTCTCGATGATAAGCAAGTCAGCTGTCCTTTGAGTCGAGTATGAAGTGGGTCGATGGAGATGATGATGAGAATGTGGAACACAGTGAAGTTAACTTGGCCCTCTGTTTACCTGGTAACTCAGGTGATACTACGCTCGAGCCTCAGGGCATGGACGGATGACTGTGCTTTGGCTGTCTACCACTTTTTTAGTGCCACGCGTAATCTTTTGGACCCCCGAAACGGTTCATTCTAACTTTTACTTCTGTCAAACCCAGCCTTTGGGGTCCGAGCTCGGAGAACCACCATCTTCAACATGGGGAAGTCCTTGACAACTGGAAAAGCCCAAGTGGGCGAGGATCCCTTCGAGGACACCAACGCCCCGATGGGCAAGTTCCTCGCCCACCTCCGCGCAGCCGTCCCCTTCCGCAAGCCTTGCGACCCAGTCAACCAGTGCATCTTCGACATCTTCCCCGAGGAAATCATCGGCCGCATCCTCAAGTTCCTCCTCAACCCAGGCTTCCACATCCGCCATTTCAACTACGGCCTCCACTGGAGCGCCGACAACCGCGATGCCCCGCCCGACACGGCCCGCCACCTCGCCAGCGCCATGCTCGTGTGCCGCGCCTTCTACCGCCTGTCTGTCGGCCACCTCTACCGCCACATCTTCTTCTACATGCCGGGCCACGCCAACCGCGCCCGCCTGCTGTGGCGGACGTACATGGAGCACCCGGAGTTTGTCCGCTACTGCCGCACCGCCCACGTTGTTCGCCAGCCGGATCCGTCGGATGAGTGGGTGTCTATCGGGGCCGGACCGGGGCATATGACCTGGGCTGAGGAGGAGGTGCCCGTGAAGATTAAGAAGGAGGTGCAGCAGGTGCTGACCACGTTGGCGGGGGAGGGTGTCATGATCCGGACGAGACACGGCATGTTTGATGATGGGGATATGCCGTATCCGGAGGTGGAACCGGATTGGCCCGGGAATCACGGCGCGTAGGTGGTGTCAAGAAAGGCCGCCCGTGTGGGGAGTGTTGCAACCGATGGCGTGGATAATGGTGACAGGTTCGGTGAGCCTCCGCATGAGGTATCCGGGATGTCCAGACCGCAGACCAAATCCACCCATAGCAAAATATCACTGTTTTGAACCAGCCCCATCCGCCCCAGCTTAAGCTGCCATCTCCTCCCGTATCCTAGCATCGCACACGCCAGGATAATCACAGTCGCACCCAATCTCGTCGCCCCTCCTAATCGTGCGCATGGTAATCGAATACCGCCCCTGTCTCTGCACCGTCTTCCCCTCAATGACATCCGTTTTCCTCGGCCTGATGGCATGCGTGTAGCCATAGCGAGAAGCACCCGTCATGAGCAGCAGCGACCGCGGCGGGAGGACAAGCTCCCACGTCGATATCCGTTCCTCGTCCGCTTTCTGACTCTGCTCTGCCGTGGCAGACGGCGTCACTGGCTCCGAACTTGCCGCCCCGGCCTGCACCGACCGCTTGGGCAGCCGCATTTTGCGAGCGTCGTTCGGACCCGACATCCGAAACTGCATCGCCACGGCGCTGCCAAATGAAAGGCTGTATAGCGCCTCGCCGAACATGGAGTGGGTGTCGACGTGCGGGGGGATGCCGCTGCCAGGTGGGTAGTATTGCACGGTGAACTGGTCCGGGAGGTATTCCTGGATGGGAAGCAGGGGGAGAAAGTCGGTGATGTAATACGGCACGGGGGTGAGGTGGGTTTCGGAGGCGCCAAAGGTGGTGTAGTCGAAGTGGTAGCCGAAGTGTTGGCTGATTCTCCTCTTTCCTTCTTTTTGTGGGTCTTGGGCGTGGAACGCCTTGATCATGACTTTTTCCTCATCTTCGGTGATAAAATCGTGGATGAGTGTGAGGCCTATGTCTTCCCATCGTAGGATCTTGAGATTTGAGGGATCGAGAATTGGTGTGGGTGCTTCTGTGGTCGCCATTTGTGTGGTGACTCGATGCTTCATGAGACTAAAAAATCTGAGATCATGTGAGATTTGGCAGCATCAGAAGAAGCTGGAGAGGGTTTCTGAGGGGTAGGCGGCAGCTGAACCCTAACCCTCGTGTTTAATTTCAATTTAGGGGTTTGTTTTGACCCCTTTTCCGTTGTCCCCACTTCAATCAGTGAAGCGCAAAGACTGAACCACATCAATTCACAATCCTCAATCACAATCGATTATTATGCTGCAAGCAAACACTGGGAATGAAATTATTCTGTGTCAAATTATGCTCGAAGCCCGGTCGTGGTCAGCGGGGTAAAACCACCACCAACATCCACCATTTCCTTTTCCTGCTCCGTTTATTCATTTCGACTTGCTCCGTCTTATATGGCCTGATCTCCGAGCTGCTGAGCGGGCGGCGTGGTAATCTGTTTTAGTGCGGTAGAAGCACCTTTCCTCACTGAAACAGCAACATACAAACTAAAGCGGACGGCCAATCATGGGGGCAGCGCCTGCGCCTGCGTTGCGCAGCGCTCAGCAGGCACATGTACATGCAAGCTGCCAGACTGGGCATCACACATAAACAGAACACCAAGGGTTGCCATGACATGCATCTCTCGCGCTTGACAAAAAGATAAATGGACGGTCAAATACCAGCGCTGCCGTCAGATCAATCAAATCAGATATGGGGGTCGTATTTGCTTGATGGAACCAAAATCTCAGGTGTATTTGACTGATTGAAGTTATCTGCCAGATATCTGATATATCTGAGTTGGGTTAGAAGTGAAGCTATTGCAAGATCAGGACATTATACTTACCCCTATACTATGTCCTTCCCAGCGTTCTGGCTGCCCGTCACCAAGACTATCCCTCATCGCCGCGCTGGTCAATTGGAATCATCCATCGCTATGCTGGTCAGTTGGAATGCTCCGAGAGAAACTGAGCCCCTTTGTAACCAGTTTTTGAGGCACTGGGTATGCTCAAGCGTCCTCGAGGCCATGGAAAGTCGTTGGCTCGTCAACGTCAGTTTGGCGAGGCTAAAGGCCCTTTCGCAGTCTGCTGACATTGCTGGGATTGCCAGGATATCTAGGGCTAGCTGACTGACGGTCGGGAAAGCTGAACGCTGCGAGATCCACCACTGTAGGGGATCTTGAACCCCTTGGAGCTGTGCTGGGTTTAGCTGGAGATATCGATCAAGTTCCGTATTACCTGGATCAAGGATTTTGAACTTTGATTGAACCCAGTCATCAAACTGAGTTGCTTCAGGCGCTGGCGGGCGCCCAGGAAAGCCCTAGATCTCGCCTCGAGATGTACTGGGCCTCGAGTTTAACGGCGAGGCATCATAATGATACCATCGATCCCAGTACTTGTACAACCCATCTTTCGCGCTGCGAAGCCAGACTAGCTGCTCCGGGGAGCTCCACTGCGCCTCTAGCCGGCGAAGACCCATCCCTGGGTGTAGAATTACGGCAGCGGCGTAGGGAGGTGAGCGTCCAAGCTTAGTGTAGTATTCATTCAGCGTTTTCCACCCGTTCAAAACCGAGAGGCGGAAGTAGACCCTTGAATCTTCACTGAGACTTTCGTAACGTTGCTGAGGAGGTTGATCGGTGTATTCGGCCCGTACATGATCTGGTAGGGCTTGGAATACTGGCGAGGGCTGGCGACGCCGTTGACGCCGATGGGACATCGCAGGCGTTGCTGGAGTATCAAAAAGAGCCTTCCAGTCTTCCATCTTTTCTAACAGATATTCAACGCCAGCGAGAATCTCCCAGAGAGCCCCGTGTGCTCCTTGTTTCGCCCATCCTTGTGTTCTCATTGCCTGGTAGTAAAGAGGCTCAAGGACTTCCTTCAATTCCGTCAACAACCGCCAGTCTTCCATATCCAGATGGTCTTCGATTAGGATCCGTCTCTGGGGGTCAACTTCATCTAAGTTCCTTGCGAGGAAGATCTAGATATCGCTCTGCTTCCGTAGAGCGCGCTGAATTATTAAAAACGTGGCATTCCATTGAGTCTCGTTGTTGAGAAGTAACTGAAGCTCAAGGGTCGATTGTTCTGATAAAGATATCTCAGATCCATCGTCTGCCTCCTTGATCATCGCCCTGAAGAAATTGCTACGCTGGGGAGACGACCGTACTCATCTCACGACATTATGTAGCTTGCCAACAGGCCCTCGCTTTCGCCAGTGGCGCAGATCGTCGTCAATCTGATCCATCGCCTCCTAGGTTTGGGACTCTTGTTCAAACGACTCGAAGTCTTCGCCGTATAGAAAAGCTCGTCCCACGAGGTTTAGGATATGGCCGTAGCAACGGATATGACGATCACTCGCGTCTTCAACCGAGAGGTCGGGTAGGATCTGACGGAAAAGCTCCTCTCCGCAGACATCGTTATTCGAGGCGTTATCAGAGACGAGGCAGCCTATACGATCGACGATTTTCCAGTCCCTAGCAATCTCGGCGAGCGCCCAAGCGATATTGAGCCCCGTATGGGCACGCTGTTGCGCTCGAAGAGCAAGTAACGTACATGATAAGCGAGTGACCCAGACAGGCGAGTGACCCACCCCCCACCATCCTCCTCCAACCATCCTCCATTGCTACACCGCAACACTAGGAACTAACTATAATTACATCGGAAACAGCTGAATGAGATGTTTCTGCAGCCTCCGGCAAGCACGGGCATTATGGCCAGGCTTGCCGCACACACTACAGCACCGAACCCTCGCACGACCCCCCCTTGCACCGCCCCTATCCGCCTGCGTTTCTTGCGCTCCCTCCCCACCCAGGGCTCCTGGGCCTAGTAGATCCATTGCATCTTGTACAGCAAGTGATCCCCCAAGCCGGATAGGGGTTCTTTTGGCTCTCCGGCGCTTGCTTAGTGCCTCGTTGGCCTCACGGAGCGAAGAGACCTCTGACCGAAGAAGAGCCACCTCGTGCATCACAGCCATCGCACCCTTGGTAAGCTGGCCCACGGCAGTCAACATCGACGTTGGGGAGCTTTTTTGATGGTCGGCAATACGAGTCTTGATCAGCGTTAATTGCGAGTCGGCTGCTCGGGGGTTGTAGGGTATCTGGGAGACCCAAGGTAGTGGGGTACCAGGCCGTGATGTCGGGGGTGTTAGTATACGAAGCTTGATATCCAGCTTGGAAAGTACCCTCTCTGGATCGTACGGCATAAGACCAGCCCCTACGAAGCCGCCCTGGATATTCTTCTCGGTGATAGAGGCGAAGAAGGCCTCGCGAAAGGAACAGAGGAATTCTAGCTTGCTGATATGGTTAATATATGTAACGGTCTCAACAAGTGTATTGCAACTAGCTGATGACGACTCTACGAGTACACTAAACTTGAAGAAAGAAGAGAAAGGAAAGTAACTGTTCCCACGCGGTGGCCTTGTTCTTATGACCAGAGGGGGAACGCGTGCCATGGCATGTCATCCGCGTCAGGGAATGCGTAATGGTGATGGAGGTCGTATGGGCACTGACGGGTCATGGCGTTGATGGACCAAGGCGCTGGGCCCTAACGGTGCCTGCTGCCGATCATAGCCGAGAGTGACTGATCGTCCACCAGCAGGCCATACCTGCCCTGACACCAGTTGGACTATGGCGCTGATAGACCAGTGTGCTGGGTCATGATCGAGAATGGTCGTTGGCCGAGAGTAATGGTCGTTGGCCGAGAGTCTCCGAGGCTGTCAACGGGGCTCAGCCCGTTACAATATACATCCGTATCAAGGCTTCAACCTGGCGACTATACGCCTGCTTCAACAGCCTAAAGCAGCCAATATCAAGTGGCTGGAGGAGGTAGGAGAAATACGGAGGCATATAAAGTATAATAATATTGTTCTGCTGGCAATAGAGCTCAAATTTAATCGAGTGGTAGCTCTCGTGGCCGTCGAGGATCAACAACCGATATTTGCCTTTTGTACGAGGTAACATATAGAAGTCGAAGTGCTTGAGCCAATCTAGGCCTACTATATTGGTTGTCCAGCCATTGTCAGTAGTTACGATACGCCAGCCGGCTGGGAGGTTATATTTGGTGTTCCAGTTGGTGAGGTAGTACTATACAGCCAAGATAATGAACGGAGGGATGGCCTAGCCAAGGGCATTGACTCCCTGGATCACTATTGCCCACTTGTAGTTGCTAGGCTAGGCCAGCTTTGCCTTGCTACGGCCATCCAGGGTCGTGACTACTATGCCCGCGAAGAGAATGCCTATTATGAACCCTACCTCGTCGAAGTTATAGGTATCATCGTCCACGATACTATACTTGGCCTTGACATTCCGTACAAGGGCAAATCAATCGCCAATGACCTTTGGATCCTCGTACTTAGCCCTCTAGTAGTCGTATCGACATGTCTAATACGTTCGGAGCTCTAGTTGGCGTTTGACGAATCGATACGCCCAGAGTTTACCAACAGGAGGCGTGTTATATACGCGTAGCAGCTGGTTGGCCATATCCTCTATACTACATAATCTAGGTAGAAAAGCTTGCTTATATAGCACGATGATATATCGAATAATGGCCTCTTCTTCTAAACGAGTAAGCTTCTTCGACTTGGGCGTAGTATCGTATCATATAGGTTTCCCGTCGCGTCGGCGCCCTAGAGTCTTGCGGGCGACCCCATAGGTCTTAGCTACAACTCCTACGCTTAGGTTTTTGTCTTTTTGAAGAGCCTGGAGGGCCAAAATAATCTGGTCTTCTTTTAAAGTAGTGCGCATCTTGGATTGTAGAGGAAATTATTGTTGAGTGCAAAAGGTGTCGCGTCGCGTTGAAAGTGGGCCATTCACTGATATGGGCCACTCACTGATAAAGGATTTGATGCGGATGCACATCAACCACATCAGCAAGCTCGAGTTCCTCTGTTCCTTTCGCGAGGGCTTCTTCGCCTCCATCACCGAGAAGAATATCCAGGGCGGTTTTGCAGGAGCTGGACTCGTTCCATTCAATCCAGAGAGGGTGCTTTCTAAACTGGATGTCAAGCTTCGTACGCTAATACCCCCAACCTCACGGCCTCACACCCCAGAACCTTGGGTCTTCCAGATACCCCACAACCCCCGAGAAGCTAACTCGCAGTCTACGCTCATCAAGACTCGCATTGCCAAGCATCAAAATAGCTCCCTAACCTCGATGTCGGCTGCTGTGGACCAGCTTGCCAAGGGTACGATGGCTGTGATGCACGTGGTGTGACGGTTCACACGTTGATGTTGCGCAAGGTGTGATGGAATTGACGAGCTTGTTCTGAATAGAGAACAAGAGAGAAAAGCAAACTAAATGACAGGAAGAGAAGACAGCTCTTATACCCCCCCTCGATACTGCCTGTCTCCAGATGATGATGCTGTCTGCCTCAGGATGACGTTGTGTTGTCAAAGCACCACGGCACGGCCGATGCCGTGTTGTCATAACAATACTACGGCCGAGGATCGCCGAGGCCATCACGGGCCTAGCCCGTTACACGTGGTATCACTCCTTCGGTCAGAGGTCTCTTCGCTCCGCAAGGCCAACGAGGCACTAAGCAAGCGCCGGAGAGCTAAAAGAACACGGGTACAGCTTGGAGGGTCACGTACTGTACAAGATGCACGAGATCAACTTGACCAGACGGCCGTAGGTGGGGAGGTAGTGCAAGAAACGCAGCCGGATGGTGGTGGTGCAGGGGGGGCTCGGACGAAGGTTCGGTGCTGTGGTGTGTGTGGCAAGCTTGGGCATAACGCACGCACTTGCCAGGGGGCTACAGAATCGTCTAATTCAGCAGTTCCTGATGTAATTATAGTTGGTTCCTAGTGCTGTTGTATTGTAATTGAGGATAGTTGTTGCAAGGTGAGGGAAAGTGCACGACTCGCTTATCTGCGCGACTCGCTTATCATGTAACTACGTTAGTTAACTACAAATATTGTTTTTCGCATCCAAAGTCTCCTAGCGGTTCCAGAGCGGATCGGTCCGCATTTGGCATCTGTTTCTCCTTGACCATTTACGAGAGGGGAGATTGCCTGCTTCGTCTCCTTCGGACATCGAGCACCCCTAATTAATACGAATTGCCAGTCGTTGACAATCTTAGATTCGGGTTTCCTCGACCCGAGATCTAGGGTCCCAGTTTTAAGCGCCCCAGACTCCTGGCGCCAGCAGGGATACGATGGATGGTGCGACTCGTACTACAACAGCAACCAAGATGCCATCGACAACAACAACTTAGTGCTTCAGAAACTTCTAAACGACTTCAGTGAGCGCATCAGACGGAGTGACGATTCCAGGCCGCGCACCATCGCCAAGGGAGCTTTTGTACCTTCGCCGAGCGGACCTCCGACGAGGAAGAAAGGGATTCGGAGCCACGTCGCTCGACACAGCGTAGCCCAGCGTCTCGCAGGAAGAGGAGCCGCAGCCCAGCTCCCCGAACCACAAACAAGCGCCGTTACACCGGAGGATCAACTTCTGGCTGTCCAGTCTACAATAGGCAGCACCGCCTCGAGGACTGTTGGGCAGCCCGACCCGAGATCCGACCTGGCCACGTTCACGCATCGAAGCTTGCGGAAGGCCGCGCTCAAGAGCGCATGGACCGGGATCCCGTGCTCCTCAAACGAGAGAACAACTCACGAAGCGAGTCAAGAAGGAAGGAAAGAACAAAGTAGCGCCTTTCAAGAGTGCTCTAAAGGAAAGTGACTCCCAATCGTGCGTTGAAGAGGAACATTGACTGGCCGACTCGCCAACGAAAGACAGTGCCTGCTTCCTGACCATCGCGACGGCGTTTACAGGCAGCCAGTACCCTCTCAAGAACTCCACTATTCTCGACTCGGGCGCCACCGTCCATGTTTGCAACCAAGTTAGCCGTTTCAACAATCTTCGCGCCATCTCCAAGGAGCAATACCTCTGGGCAGGAGAAGGAAGGTTTCGCATCCATGGATTTGGCGAGGTCGACATCTGTTTGAAAACCCCACTGGGCGGCAAGCAATTGCTCCGCCTGAAGAGTGTGGCATACGTTCCAGACTTTGCCACAAACGTCGCGTCGCTCAGAAGACTCCGAGAGCAGGGCCTTCAGTGGGACACACGCCCTCAAACAACGCTTCTCAGAAACCCGGACGGCACGGTGCTTGGCTACGTGGAAGACCACTATGACCAATTCGTGCTTGAGTATATCCCCGACGATCTGGACCGCGCCGCTTTCTTCACACGCCGCAACCGGTTCAACTCGTGGACACTGAGACGCCCACACAAGGCGGAAGCGTATCGCTGGCACCTACAACTCGGACATCCTGTACCCGGAGCTCTCGAGCACCTGGTTAATAGCACGCAAGGCGTCAGAATCAAGGGTGTCACGACCGCAGAGTGCGACTCTTGCGCGAAGGCAAAAATGCACCGACAAATTCGCCGTGCTCCGCGCAACCTCACCAACTTTCGTTCTGGTGAAAGACTCGCCCTCGACTTTCACGACTTCGAACCGGATGAAGCGGATTACAACTCACTGCTGCTAATCGTCGACAGGGTTTCGGGATACATGTGGGATTTCTACCTAACCTAAACCCTCCCCCTTTAGGCAGGCGTAAGCGCCAAATCATCAATGGTGATGGAGTAGGGCTGGCTGAAAGTGCCCGTGGTGCTGCACCTGACGTCAATCCGGACGCGGAGCCACTGGGCGTTATTGGACAAGGAAAACGCCGACGTGGTAAACCCGACCCACTCGGTCGTTGTGCCCGTTCTCTGAGTAAAGAACTGGGAGGCGCCCAGTTGCGTCTCGAGGTAGATGTAAATGGAGCAGAGGAAAGCGTTGACGCCGGAGCTTTTTTGGAACTGGATAAGGTGAATTTCGTTAGCAATTTTGACATTCGATGTATTATCATGAGGCCGGGAATATAAAAAAAAAGATAAAAAAAGAAAAAAAAAAAAAGAAAAACACTTACACCGGTGATCTTGTACAGGATGTTACGCTGAGGGTTCATTTGCTGAGTGCGGATCGAAAAGTTGAAGTCAGTGGAGCGCGTGCCAGCCGCCCAGCGGAACTCTCCAGATTTGGAGCCTCCGTGAGCCACGGTGGTGCTGGCCAAGCTGTAGGTGAACAAATTGTTGTTGGGCGACTGAGCGAGGATGGTCCAGGAGCTCGGATCACCTTCAAAGTCGCCATTTACGAAGAGAGCACTGGCCGATGGAGCTGGCGCCGAAGTTGTAGTGCTACTGGTAGTTGGGATCTCCGAGGAGGTCGTCGTCTCTACTAGAGCACTCGTGGTTGTGGTGTCCGGAGCAGATGTGGAAGTAGCTGAGAGTTCCAAGGTGGTGGTCGAGTCTTCCGGAGCGCCGGTGGTTGTGGTGTCCGGAGCAGATGTGGAAGTAGGGACAGTGATGGACGAAGAAGTTGTGAATGTGCTAGTAACGTCATCATCCTCATCGTCTGAGCAGTTCTCGGCCGAGTACAAGTTCAGACGATTTCCAGCACCACAGGTCTGGGAAAGCCCTCCAGGGCACGGGAAATTGCATTCTGCAGCTGGGACGGACACGCTGCCCTGGTTGAGTGTATTTCCGCAATAGCACTCGCGGCCATACTCGACGCCGAACCACTGGTAGCCGTCGCAGACGGTAGCACACTTCTCGAGAGTCATGGCATCGTCATAGAAGGAAACATTGCTGAGGGCTCGTTGGCCATGGGCCTCGGTGTAGCAACCCTCACTCACCCAGCCATCCACAGATGATGTCGGGACGGGTGCTGAGGGCGCTGTCGATGATGAAGGTGTAGTGTTGGTGCTGAACTCGTACACATTGATGCGCCAATCTCCGCCGCACTTCTCATTAGGGTTGCCCGCGCAAGGGGATGAACAGTCGGTCTCCGGAGCAGAGGCGCTTCCGGGATTCAGGCCGATTCCGCAATAGCACTCGTTGTAGTACTCGAGACCAAAGACAGGGAGGTTGGAAGCACGGCAGATGTCGGCGCACTTCTGGATCGTCATATCATCGGCTCTGGTAACCTTGGCGGAAAGGGCGCGACTGCCAGTGGGCTCGGAATGGCAGCCGAGGGAGCGGTACGTGGACGGGAGGGCGGGTGCGGGTGCTTCACTGGCGCGGGTGTAAAGAGTGAGTCTGTTGCCAGCTCCGCAGAGTTGGGCAGAGTTTCCTGGGCATGAGAAGCTGCACTCGGCAGCCGCCGTCTCGACACTGCCCTGGTTGATGGCATCACCACAGTAACATTCCCTGCCATACTCGAGACCAAAGTATTTGAATCCGGAGCAGGCAGTCGCGCACTTCTCGGCGGTCAGTTGGTCGTCGAAGAAGGCAGAACCGCTGAGGGCTCTTCCGCCCTGCGCCTCGGTGTAGCATCCGGTGTAGCCATATCCTGGAACGACAGCAGGATCGCGTCGAGTGGGTCGAGTATATGGTGAGGCAGATACGCCCAGGGGAGCGACGAGGGCCGAAGCCGCGACGTAAGAAACGAGTGTGAAACGCTGCATCTTCAACTTGCCTCGAAGATGGCGATGGAGTGTTGGAGACTAGAGGGCCCTTCATTCTGGGGACAGGTAGCAGAAAAGTATTCACATTATCGCGTTCCAATGTTCTGATGCCAAGGGAGTCTCCTGAAGTCTAGGCTCTTTCAGCCCGCAGAGAATTGTGCTTGATGCCAAAAAGAAATCCTGGAACCAAATAGTCGGGTACGCCAATGAGGCGCTATCGTTCAGCTTCTCCCATTCGAGGAAGCTATCCCCAGTCGGGGCCAGCAGGACGAATCAGAGCTTCCAATTTAGTAGGGCCTCGAAGATTGCCTTGGAAGGCCCACAGTTTATTGGTCTGGAAGTCAATGGACCACAGGGTCTGGCCAGCGCTTCAGCTGCCTCGGAAAGAATAAGTACTGGAAATGCCCATGGGTGATGGAGTTGAGTTGGCGTTCCAGGTTAATCAAGAACAGTCTCTCGTTTAATAGTAAAGATGGGGATCAATCAGTCCAACCCAACGTGTGAGGCCAATGCGTGCCTCAATCGGGTCATTGGAATCAGCACCTACGATGGAGCCAACCAGTGGCTTAATTGTGTCAAGAGTTATTCATCCGCCCAACAAGAAACCGTGTAAGTAACAAGCCTGCCCGGCCCCCGAGCATCGGAGACCGTGTTGAGTGTTAATACCTGTTCAGCACCCTGGCACCGCTAAACACGTATACCTCGACCATTACTGCCACGGCCTCAAGTACCCATGTTGTGGTCGAGATCCGCACGACTGAGGTAACGGTCTACTCAACATCGACTTCGTACCTTCAGGTGTTGGAGACGGTCACGGCCTACACCACAACCAGTGTTTTGACCGCCTCGACCACCGTCACGGCTGCAAATTCACCTGTTTTGAAAGCCAAAAGGCACAAAAAACGGGGGGGCGGTTGCAAGCCGACATCCACCACTTTGTCTGCCGTTCCCTCTTCTGCCACTCCTTCGTCTGTTGCTCCTTCATCTGTCGCTCCCTCGTCTATCGTTCCTCCGTCATCATCTGCCGCCGCCGTCTCCGCATCGGCCTCGACAAGCAGCACACCCGAGTCATCTTCAGCAACCACGCCTCCCCCGGGCCCCGTGTCCGCAGCCCCAGATTGCCCCAATGTGGAAGCTTACTCGTCGGCCTGCTCGTGCATCTGGGCCGCGAGTGATGCGACGCGGACTACCACCTCACAGGCATCCGACACCACCATCCTGGTCACCGAGACCGCTACGGTAGCTGTCCCTTCTATCTCGACCGACTGGACCACCAACACGGTAACGGTCACCGTTCTACAAGGCGCCACGACAACCATGACCTCGACCATCAGTACCGGCACGGTCACCACAACCACCACCACATCCACATGCCCCGCGTCGGCGCCCACCGAGACAGGCGAGCTCGCTGTCGTCGGTGGTGCGTACAATGGTCAAGTCTTGATCAACAACAACCCCCTCGTGGTTGTAACAACCGGGAAGGGCTTAAGAGCTGTCGTGGCTCGGGCGGGCGGCCAGCCCTACCTGGCCAATGACCCTGGCGTGAAGATGTGGATTACTTACCAGCAGTCACTGGGTAGAGTGTACTTTGCCCGCGTGGTCAATCCTGGAACTTCATATACCGCGGTTTCCTGCTCCGTCAGCGACGCTAGTGTGCTATCCTGTCAGGCCGGCAACTTAGCTGTTGACACTTTCTTCACCATTCCCACCAACGGTCAGATTTATATGGCTGGGGCGGCATATCTTAGCACGCGCACGACACCGTATGATGTTATTAGCCTCAAGGTTTTAACTTGTTGAGTGAGGAAACCAGAAATAGGGGTATTGTTTTAGTCTTTTATGCCCCTTGTGCTTACTCGAGTATCAGCATTAAGCTGGGGCGCGGGCTCTCCTACCTCTGACCAGAGGGCTGGCTTATTTCTTTTTCCGATGTTCCGTCTTCGCGTTGCGTTCTGGGTTCTGATGCTCGGACATACGCATCACCAGGACATAAATAGGGGTGCAGACAAGACACAATTCAGGAAGGGGGGACATTAATTATCACTCGTTGACTTTTCACTACTTCAAATGCGCGCGTGCGCACTTCTTCGTTTGACCAGAGGGACATGTATGTCGATATGTCCGCTCGCTCGTTGTGAGCCACTGAGTTCCTCCCCCTTCGCGGGCGCCGCGGGCGGCGCGTAGAAGGCGACGTTGGCCGGGATGGCCTCGGGGGTGTTGAGGGTGCGCGAGATGAGGGCATGGTTTGGGTTGTGGGCGGGGTGGACGACGCGCGAGAGGGGCTGGTCGATGTGAAAGTCTGGCGAGGAGGCGAGGAGGGCGGCGCACCAGGGGATGGAGCGGAAGTAGGCAATTTGGGCTGCTGCGGCGTCGGAGTTGGCTTGGGCGAGGTCTGATTTGGTGTGGGGCCTGGGTGCGGGTGGGGGGGTGAGTTGGGGGGTTGATGATTGAGACATAGTTTTTGGGTGTTGCGGGGATGCCTGGAGACAGGACTGGGACGTCGACGCCAGAAGAGTGCCGTTGAGGAGCAGATAATGGACCAAGGAATCGGATTTTCTTTATTTATTCTGTTGAAGAGAGGCAGATATAGAGAGTATGGGTTTCTGGACGGGAGGACAGAGGGAACTTATCTGTTTACGATGGGGTCCTCATGGGAGTTAAGGTGGGACTCGATGCCGCCGTGAAAAAAAAATGCAAATGTCGTGATTCCGCATTTTCGCGGTGCTATCGACGGTCGATGTGGATCTCGGTGGGTACAGAGTTTGCGTAACCCAAGCAATAACTGCTGGGGATTGGATATAGTGTCCGGACTATCCGTCGCTGAGGTGGATGACTGAATCTTACACAGGAGCTGAATAACCCGGCAGAGTGGGTTGCATCATACATCAGAACACCCCAAAGCAATTCAACTTAATTAGCTGGCACTCGTCGCTGCAAGTTGCAGCATGGGCACTGTCACGGCGGTTCACGCCGTGCCTGTCAGAACCCACAAGTGGAGCGTGCCGCACGGACCACTATAGGTTGAAGATCTTGCACCTCGCTGTCGTCAGACCTGTATGTAGCTCTTTGAGCTACGTCTTGACTATCAAGCCTGCCCGTACCGACGGAATAGAGCCCGAGACTGTAGCTTAACCTGAATACACTGTCACTGAACCACCTGCCTGTCCCGCCCGTGACAGGCACATCTAACCCAGACTTTTCCCGATCCATCCCCAGATTTCTCTACACCTTCTGTGCCGCTTGGAAACCTCTCGACTCCTGGGGAAATAGTCTGGGGGCTGGCTACTATAACTTCTGCAAGTCGGATGCGATTGGATCCATGGCCTACCGCAATCCAACTTTTCAACACACAATTCGTTGCTTTGCCGGGGTGATAACAACCTGAGAGACGTTTTCCTCAAACTGAAACCACATTTCTGTTGCCACCGAGAAGGCGGCCGGTTTCCCTCGTTACCAGGAATGACGGGCGCCCCATTTACAGAACGGCGAATATCTGTTCTGTACCGCTGGTTACCATCCAGCTCCGAACTGCCTGTAGACAGTTGGGACCCATGGTATAGGGACCACTCAGAGACCTTCACAGTCGTTGTGCTCAGCGATTTCATGTCAATGGGTGCTCCCAAGGGTTTGTTTTCTGATTGGGACGACCGCCGTTTTACCGTCAAAGGAAGAAATGCGGGTTACCATCTGCTCCAGTCTGTCCTGCACCGCATGTTAATGTTCTGGGAAGAGGAACGGATCTCCTGCCTAGATGAGCTAGACAATACTGTCAGGATTAAGGCAAGCAAGATCTAGGAGTTTGGGCTGGCCACTTCTGACTCATGTTGCGCTTTGTAGCTCGACGACACCCTCGGCAACGAAGCCAGCAAAGGCTTCATGTTCAACTCCTGGTTCTCCAGATCCCGCGTGTACTTCAAGACGCTCAAAATGTTACGCATATTTGCCGAGGTTATTTGCGAAACCGGGAGAGAGTTCCAGGCAATGGACCCTGAGCCTCTTTTCCAAGCGACCGCCCGGCAGCGCCGCAGCGCCCGGCATCGCCTGGATTACTTCATGACCGAACCAACCAAAGACGAGGACCTTGGACAAACCGGCGAATTCTTTTGCAATTTCAGCAGGCAGCTGAGGAGAGACTTCTTGGTCGTATTGCTGCAAAGTTAGAGGAGATCAGGACTTTAAGAGATGGGGCAAGCACTGAAGTTGGAGGCTTGGTGGCCGCTAGAGTCGAAGTCTTCTGACCATCTATTCGTCAACGGTCAGCTTTTCAGCGCAACAGCGTTGCGCGAGGCCTCGAGGTCGACAACAATGAATCGCTACGTTATTTTCTTTACGATTATGACAATTCTCTATCTCCCGCCGAGCTACATTGCAGTATGTCACATCCCAAACCTCATTGTTGTCGAATGGCTAGCTAATGTCATCGGCACTTTTTTTTCCAGGCCGTTTTTAGCACACCGCTCTTCGAGGGCGAAGACAAAGCCACAACAGCCGGAAAGTTCAAAATTTCAAACATTGCTGGAGTAGCAGGGTGGTTGGTTGGGAGTGGTAGGTCACCAGAAGATGGAAAGAGGGGTTTTAGATGTCTAACCGCAATTTCGGCCCGGGGACCCGGTGGTTCTGACAAACATCATCATCTGCCTCGTAACGTACGCACTCGCTTTTTTCCTCATACAAGTGGCCAACCAATGGGATACGGTGGACTCGGTGTACTGCGACCGGGTACGCCCGTTCTTTAGGACGTCATGGGGTTGGCTGAACGGGTGGATGGGGAAGTGGAGGTGGTGGAGGGGGGGGACGATCAACTCGGGCAAGCCAACAGAGAAGTTGCCTATCGACACCGGGCGTCTACCCCCGGGATCACACCTTCCGTCCTTGCAGCCAAACAGCACCCCTCAACAGTCAGTTAATTTGGGATGCCAGACAGGCAACACACATCAAGACTTAAACAGCATCCCCAAAGCTTAAACAGCCCATCTAGAGACCTCAATACCACGCACAGAAGGATAAGCTTCTAACACCGCTCTCTTGTCTACCCCATCAACTGCCACAAAAGACAACTCGAGCACAGCATAGGTAATCACCACCGCCCTATGTCAGCATCCTGGTACAGCCTTCGCCCAGACCGCCGCGTCATACCCGTCCATCCACGCGGTAAACTCATCCCCCGCAGCAGCCCACCCCTTGATACCCCCGAAAAGAGCAAGGCTTTGCATGTCCTTGTCATCTACGCTGGCGAGGTGGTCGGCCAGCCAGCCTGTGGCTCTGCTTCCGCGGCCGGTGGAGGATCCTGCGCAGGTTTTGGTTAGAAAGGGCTGTGGCTGGCTGGTTGGTTGGGTCGAAGGTGTATGGGTGGAGGAGGGGGGAGGGGAGGTGACCAACCGCAGTAGAAAATGACTTTGCACAGGCCGGCAGATTTGAAGAGGGCGTAGACGATGGGCAGGGTTGGGTAGAGGCTTTGAGCGGGAAGGTTGATGGAGCCGCGGATTGTGCCGCCCTGAACAGGGAAAAAGAGTTAGATGGGAGTCGAGAGTTCAAGTCGCAGTCCAGGTTTCTTCAAGTCTTTGTCCACAGGAAGACGCGGGTTTTCAGTAAATAAGTAACTTACCTCAAAGTCGTTCCGCCGCAGATCAACCAACACAAAATCCCGCTGCCCAAGTGGCGTAGTCTTGAGCATCCCAAGGACCTCTTCCCTGGTGATTGTGGTCACTTCAGACTTCGGGGTGGGGAATGCGGCATGCCACGGCGCGGGTGCCGGCGTCGGTTCCGTGTTGGTCGACATCTTGAATGCCTGCCCGAGTGTCTGGGAAAATGCCCTTGGTTTCAAGTTCCGGCGGAGGATAATGATGCTGCTGGTCAGGGTCTGGATCTGGCTCATGGCAATTGAGCTCAAGTTGTTAATGACATTAAAAGCGGGGTTTCGAAGCAAGCTGTCTCCAGTTCAGCTTTGAGCTGAATTGCATTAGTAATTACTTAATGCATGATAGTGAGGGGCTTCTTCGAGTCCACTATTTTGACTGTCCGTTTTGATGTTTTGACTGTGTGCGAAGAGGGAAAATAAAGGGAAAAATGAAGAGAAAACTCAAGAAAAAGACGAAGATGGAAACGAAGATGAAACGAAGACGAAACCAAATCTGAAAACAGAAAAAGACAAAAACTAAAACAATGAAAATACAGTTGAAAACAAGGATGGAAACAAAAGATAGGGAAAAACTTTAACGAAGACCAAGAACACCCAACAATTAAGCACGAGCAAAACCGCTGTTTTGGCATTTGAGAGACAATCCCTTTGACGCCGAACCCCTCCTGATTACCCCTGAAGACTGAAAGTTGGTTGACAGAGCCCGGTTGCCAGGGAGACCCGTAGTTGAAGAGGGAGACCCGACCCCGGTATGGAATCGCCGAGCCTAAGACCAAAATGGGTTTCTGCCTGCTGCGTCGCCAGGCAGGACAGGCAAAGACGCCAACATGGATCTGGCATGCAGGCGAGGGTCTCAGAGGAGCCGCGCAAGTACATTAAGCGATGTAAACCCCAAGGACGACGGTCTCCCAAAAAATGAATCGAATGAGACGCTTCCCGCGTTTCCCGTTCTACAGCTTGCGCCCATTTCGAGACGCTGACCGACTCCCCCAGAGCCACGTCGCCATCATGTCCACCCCCAAATACCCTGGTTGGAATTTGGGCCTGCGGTGGCTGCCCCAGAAGGAGAACAGGTATCACGCTATGGAAGAACACCTACCCATCTTTCCAATGGGCATTCATCCCGAATGCTACGGCTCCAGCTCAAAGCTTCTCCTCGTCCGCGAGGTCGCCATGATGCTGGTCATGGACCACCTGACCGACAAGCCTGACTGGCACGTCAAAGTCTATGACGAGACCATTGCCGACAAGTGGCGCCAGGAAGCCCTCGCATGGCCCGAGGAGGACTTGTGGCACCGCATCGCGAATCTTGATAAGGATGAGTTTGAGAGGGGCTGGGGTCCAGTGAGGCCCAGCAACATCCTGAACAAGGAGGCCGTCGACTACGTGAGTGACTACCAGACTCCCACTTCTTCAATCCTCGTGCTCATCACCCGTCTCCCCTTGATAGTGCATCCTTGAGCTGCGCCAGAAGGCCGAGCATTTCAAGCTCACGGGTGTGGTTCCCAGCCTAGACGCTACCCACGGCATCGCCAAGTCGGACACCCTCGTTTCGAGCGAGCTGCACTCGGCCCTGCGCGAAGCTTTTGCCCAGCTCAAGGCTGACCAGGCGTCCAAGCCAGACTGGCACCCCAACACCAACGACACGGTGCAGGACCTCGTCCACCCGTCCATGTACCCGCTCGTGTACGGCCGCTCGCGCTTCCTCCCGCAGGAGCTCGTTGGCGTGGAAGACGCTGTTGACAAGTGGGCCGGCAAGGGCGATGTGATTCCTCGGCATCCGGACGCAGATCAGGTGTGTCAATCTCGATACAGCGAGGGAATCGACTGGTCCTTCTGGTCCGGTAATTACCAATGGTTGCCCGCAAATGTCAAGTTCACCGACGATGGCAACGTCGAGTTCACCAGCTACATCAACGGCCTGCACCCAAACAAGCACCGCAACATCTACAGCAGTATCGAAAAGCTCATCCAAACAGCGCTTCCCGTGTGGGATCAATGTCTCAAGCAGGAAGGCCGCTACGGGAATCTTGCCGGCCCGGGTCGAAATGGCCCTCGGATTTCCCCTGATAACCTAGAGTACGTAGTATTCCATTGCTTCTCGATTCTCTTCTGCGCCGGGGCGACCACCATCTTTCCAGACGACGGCTGACATGCAAATTTCTAGTGACGAGAACCCCAAAAACTGGTATGTCTAACAACTGACCGTCCTCCCGGGGCCCATGGTATGAAGGGGCACCTTTACTGATGCTGTTGCTCCAGGGATCTGCCCTCAGCAAAGGAAATGCTTGCCAAAGAGGCAGCCGCGACAAGGGCTTCAGGCGGAGAGGACGAAAAGGTCAAGGAGATTGAGGCGACGATCGCCCGATACGACTCCTTGGACTATGAAGAGCTGGACAGGATTGAAGACCGCTGGAAGGAGGCGCGGAATCCTGTTCAGCCTGATATGCCGGCCTTCAATCCGTCGGGCGTCAGATACAAGGTTCGCCGCGGCCTCCGAAAGCAGTTCAAGGACACCGGTCTGCAGATCATCGTCAAAATGGCGTCCATCGAGCTCACCTCCGAGAAACCCGAGTCTCCGCCGGGCGGCTGGCACGTTGAAGGCCAGATGAACGAACACATTGTCGCCACGGCGCTGTACTACCTCGACTCGGAAAACATCACCGACAGCAATCTCGAGTTTCGCACGTTCACCAGCGACGAAGAGTACAGCATGGAAGTTGGCCAGGACGCGTTCCACTGGATGGAGAGCGTTTACGGCGCCCGCTTCGGCTGCGGGAGTGGCTCTGCCTGCGTGCAGAACTACGGCAGCGTTATGACGCCCCAGGGCCGCCTCCTCTGTTTCCCCAACGTCTTCCAACACCGCGTCTCCGGCTTCAAGCTCGCCGACCCCTCCAAGCCCGGCCACCGCCGCTTCATCGCTCTTTGGCTCGTCGACCCCGCCACCCGCATCATCAGCACGGCCAATGTGCCCCCCCAGCAGGCCGACTGGTGGGCCGAGGGCGCGTTTGGCGCTCTGGCGGGAAGGAAAAGAGGCGAGGATGACGCTTCTAAAGTGCCGCCCGAGATTGCACAGCTGCTTCTCGAGAAGGGCATCGGCGGGGACAACGCCCAGGTCGCTGAAGCGCTCACGGCCGCGAGCGGATCGGGCAAGGGGCGGCTGCCGCCGGAGCTGCTGAACATGGTCCGGAAACAGATCGACGAGACCTGGGTGCCCATGACGCGGGAGGAGGCGGAGGGTCATAGGCTCAAGCTGATGGAGGAGAGGTCGCGGTTCCAGGGGGAGGCGAGAAAGACGTGGGAGCAAACTACGTACAGCTTTTGTGAACACTAAAGGTGGGTCGGAGATAAAATTCTTGTATGTGAGAAAAACCAATCTTGCAGGCGTGTGCCTCAAAGCAACCCTGAACCTCCTCCTCCTCCTCCTCGTCCGGTTGGTCGATCTTCACTTCTCTCCGTGGTTGGTATTTCCCCGCGCCGCTTCGCGGGAACCACTTGCCGCAAGTTTCTTTCTGATAAAGAAGCACCTTCCAGCCTCGTGGCCCCTCGAGTGCGACACGCCAGACTCAGGTCGGCACATGGGAGATGACAGGAAGAAGGAAGGGGCGAGTTTGGGGAAGGCAGAAACTAAATACCCCAGTGCTTCCACCAACCTCGATTGCGATCCCCGCGCAGGCACACACACCAGACAATCATCTTTTTGTTTGCAAGAATTACGCCACAGCCAACCAACATCATGACTCTCAAGACGCTCCTCGCAAGCCTTCTTCTGGCGGCGCCTCTCGCCGTTGCCCATCCAGGTCACAATGAGGCGCTCGCTGCGCACGCGGCGCTTCCCCTTCAACGCAGATCTCTTGCTCACTGCCAGAAGGAGTTCTCGCACCCTGAGTTTGTCAAGAGAACGGTCGAAGCCCATGGCCAGGAACTGGCGCGCCTGCGTCGGTCCCTCGGACTCGAGGTCGAGGAGACGTAGGACATCACCAGCTTCCCGGCTAGGCTTTGCGTTTTACTGACAAATGTTCTGAGCAGGCAAAAGCTTCATCCGCGCGATTACATCACGGTGGACCGAGCCAACCACAGAACCAGCAAGGCGATTTCCAAGACGATGGATCTCACCAGCCTCTTCTCCGACGCGGGCGCTTGCATGTTGATGCCCTCCGTCGACCAGGGCCCGCTGTGTTGGTCTTCCCAAGGCTCCTCTGCCGGAGAGACATTCCTTGCTGACATCGTCCAGACGTTCAAGGGCATCAGATGCGGAAGAACATTGCTGGCGGCGAGCCCGGTGTCCCCTTGACCATGGTCGTCCAGGTCGTCGATTACCAGACCTGCAAGACCGTCCCGGACGTCTTTGTCGATGTTTGGAGCTCCAACGCGACCGTGGGTGTCACTTATTTCTCTACAATTTGCACAATGCTGACTGGTGTAGGGCCTCTACGTCGGCGTTCAGGGCTACCCAGGTATGGGTGACCCGAACGATGGGTCCATCCTGATGGGGACCACCCTCCGCGGCATACAGCAGACCGACACCCATGGCATCGTGTCTTTCGACTCGCTGATGCCTGGCCACTACGAAGGACGTGCGACTCACGTTCACGGTAAGCCACCACCGCGGCCTTCCTCATGCTCATCCAGCCCTTGACTAATAATCCTGCCTCGCCAGCCATCGTCTATGTTGGAGCCACCAAGCACGCCAACAACACCATCTCGGGTGGTCGCGCAGCACACGTCGGCCAGATGTACTTCGACCAGTCTCTCATCACTGCGGTTGAGCAGCTCGCCCCTTACAACACCAACACGATGCGCGTGACGTTGAATACGGCCGACCTGCTCTTCGTGCAAGGCGCCGACGGCGACGACCCGGTGATGCGCTACTCCCTCGTTGGCAACGACCTGAAGGATGGCTTGTTTGCCTGGATCCGGTTCGGCATTGACCTGCAGAGCAACCACGCGGTCAGTCCGTCGGCGTTTTGGACCGGCAGAGGCGGCGTGATGAACCCTGATGGGCCCACGGCGAAGCTGTCGAAGGGGAGGACTGGTGCCCCTGTCCAGAATAAGGAATGAAGTGAGGCTGAGTTAAGTCCTTGAAGTTCTGTACCGGAGAATGCCATGGGAAGTCGAAGTGGAGGCTGGGAAATGAGTAAGGCTTGGGTCAGGGGAGCATACAATCAGCGCATGAGGCGTCACTCAGTCGTTATCAGTTAGTTTAAGGTAGTTCAAATTGCATTGTTAAACAGCGGTTCATGCTTGGCGAGTGTCTTCAAAGGCTGTTGTGGGAAGAGATTGCGTGCATGTCACCGGAGGCGTGGGACTTTTCGGGTCCTGGAAAGGGGCGATCATCTCCTAAGACGATGTCTTAGGAGTAACCTACAACCTGATGTATTTGACCCAGCTCTGTCATTCTCTAGAATTATGGGAGCGAGAGTTGTCAAGCAGTTTTGTGAATTGTTCCGTGTCCGTGTACCCACCTCACCCTTACTCGGGTTACCCAGAGCCCCCAGGGAATTCCAGAGCCTGTGCCGGTGTCCTCTGCTCATCCGCCTCAACACTACCACTTAGAGCTACAAGCCATATGCACATTGATCTTGAGGTTGAGGAACTTAAAGAGGTTTGAGATGGTTCTGAATGGGGCTGGGATACGAGAAGGTTAGGAAGGCAGTTGTATTTGAGTGCTAACAAAGATAAGACCTAGGATTCTCGACGAACAAACCCTTTGCCAACGAGCTCGGGACATATTATTCTCCAGCTTGGGTTTAGTAAAATTATGCGTTTTTATTTTCTATTAACTATGCGTCCCACTGGCACCGCCCCCGTCTTCCACTGCCCATCTGAGTGGCACTGCAGGATTGAGCCCGATGTGTACTGCCCCCGGGGATTGGTGCAGAAGAGTCTGTCGGCCGTTATCAGGGAGTGCGCGCTGCGGACCGCGCGCCGAACATTGTTGTTGCCCAGGGGCGGGATATAGAGATGAAAGCCTGCGGCGTTTGTGATGTTGAGGGTTATGGCTCCGGTTGTGAGATTGAGGTTGAAGTGCGTCGTCTTTAGATACGTCGGGTGAGTGGGCCTGGCCAGGATGAGAGGGACGTTTGCGCCGGCAAAGGCGGCGTGGTTGCCGTAGAGAATGTCGACGTCTCCTCAGCAGCGGAGCCAACACTTGTGCTCCTGGTGAGGGTTGTCGTTGAAGTCTTTGGACGGCAACGACCCGCTGAGGAAATGGCCACAAGCGTTGAAAAGAGAGCAAATGTAGCTCGCATTGTCAATATGTGAAGGTGGTGGGCGAAAACGAAAGGCACGAGGCAGAGTCCTTGATGAAAGACTGTCTTGACAGACTGAAACCATACTCGCTGAAGGGATGCGATTCGGCTCAAGAAGAGAAGAACCGGCATTTTATCTTCAAATAAACAAACATCATCCGGTGATCCGGTCTCCTGAGTGTTTTCATCCATTCTGCTCTCCCTGGCAAATATCCAGCTGAAGTCCAAAAGGGGCAAACCCTCCGAGTGCTAGTTATTGATTTTCAGTCAGGTCTGGAACTACATTCAGGGGCTGAGACCAGTAAAAACCCAAAAACTCAGAAGAATGTGGAAACCATTGTCCAATAGCTGGACTTTATCAAGAGGTCTACTGTGGAAATGGCGAGACTTCCCTGTCCTCTGGCATCAGCTGGAGCATCAGGAACTGGTGACAAGATGCAGGGCTTGATGCTGACATCAAGGCCTTTGGTCACCCCCCCCCAGCCTGGGTGCTGTACCAGGAGAAGGGGACACCGTACACGAGTCAGGTTCTTGTCGAGCCCAACAGACCTCAAGCCTTGGGTTCAGTACCTTCATTCCAGAATTCGCAAGCATAGGGTAAGCAAACAACCCCCACTCCCCCCTGACACCGGTTCGCAATCAGTTAACAGAAACCAAGAAGAGAACCTCTGATGGAATCAATGTACCCTATTACTACTACTGATAAGTCTAGTGTACTAGGTATTCTCCTTTCGAAACCTTTTCAGGTTGACTCGCGTTTCCCCCACAGGTCAAGTAACAGGATTACCACGGGTGCATCAAACCTTTAAAACCTCCAAAAGCCTCCTCAACATGTCGTTGTCGAGGAACCCCATTTCTTCAGCAATCCCGTGAAGTTCAGCTTGCAAGGCATCCACAGCCCGCTGGGTGTACTTGAGGCTTCCTCGCGCCTCGAGATGTTGGAGAAACAGCCGTTTCTGGTCAAGCGACATCCTTCCGGCCGTGTGTCGCTGAGCCAGCATGTTTCTGAGGAGCAAGACCTCCTCGGGATCAGCCTTTGAAACGTTTGAATCGCCGGCACGGCCAAGCGCGTGGAGGAGCGGGAGAGAGTATTTGCCCTCGTCGAGGTCTTCACAGAAACCTTTTTGCTTGGTGTACTGAGGACGTCAGCCAATGCCCAAGAAATTTAGACTCTGATCATGGACAAAAGAATTACTTACATCCGCCGATGTCAAGTTCATGTAATCATCCCGGATCTGGAAGAGACGGCCAAGCAGCGTCATGAAACGGGTCAGAGTTGTTACACTTGGCTTGGTGAGCGATCCGGACTTTGCATCGAGCATCCTCGCCAACATGCGAAAGAGCCCGGCAGTTTCTGATGAATGTGTTAGTGCCGAGCGGGGTTGACTCAACGGAAAGATCTGCGACTTGACTTACTAGCATCGACCATGGCCAGGTACTCATCCTCGGTTGGACACTCCAAATTGAAGGTCCAAGCAAGGTCATGACTCTGCCCAACATACAAATGTTGAAGCTCAACTACTCTAGCGTCAGCACACCTTCTGTGCCAAAGAAGCAGCGCACTGACCACAGAAGATGTCCATGCAACGGCCCCCCAACTTGCGCGCGTCTTTCAACGCCTCGAGGTAGCGGAAGCCGCCGGAGTTGATGGCCTGCGCCATGCCAAACACGATATGGGTTGCCGGCTTGCCCCGGCGAAGCAGAGATCCGTCTTGGATGTCATCCAGGATGAGAGACGCGCCGTGGAGGAGGTTGATGACTCGCTTGATGAGCGTGATTTCGTGCTCTGGGACTCGGAACCACTCGTTCAGGGCGTCGATGGCCATGTCGCGGATGCCTTTGGCAGGGAGGGAGTCAAGGTAACGTGAGGGCGTTTCGAGTGTCTGTTCAAGTTAGATGTTAGCAATCCACTCGGCTACGCGCAAGGAAATCTGCGGTTCAGACCTTGACACTCAAACCTGGGACTTCTCGGACGATCGAGATGTCGTGTTGGCTGATATGGTTGTCAGGTTTCTTCCTATCGTCCTCAAGGCGCACCGAAGGGGGTGCCTCCGGGTTCTCGACAGCCCCATTCGCAGGCTTGGACCGGTCGTGGCCCCAACCCATGGTGTCATCCGCCGAAATAGCCCTGCGCATCTCGAGCTGGGCGTGGGTGAACTTCCGATCCGGGTTGTATCGGAGGCATTGGAGACCCCAGACAACATTCCCACTCATACAAAACTGCAGGACGTTAAGCAGGTACTTGGCATCGGTGCAGAGATCGTCCCGCTTGTCAAGTGTCTCGAGAACCTGCATGTACTTTGCCGCGTACCCCTTGGCTCGCTGGCGGCACACTGCTTTTGCTTGGCTGAGAGACATCCCATGCTTCTCTGTCAAGACCCAAATGGCGTTGGTCACCGATTCTTCGTTGTACTTGAGAGCGGTTTTGTGTTCCCGTGCCCACGAGTGGAGGTCGTTGGCGAGTGCCATCTGTAGCCACATGGGCTGGGAGAGCTCGAGACAGATCTTTTGCTCGTCTTTGGGGATGTCGAGGCCCATGGCAAATTGGAAAAGACCATATTGAGCCCTGGCTCTGTTAGTTTCCGGCGCGAGACAATCCGTAGGGACAAGATACTCACTCTGCGGAGAAGTCGACAACTCGGTGCTTCAAATACTCGTCAAAGTTTGCGAATTCCTTCGATCGCTTTCCCCCCATGAAGTTTTGCGCCCACTTTCCAAAGAACCGGAAAGCGACATCAGCGCCTTTGGGATCCATACCAATCATAGCCCGGCCCATGCCCACCCCCATTCTGGTGACGGGAGAGACGGTTTTGAGATCCACCTCTTGCGAAGAGAAGAGCAACTGGCGCGCTTGGAGCATGTCCCCCGTGTACAGCTCCGCAACCGCCAAGGGCGACTCCGCCGTATCCATCATGTCATCGAGCAAGGACGCCACTTCAACTATGTATGCTACAAGCTCGAGCCGATCGGGGAGGGTCTCGGGGATGATGATTGAGACGAAGTTGTATTCGGGGCCCATGGTGCCAGCAAAACGCGGCGGGAGAGAGCCGAAGGCATCTTTCCATTCTTTTTGAGCCCGGAGGGCGCCACGGTCAGCAGGCTCGGGCGTGCGGTGGACGCGGAGGGGGACGTTGGCGCACAGGCCGTCCATGTCAGAGCGGTAAGTGGAGGGGTTGACGAGGAGGGAGTTTGAAGAGTCCATGTCGGGTATCTTCTTGGTGGGTTGCGTCGCGGGTGTGGTCGTTGTTCGTTGCGAAGCGAGTGGTTTGGAGGGCAGGTATTGGCGCAGGAGGTTGGTAAAGATACTCAATAGCAATTGGAAGACAAGTAGAGCAATATTAAGTGGAATTGTTAATGAAGCCCACAACAAGGTTGACAGCATTACTGTTGATGTTGACGCGAAAAAGGATGCCCAGACGAGTTTGCGAGGTGGCAACGGAGGATCGGAGATCAAGAACACCTCTTTTGCACCGGAAATTTTGGGAAAGAATGGGGCTGGGAGGCGCAGGGCGCGTGTAAGGGATGAAGGAAACACTTTCTGTATATTTATCAACACCAATATTTTGGGACAGAGAGCTCAAGCAAAAAGTCCTCGATCCCCAGGTCCACAGAAAAAAAGCCGCATCTTCCGAGACTGCTTTATGATCGCTCCCAAGCGCCCAGGATGACAGAATTAGTGTTCCGAAAACTGCTCCTGCAGTTTTCCTCAGCCGTAACTTCCAAACAGGCGGGCGTTGTGACGAGTAAGGGGGCGGCTGTCAGCCTGTGTCACTGTCAGGAACAGTTTGAGCCCAATGCGGGCGGAATGATAGACGTTGACTGCCAAGGCTTAGTGGCACCTTCTTCGTTGGATTTTCTACTTGGCTTATTTTTGTCGGGAAAGTCTTCCAGAACGTGAAACTGAAGGAGCCCCCATTTTCTGGGGACTTGTTTACAAACAAAGGGGTAAGAGCCAGCGTAACCCTAACCCCTGACCACCAGCATTGGCCTCTGATTCAAGAAGTTCAGGGTGGTGAGTTACGTTCAACGAAACCTGTAGTGTGGGACGAAGGGAACCAACAGGCAGGAAGAACGGTGATAGATTGGTCTGGTGGTTGTCTGGGGAGGAAGAGTGCCCTGGGCGCGGGGCAATTGGTGGGCGCGAAGGCTGGGCGGTCTGGAAGATGTGAGCCCGGGCGGTGGCCCGGGTCTGACATGTAGAGATGGAAAAAGACAAAAAATGATGCCAATTTTTGACTGGAGTCTTTCTTGGTGGAGCTCGCTGTGTTTGTGTTTGGGGTGTTCAATTCATTTATTTGGGTCTGAAGTGTACCCGGGCCCCGACGCAAGACATACGAGGGTAACGAGGCTACGACAGTCAACTCACATTGTCAAAGTGGTGAGACGAATCCCATTCAAAAACCACATCATAAATCAGCCAACTTATGTACTGACACTCAAACTATGTACTTCAACTTGCATTCCAACTGCTATCCAACGCGTCCTCAAAACCAACCACAACCAATCTTCATCCAACTGACCAACCACTTCTTCCGTCCGTCCAGCCTGGTCAAATCCGGGCAGCACTGATGAGACAAGACCATCTCCAATCGGAATATTTATTCAGCCACAGCTTACTTGCCGGCGCGGTAGGTGTTCCAGAAGCTCAGCATGCGAGCCTGCTGGCCTGGCGTGAACTCCTCGTAGCAAGTACTGCAGTACCGTGTCAGCTATGCGTCTCCAGATTTTCCAGGAAAGGGAAATGTAAAACTCACTCATAAGAATAGTCCATGTAGTTGTGAATGGGATCCACGCCCGCCTGGCTGGGGCACGAGTCGCGGGAAGCCGGGCAGCCGCTGGTGGCGCTAGACTGGGCCGGGGTGTCGGCCACAGAGTCGCCGGAGCCGGTGCAGCCGCCCTGGAAGGTGTGGTAGAGACCGAACCAATGGCCGACCTCGTGGGTAACGGTACCACCGAGGTTGTAGTTGGTGGTGCTGCCGCCGGGGACGGTGCTGTACAGCACGGTGCAGCCGTCGCGGATGTAGGCGGTGGAGCCGGCCGCGGCGGTCGTGGGGAAGTAGCAGTAGCCGAGGTTGTCGCCCATGTCCTTGAGGAAGTACAGGTTGAGCGTGCGGTAGGTGCCCTTGCGGAGCGACTTCTTCATGGTCATCTCGTAGCCGTTGCCGTCAGTGGCCCAGTTGGCGTTGACCGTGCGGGTCGTGCCTTTGTGAGCAAACTGGATCGAGTGAGGGGCGTAGGCCGCGTTCATAGTGTTGAGCTGGGCAGTGAGCATGGCGTCCTGGGGAACATGTCAGCTTCTTGTTTTGTGAGAGAGACGGTAAAGGGGGGTGTAGTACGGTGAGGTAGCCGCCGCTCAGCGCGGTCGAGGAGGCAACGACGTGAAAGTAGACATCAACAGTTGTCACGGCCTGAGTGGTAAACAAGCCAGCAGCCACGGCGGCCGCTTCCTGCTTGGCAAAGCCCTGGGAGATCTTGATGTGCTCCTCATCAGGCTCAGGGGCACCACACTGGAAGGCCTTCTCCGGGTTTTTGGGCCGAGCGAGGGCGCCTTGAGCCGCAAATGCAGCGAGAGCGAGAGCGGCGAGACGCATGTTGAGGGGTTGAGAGAATAGGGGAAAGGTTCAAAGTGCCTGTGATGAATGTGGTGAGAAGGATGATGATAATAATCTTGGGAAGAGGAGGAGCGCTGAATCGAACTCTTATAGAACCTCAAATCACATCTTCTCTTATCGTCCTCCACGATGCTATGAGGTGAGTTGTCAGCTCTCGTCTCTATAGCTTCGGCCCTTGTGCCGGATTCTGGAAGGTCAAACTTAGTCTTCCCTTCACCCTTTCAACCGACGCACCTTTGCTCTGTCCGCGATGTGACCTCAAATTCAATCCCTCGAGTCTCCTCAAAACTTCCTGCCCTATCCATGCAAAGCCCGCGCGGGGGGTGGGCAGTGTGGCGGCCCATGGCGGCGCTAAGCTCTATCATTGGGTCTTTTCCCTTGACATCTGCCCCTGACAGCTAGTGTGGCACTCCATCACACCCCTTGCGTCGGGCTCACTCTGCTTTCGGGAGCCGGCAAGCTCGCGATATCTCCATTTCCTCAGAAGCGCGGCGTTCGGACTCGGCCGGCTGCTGCGCTGGCAGAGGAGGTTCAGTTAAGCGGCGCGGGTGGTGGGCCGAGCTAATGCATGACATCGGCGGGCAATACCGAGATAGTCGGGCCTAGCCTGGGCTTACCCGCTCAGGTCCGACCTCCTTTTGGAACTTGGCGCCGGCAAGTTCAACGAGGAGGAAGACGTCAAGGCCGCCTCCCCGCGGAGGAGTGATCGGCTGCGGCACTTGGATGTAACCTCCCCGATCGGGCAGCTGCCGAGGCGGGATGGATGAGATAACGCACTCGTTGCCGCTTGCCAAGCCCACCATCCTGCGGTAGGCAGGAGTTTGCGGCTGTTGCAACCCTTGTGTGGGGGAAGAGCACGCGACGTGGGGTCTGGAACAGCGAAAAGGGGCCGGGATGTGGGAGCCTCCTAGGGAGTTGCCAAATTCGAAACGGCCTTCTTCCGGTCTTCCATGCAGACAACAGCACAGGATGAGGGCATCAGGCTCTTAGTGGTGGGGGGCAGTGATAGGGCGTTGGCATTCTCTTTTGTCAAGACAGTCTCGAGCCTTACCCTCTGCTCTGACCATCATACCACACATTTGCAAAGTGTTGCGATCAAGGATTTTAGTCCCGGCCACCGGCTTTTGATGAGCAAACTTGCGCGAACTGACATTTTGAACCGTGGTATAGTGTGAGAGGAGTGCTGCCACCAGCTAGAGCGTGCAACCTGGGGTTGTTCGGCCGCGGCCCCTCTCCGGTGTTTACCTTCCTGCCCTGTTCACCGGCACCTGTGCGGGGGTCTCGATAGCTTCATGTCAAGGACCATTAGTCTGGTTTCAAAAAAGAGGGGTTTAAAAAGCCAGGATTAGGAAGCCAATCATCAACAGTTCCACATTGTGTTAGGTGTTGTGGCAGCGAGGGCGGACCTCCTCAAGCGACTTTCGGCCAGAGAAAAGGTTGTTGTCGTAGGCATCCGCGGTGGACATTCGAAGTGGAGAGACAATGTCCTCCAAGCTAAACAGTCAAGAACATGGTTTGGCGGTGGGTCAAGAGCATGATTCAACCGTATAGATGGGGTGCCAAAGACTTCAAATTCCAACGCTGTGATATGCTAGTGTTTGTTACCAATACCCGCTGCCCCTTTCCAAACGAAGGCCATCCTGAACCCTGGGACTACAGGACATTCTCCTACAAGCACCGTTCAGCCCATGACTCCCGTCCCAAGCCCTCACACCCTCAGACATCCTGGCTCCGGTGACTGGTATTCAGGGACGCAACCCCCTGCGGGCCGTCGGGCGCCACCCATCCGGGGTTGAAGTAAAACCAATGTATGGCCCCGTCCGAAGTGTCGCTAAACATGGCCCTCAAAAGCTCCAACCCCAAGCGAAGGCCTCGGTCCGTGTCAACTGTCGAACCCGTCTCGAGAAAGTCCGCCTGGATATCCCGTGCCACGGCCGTCACGCACGCCCCTCCCGCACTGCGCAGATCGGTTGCCGGTGCCCCTGGGAGCTCTCCTGCATCAGCGATGCTTCGGGGCACAATGTACACTCTTGTGGTGTGGAAGAAAGCCGCAGCCCATAGGCTCCTGCGACTCATGCTCCAGACGCCGTTGTTATCGATGTCGATGACTGCGCGCGGCTCGATGCCGATTTCGGTGACCACAGCAAATGGAACGTGCTCATATCCTGGGACGTAGTAAGAAATTCTCCCCCGGTGCTCCTTGTTGTTTGGGCCGGTAAGAAGGAGAGGCCGGTGTTCTTCGTCATCTGGATTGGTAAGAGACAGAGGCGAAAGGCTGCGGGGTAGGTTGCAGAGCAAGATGAGATCCTTTTTCGGGTTGTATTCCAACGTGATGGTTTCGATGGTGTTGGTTGCTTGAACCCTGACCCCGACGTCAAACTAGTGTGTCAAGGCTCGGTTGACCGTTCTCAACGCTTCTTTGCAGGTCAGTCTCAGCGACTGGAACACGTCAAATGCTCCGCCAGAAAGCAATATAAACTCAGGCTCACGCGGAAGCCATGCACCTCGAGGCGGTAGTTTGAGCCGTAGGATTCGGCGGGGCACTGCTTGGGCCCAAACCTGTGCTTCGAGTTCGAGTGGCAACCGATTGAATGGGTGGATGGTTATTTCAAGTGCATCTTTCTCGTCGTGTGACATGTTGTGTGAGGGACCGGGGCCAGGTGATGACGAGAGGGAAATTCAGAGTTCGTAGAGTTGTTTTCGTAAGGTTTAATAAAGAGTTAAAACTGAAGATACACGCTTGGTGGTCAGGTAATGAAAGTTACATTGCAGCCATTTGTTTTCACAGAAGAGTTTTGAGCATCAGTCAAGTTCTGATTTCTTTCAAGTCAGTAGGAAAGGACGACATGAGTGGGCTGGCAAGCAAGCAATCTGACTCCCAGGAGCAACTGCCAGGCTCACTGTAGAGCCCGGGCTTTGTTCATTCTTGCTCGGAGGCCAAACAGAAGCCTCCACCTTCCAGCAGGTTGGAATGTCATGACAGGAACTGGATCACTGATTAAGTGAGGTAAAAACAGCTGTGTTCATTGTCTTCAGTGTCTTGTAACATATTTATTTTAATCTGACGTATTCTAAGCATTGGCAGCCCAATGGCAACTTCAAGCTTTACTTAAACTCCACATGGCCCACGGCATCACTCTCGTCGCTCCCCGATGTCTTCCTCGCGACCTCCTTTTCAGGCTGCGCCATAACGCCTTCTGCCTGCACATGCTGGCGATGCTCCTGCGTCTGCTCGTAATCCACCAGCAGCTCTCCGTTCTTGCCGTACCACCTCGGCTCGGTCCTCGCATGGTGCACCACGGTAAACACGCCCTTCATCCCAGGCTCCACCTTCTGGAAGATGTTGTCCATCTCCTCGAGCGAGCGGTAGGCAGTCTCAGGGTAGAAGAAGTAGACACACGGAACCATGAAGGCGTTGATGACGGCAAAGATGATGTAGGTTTTGTAGCCGATGTTGTTGAAGGCGATGGGGGTGATCATGACGACGAGGAAGTTGAAGATCCAGTTGGCCGAGGTGGAGAGGGCGTTGGCAGGCGCGCGGATGCGCAGCGGCACAATCTCGGCCGGGTACAGCCAGGTCATGCCGAGCCAGCCGACGGCGAAGAAGGTGTTGAAGATGAAGAGGAAGACGATGCCCGTGATCTGGTAGGGCTTGGTGTCGCGCGAGTTGACGCCCGCCAGGATGGCCATGGTGGTGGCCTGGCCGATGCCGCCAAACAGCATCAGCTTGCGGCGGCCGACGCGCTCGACGAGAAACACGGCGGGCCACGAGGCGAGGAAGTACTCAGTGCCGTTGAGGGCGGCGAGCAGGCGGGAGTTGAAGTCGCTCATTCCAAGGCCCTGGTAGATGACAGCAGCATAATAGGTAATGAGGTTGATGCCCGAGATCTGCTGGAAGACCTGGTTGAAGTACGCGAGGAGGGTTCGATGCAAATTGCGGTTCTTGTCCATGGTGAAGAGGTCTCGGAAGGTGCCCTTGGACATCTCCATCACAGTATCCCTGATGGCGAGGTACTCAGTCTCGACCACAGGGTCAGTCACCTCCTTGTCTTCCAGGGCCGCGATGACTTCCTTGGCCTCAGCCTCGCGGCCTCGGAGAATGAGCCAGCGGGGAGACTCGGGGAGGAAGGGAATGAAGATGAGGATGATGATGCAGAAAAACACCTGGAAGGCGAGGGGGAAGCGCCAGGCGACAGAGCCGGGGGCAAAGGAGAAGCCGAGATCAATCCAGTAACTGATGGTGATACCGCAGGTAATGAGGGCGCCCTCGATCATGACCATCTTGCCACGCTTGTGTGCTTTGGACGTTTCTGACTGCCATGTTGGAACCTGGAAGAGTCAGCTGGCTGCATTCAAAGCAGATATTGCAAATTCAAGAACTCACCGTTGATGTATTTCCTCCATTTCCAAGACCAGTGATGATTCTTCCGATGATGAATTGCTCGAGTGTCGTGGCGCTGGCCTGCAGGATAGCACCAATAACCATAATAGCAGTGCCGAGCATGATGACACGCTTGCGGCCGAGAGGGTTTCCGATGAAGATGGTGATCATGGCGCCGATGAAGCAGCCGAGGTTGTACGAGGCGACAGCGATACCCTGATAGGTGGAACGAGTGGAGGATTCTTCCTCGGTGATGCCAAAGGCTTTAGGATTTATCATGGGGAACGCGTCAAGGAAGACCTTCAGGGTCAGGATACCGCCCATGACGCCCTGGTCTGGAGGGAGGGGATGTTAGCGTTGACATGCGAATGGAAGGTGTTCCCAAACGGGATGCCGTACCGTAACCGAAAAGAAGAAAGTCGCACCCTGCGATGGTGCCCACGGCCAGGTTGAGGGCCTGACCCCTGAGCCCGAGAAACTTCTTCATGGTGTCCTGCTACAGATGACAGGATGGGAGGAAAGAGAAGAGGTGAAAGACATTCAAATGGTGGTGACACAAGGTTGAGACATGATGGGACGAACGCGGGGTTTATATCTCGTACAGGGCCGCCGCCGCCTCGGGACTCTTTGCCTCACTGTCTCACACAACCCACGGCACTCCCGTGGTCTGTCACCCCTGAGTGAGATGTCCCGGCATCTGGGTCCAGGATCACCGCTGCAGCATCTCGAGCCACGGATTCGAGTCGGACCGCGGCCTCGCATAGTTGTGGGGTTTGGTGCGGGCACGAACAGGCGATACTGAGGGGCTCCGGATTTTCTGAGTGGTGAAGCTGGGGGGAAATCAGGGACCGAGATGGGGCAGCATGGAGCAGCATGGAGAAGACATGGAGAAAACTTGAAGACTTGGAGAAGCCATGGAGTAGACGTGGAGAGTGCAGGGGGGAGCCAGGGACAAACGTCACAGAATATGACGCCGATCACTCAGGCCACCGCGCTGTTAACCCCGGCCTCACGGCACCGAAAGTGGTCCCAACGGGCCGGGGAGGCTGGTTTTGGCCGGGAGCCCCGTGCCGGAAGAGGCCGTCTCACAGGCGTATCAGTCCGCCGAGGAAGGGTGAGGGTTGCGTATGGTGGAGTTCCCTATGACGAAGGCCAAGCGATCGTCGCCCTGGCGCTCCACCAACCCCGCGCTCGTTTTCTCCTGATTTATTCCCAAATAGGCATTTGCATTTGTTGGAGGATGAGGATGGCGCTTGTGGATCGCGGCGGCACTTGAGGTAGCATCCAGTCGCACTGCCGACTCAGTGCCGAGGCCGCTGTCTTGTGAATTCTCGAACGAAAGAAAAGGGGAAAGGAGATCCTGCAACGGCGATCGTGTCAGGGTCTTTTCTGCTGACCAGCGAGACGCTGTGTGACCGGCAAACTCGGAAACATTCTCCCACGTGGCACGGGTCACGGCTCAACCAAAAAAAAAAAAAAAAAAAAAAAAAAAAATTTGTTTCAAAGGGCTGACTCCTTCCTCGCTAACATCCCTCTGGAACTCTGCCTACGCTGCCTACGCTTCAACTCCACGATGCAAAGAGGATGAGTGAAAAAACCTACAAGGTACAATCCTTGGGAGGGTTCTCTCCGGATTGACGTAACAGAAAACGGCGTTTCTTGACAATTTCGCCGAGCGTTGGCCGTGGAGTGAGAAAATGGGTGGAAACCCTGGGGTTGCTGACATGTGGAAATGCGGCTAAATTGCCAGCCTGGACAACTGTTGGCCGCAAGAAGCCGGACATAGCGGAGCGGGCTGTGGATGCGGAGCTCGCTGGGGAAGAACTGTCTGGGGGATCGTGAGCGACGTGGGCGGTGTGGGTGAATCGCCGTCGACGACAAGACGGGGATGCGGGGCCCCAGGTACGAGCAGTGGAGGCCGGGCGGAGGACTTGCGACCACAGCCTTCGGACGTGACATCTCGAACCTTGGCAGGGCCTAAATATGGGCGCGACGTTGCGTCGCCGGCCAAGGTCTGGGTGGTTGATGGCGGAGATTTAGTCAACAGAGAGCCTGCATCGTTGGGGATAACTTCCAGGTTTGGTCGTGGAACGCGGGCAACGGGGTCATCGAAGGGCGCCAAAGGCAGGAGGCTGAGAATCGGTGAAACTGCCAGAGTCGACCAAGGTCCAGACCATAAACGGCACTCTTCCTTCTCTATTTTTGTTTTTGACGATGCCCTCTCGAGGTGCTGTGTGGGATGATCCCACAGACCAAGACCAGCGAAGGAACTTCCCACTGTCGCACCACTGCGTGGGGATCGAAGGAATTGATTCAGCACCAAATATCACCACCAGGATGGAACGCAAAGGGTTGTTCCGTGTTCCTGATGTTGGTTGATCCAGGAAAAACTGTGTTTCTGGCTAGGACACGCAGATCGAAGTGAGGGGTAGATATGCGCCAACTCAGCGGTGGCTTGATGCACCCTGCGGTTCGACACCCACAGCCTCAACCTTGCGGGGTTGTAATTCCGTTACTCGGGTTGGTGGGCGTCGGTATGTGTCCGTCATCGGGCACTACGGGTTGTTAGTGCCAGGCATCCCAACCATTTCGTTCCGTGTGGCCAGCGGGATTACGGTGAACGGTGATTCCACTGAAGAATGGTGTCGTAGGTGTCTTGTGAGATAAGCTTGTAGAAGACATGATAAAAGATTTCGCTCTTTTCTGTATGCCGGGATGGATAGGGGTCAGGCCGGTGTGGCGATGCCACTGGAGATGTTGTCGTGCTGGAAGTAACAGGCTCTGATTAATCAAGACACATGTCTGAGAACTTTTAGGACTTTGTCCCATGGGTCCAATCAACCAAAGTTAAAAAAGTTAACGCACAAATCCCATCACATATAAATTGAGATATCCCTGGATATCTGGTATCTCCCGGCCTTCTCACGCTCGGCTTCGGTCGTGTACACTACCTTGGGTGGCTCCCGGGCATCCATCAAAGGCATATCATCATCCAACGTCAATTTAGATGAGGGATTTGTCAAAAATGACAAGCTAACAGAGACAGGTGTTGTGGGTTTTGCCACACCCAACCTCGTATAAAACTGCAACTCACAATCTGCGCGCTTGTTCGCTTGATAACAGGGCTGTCTTCCCTGGCGAATATCTACGTCTCGAAATGAATACCAATTAGCATGGCCTGCCAGGCCACAGTTTCCCGATGCAGTGGCGAAACAGCAGGGGTGACTCAAACCACGGTATCAGAGCCATCTGCGTCTCGGCGTATGGGTGCTTTCCACCCGCCCCAAATCGCCTTTTCCACATGACTTGGGAGTATTTAATCATGATGCAGACCCAATTCCTCTGGGTATTGGACATTATTCTCGTTGATTTCGAAAAGTACTAAAATCACCATTATTCTGCCACGGGCAAAAAGGTCAACCGTGAGGAAGACATCACAGCTCGCCCGCTGCCACCACGCGCTGGAGAAGAAGAACTGATCCAGATTCTTCAAGGTATGTTCTAGGCTGTGAGAAGGGAGAAGTTGGAGGAGCTGCTGGGGCGCCTCGAGCACAAGATTCAGCACCTGGAAAAGTTTTACTGTATTATCAGCGTTGATGAATGTGCCATAAGAGCATGTGGAGGTTGAGGCTTGTTCATGCTCAGGTGAACCTTGGATTGAGTCAAAGTGTCTAGTGCACACTCGGGTCAAGGTGAGGATATGTTTCTTGTATTTCTACATTCCTTTCTCTCAGCTACGCCGCCTGCATTTTCAGTGACCCTTAAAGTTAGAGCTAGACTTCCCCGATACCTCCGGTTACCGTTACATCCCGTTTTGTTCTCGCCGTGAATGCAAGTCGAACGTTGAACAACAGGTTGACAACCACAAGGAGGACGCAGGCAATTGTGATGACACATGCCGCAATGCGGAAGAAGGCTGAGTTCAGCTCCATCCCTAGAAGAATAGACAGGATGCCTAGCGTCGATATTGGTGAGACCATGCCGTTCCAGCTGGGGTTCCAAACCAGCTCTCCCCGAAACAGCCGGTAAATGACAGTCATGATGCCAACCAGCAACCACATGATTGCTATCCCCCCAATCATGAGCGCCATCAAGACGCAAAACAGCTCCAGAGGCAACATGGTCAGTATGCGCCTCAGAATCCTCGATGCCTCGAACGTCGTTTCTTCACTCGCGATCACCATATCCCCCGTCCCCGCCGCGTTCGCCAGGACCACCAACGCCGCCGCACACTGCCCCATGGGCCCAACCAGCGTGAATGCCACAGCAGTGTGCTCGATCGGCGGCCACCCGATCACAAGCATCAACTCGTGCAGAATGACCGAGTAGTCAAAATCCGCCAAGAACAGCGCGGCCCCAGACGCAAAAAACGAAAACACCACCACGGGGGCCGCCATCCTGCTTGACCACACCCCCTCTCCCATATTGGTCGACACTCCCTCGCCGATACTCCCACCACCAGCGCCCGCAACATCCTCCTCAACCGTCCATCCCTTCCTCAACCAACACAGCAACCCCCCAACAAGCGCCACCGTCTGCACCCCCGTCATCGCCACCAACAGCCCCGCCAGCGGCGCAAACCGTCCCCCAGGAGTCCTACTCGACCCCTTCGCGGGCGTCGACAGCAGATTCGCTAGCACAAACAACGCCGTCGCCGACGCCCAAATCGCGCTCACCCACCAACACACATAAACCACGATCGCCAACACGTCCGCCCCGGTACCCCTCCCCACCCGCCCCTCAGCAACCGCAAACCCCCCAAATCCAACCAGCAGCGTGAACGCGGCCGGCCAGGAGGCGAGGTACCCCAGCTCCAGACCCGAAGTGTCCCGCTCCCGGAGGATGGCGCGGTAGGTCTGGCGCGGGAAGATCGTCATGCGGAGGAGGAAGAGGATGGTGGCGGGGATGAAGAGGGCGAGGGCGATGAGGTAGAGGGCGGTGGATGCGGGGACGAGGAAGGCGTGGTTGATGTGGACGAGGGGGAGGAGGCGGAGGGAGAGGGCGATGAGAGAGAGGGATTTGGAGGGGGTGAACCTGGGGGGGTGTTAGTATGTTATTTGGGGTAAGGGGTGGTTAAAAGGGGGTGAGGGCGGACATACCAGATGGGAGTGAAGGCCTGGATAAACCAGGAAAGCGAACGCATCGTCCGCCGGGTCTGGTGGTGCATGGCTGGGCGGTGCTGTTTGTATTGACTTTTGAGTCTCGATGAGAGGTTGGTGACCGAGCTTTTGAGGGTGCTGCTTGATGACCGCGACGGCGGGGATGGTGGCTCGTCCATGATGTTGTTGGTATTGGTGTTGTTGTTGTTGTTGTTGAGTGTATTTTGGCTACCGTCAGGGGTTGGGTTGGCCGACGGCGGGATGCCAAAGAACTCGTGAATCTTGTTGCTGTGCCGGGTTACGAGTGGGGAGTTGCCCAGTTCCCCAAGCTGGCTGAGGCGGATGTCATCGCTGTGTCGCCAGCCGGGCTCGGCACTGGCAAAGTTTGTTGTTGGGTCCATTCGTTATTAGGTGATGTTCAAGCTTGAAGTAAAGAGTTGTGTAAAGCATAGTGCGGTGTATTGTTAATAGCCTGCTACACTTGGGTTGGCATGCATTTGCTGTTTATGTATTCAGGGGTCAAGAATCGAATCGTCGCTCTCGGAACGCTTATGGCGAGACAGTGGCTCAGGTTTCCGAAGAATGTCCGGGAAGCATCCAGCGCTCGGTTCCTGGAACATTGGACGGGTGATGTCAGATTCTGGTCTTCGTGGCAACGCGCTGACAGCGAACCCGCACATACGGAAGGGTAGAAGATGGGACGAAGAGAAATTCGGATTGATTGCCCACATTGACCGGTTCGTCCCTGACGTCGCACGTGCGGCGGTTGATGACGCCCACGGTGGGCATGCTCAAGATGACACCCCCCGGCCCCTGAGAATGAACGTCCTCTATTTCCTTGCCCGTTTGAACTGGAAGCTCCGCCAATCCCGTTGCTCAGCTTAAGAGGTCTGGGCTTCTATCTCATGCAACATTCAGCCAGCAGCAGCTAACCCCTCATTAGTGGAAAGCCAGAACGAACATTGAGAGCACGAGGCCGTGATTCACCCATACGTAATGTTCTCTCCCTAGAAACGAAGAATGCGGGCATCCAGTCCCATGTAATGTCAGGCTGGCTGTACTTTAGTTAGGGCAACTGTGATCAATGAGTGGGAGACGAACTCATTTTGATACTACAAAATCGGGGTTCAGGTTGCCAAAACGGTGCCCTTTAGGTGCCCTTTAAAGATACAATACGAACTAACTAGCAGTCCTGAAGAAAATAAAGTACAAATCTACTTACGCGGCAGATCAGATTGGTTGTACATGGTTCATCACCGGCCTTCTCTAGGTTGGGAAGGCGGACTCCGAAGTTGAGGCATGTGGCACCAAAAAACAATGCCGTGCTATCGCGTACGGGAGCCCGAGCCAAACACCGTCTAGCTCTAGGCCCCGTTTGAAAGCAAACTGTGAATAGGCACAGTCTCAGCTAATAATATTACATCCAACGCCAACTACAACCGAACAATCCAGAAATCTTCTTCCATGGCCTCCGTTACATGACCGTACATTCGGTCTTGTTATCATTCTGTTTTTCATCCAAAGCGATACACATGGCAGCCATCAACGCCAAGTCGGCCCCCGGAGCCACTGTCAAATGGTAGGTTTGGGTTCCCATGAACGCCTCCCTGGCGTTGAACAGCTTGCGGTCGATTCGCGCCACAACAGCACCATTCGACTCCTGGACAATATCTGCCGATGTGTCCAGCCAGTTCCCCTTCATCATGAGGGTGACAGGTTTGCCCTGGGATGTGGTGAATGTTGCTCGGGCTTTGGAGCCGAATACTGCGGTTTGTCAGTGGTGTTGGAAGGTAGATAGGAGTCAAGAAACTAACGCGTGAAACTGCTCTTCACCTCCATGTATTGCTTTTTGGCCTCGTCCTGAACGCGAAATGTTGCATGCCAGTGCAGGGGCTCCTTGGTGATGTCAAACAGATAGCTGCCAATGGGATCGTAGAGCTTCTTCCGCCCATGCAGAGAGACGAGCTTGGCCTCGACATGCATTATCGGTTGCCCGTCGAGGGTGTGGATGTCAAAGTCGTCGAACAGGCGCTCCTTCAGGACGAGGGTGGTGGTTTGTTCGGCGGCCATGTGTTTAAACACCACCAGCGGTTCCGCCAAAGGTGGAAGTTGGTATGCGGTGGCCATTATCGATGTGATGAGGAGGTAGTTGCTAGTATTATCGTATTCTATATTGAGTTTTTCTCAAGTCATATCGTTGAGGGTATGGGCTGTTGTTCGTTTCGTGTTGATGGTGCTGCGAAAAATGAAACTCAAGTTTAGCTGGTGGTTTCACGGTTTCACCGCCTCACCGTTGTGAAAGGCTGGCTTAAATAACAAACAAAAGCGGCGGAGGATTGCGAGAATGTCACTTCTTGAGCAATGATCCACTGTCCATTCCTCCCACCTGATGGATGCATCCTGGACTTGAAAGCGGACCTCTCAGGGCTCAGAGATCGGCGCAGTCCAACAGGCTGTGCTCTTGATTGGTGTCTCGGCAGTGTTTTCTCCTTGTGATAATGAGATCCCCTGACCCCCCAATGAGTGGTGGCGCGGGTGGCGCAGTTCAGTGAGGGGGGATCAACGTTGCCATCCGGAATTTAATGTCGTGGAAACCCGTTTGAACCCGCATCGCCGAGGGCCTCAGAGATGTGGATTCAGACTGAGGCTAGTATTCTTCAGCTTTGTGTGCTTGATTATATTATTTTATGGAGTTATCCCGAGATGATGGTGAATAATGAGAGTGAGCCCTCCGAGGGCCTAAGGGTCATTACCACCATTACACGCAAGAAAACAGAGCAAGAGCTTGAGGACGCGGCGCAGTCTGAGAATCCACCGCCTACACCAGAAGGAGAGCCGGAAAAGGTAATCAAGGTCTACTCGCTTCCGCATGAATGGCGCAAGTGGCTTGCTGCCAAGTATTCAGACCAGGACCACGAGACATTGTTCTCACCAACTCTCCCTGAGGGATTGCCACAACCAGCCTTGAAGACCCTCAAAATCATTGGCAACGACGCCCTCCAAATGCTCAGTTACATCGCTTTCGCCAAACTGCACCTCCTCACCGGCCTCGAAAGCATCACACTCTACTCGCCGTCCAAGCACGATTTGGATAGCGTCCCGGCTTACCTTTTCGTTCTCTACTTGCCACTCCTGACGAAACTCAAGACGCTCAAGATCACCCTGAGCAGCTCTACTTACGCCAAACTCACGCCCCTCATGGTCGATCAAGAGGACACGCCGGGCCAGCCGTTTCTCCAGCTAATCCTACCACCGAGCCTCGAGGAGCTGCATCTCCGTGGTTCGGTGAGCATGGCGGAACATCTCGAGTCCTTTGCAGACGGGTTCACCTTTGGCGAAGAACACCAGGGAGTTAAGCTCTTGCCGAACCTCAAGCGGATGAGCTGCGTGCTAGACCTCCCGGACAAGGCCTCCGAGCATACGAAGCAGCCGTCGGATGAGCAGCTGAGGAGCGCAAAAAAGGCGTGTCAGAATCTGCTGGATGCTGCTGCCAAGAGGGGAGTGACGGTGCAGAAGTTTGAGGAGCCCTGGGTGGAGGTACACACGGGGCTTATGGACAAGGTGGATGAGAGGTGGGCTGGGCTGTGAGACAAGGCGGTTCTCGAAAAAGAATGCCCTTTTGTCGTCACGATGCCTTGATGGTCAGGGGATTATGTTCCAATGGCATCTACGATTAGGCAAATGCGATACCCTGCTCACTCTTTAGCGCAAGAACAAGATGTAACGGAAGAATCCAGGGACCAGTGCTGTGAAAACGAGGCATCTCGGACAACAAAATCACAGCGCGGCCCCAACCAGCAATGATGAACAGCTTCACGTCAGCTCCTCCTCTTCTCTGCTCCCGACTACCCGAATATCCGGTGGGGGATTCAGGAAGTTCATCGAATCAGGGGCTTCGGCACATTAAGGTGCATGCAAGGGGACCTGAAGTCCCGGGTGTTCGGGTAGTGGGGGGCTATCTGAGGAGGAGAAGCGGCTCAGGGTTCAGTAGTTTTGGCCCCCAACTTGCCCTACAGTTCAGAGACTCGCGGGAATGAGGCCACAAACAACGGGACAAAGGCAAAGATCTGTCGATGAGAGGACGCTGTGGCGTTCTTCCAGGGGTCACCGGCGAGCTAATTTTCAATGTAGCATTGTTTGAGGATGTGGGGTGCGCGAGTTTTCCATGGCTGATGTCGCATGCGGCAAAGTCGCTGGAAATGCGGGAATGCGTTGAGCACCCCCATCTCAAGCACAGAGGCATGTTAACTTCGTGGGAATTGGGGGCCGAAACGGATCCAGGCACTCCATTAAGTCTGGTCAATGTGGAACCAAAATGCTTCCCAGAGGCACATTCCGTGTTTCTTTGCATTCATCTTTCTGCTTTCCGGCACGGTACTTGGTGTAATTCTTCTTTGGGGGCCGGCGGGCTCTGACAGACTCCTTGCAAGTGTCGAAGTGTAGGAGGTGGAGAATTCGTACCACAACTCTTTTTCTGATTGTTAATGATGTACATGTACCAGTCTATCTGGCCAGCGTATTTCGGGAAACCCGTCTTCAGCAACAGGACTCGAAGGTACACTTACTCAACTTTGACGATAACCTTTCTGAATTCACTAGGTAGTTTGGCAAAAGAATACTCCACAGGATTGGGTTCTTGCTCTCTGTTGTGTAATTCAGGTCAGTTAGCAAAGTGACAACATCATCTTGGCCGCTTGCAACATCACAATCCCTCCAAAATTCTCACCCCGAGCGAACCGCACACTTCGTTTCCGAGATACGTATCCTTCAACCCCGAGAAATGTAAGTGGCAAGCAAGCCGAGCGGAGGAGTCCGCTGTTGAGTTACATCTCCGCAAGTAAAGTTGCAGGGGGTTGGATTCAGGAGTGGCAGACGCGGTTCGACTTGATCTTGTTCTTTGACAAACACCAACATCCCGCAATTCGGTTGGAAGATGTGCGGGGGGCAGCCGAAAGTGGCGCACAGCTGCTCTTGTCAAACACTTGAGCCTATTAGCCTAATATTCGGCCGGTGTGATGGTGCATGAGGGCCGTTTGGACGTGGGATGTGTCCAACTCCATCACCGTTGATCATGATCCAGCCTGTTAGTGAGTGGCCTCGGAGATACTGGAGGGTTGAGCTCAGAGCGTGAAGCCATATCAAAGCTGAGGAACTGCTCTTCCCGTCCCTGGGCTTCTCGAGATCTATAAGTATCAGCATCTCTCCCGCTTTCTGACCAGCAGCAGCAGCACCATCAACCTCAACTCATCAACACTCAACCTACCACTACACTATTGTTACTACCAACAATAATCCTTCAACATGAAGTTCATCACCGCCCTCACTCTTTTCGTCTCCCTGGCGGTCGCCGCGCCTGCCGCCGAGCCCGCCGCCAACCCGGCCGAGGCCGTTGAGGCCCTCGAGGCCCGCGCAGGCGGTTGCCCCTACAACGGATGGTGCAGCGGCGGCACTTGCATCTGCACGCCGCTCGGCTGCACCCAGTTCTGCAACTCGTATGAGTGCGGCAAGTGCTGAATGTTGAGCGGCCGGCATGAGACCAAGTTGGGATCGTCGAGGTACGTGTGATTCTTCTTTGGGCAGTGGTTGAGGTTGGGGGTAAGGTTTGAGCTAACTATTGGCATAGGGGTCAACGAGCTTTTTGAAACCGGGGGTGGGGAATGACAACACGAGATACTATGGCGCCGGACTTGAGATAAAGACATGATGAGGTGGTCAGTGTTTGCTTGGGCCTAGAGTAGTACTTGCACCTCAATATTTAAGAATTTCATGTCAAAACGATACCAGTGTTCACTTGATAGTCACCGTAGTTAACCTTGAGCGTCATACTGTGTTGCTTTTCCTGATGGCAGGATGCCACCGTCATGTAAGTTGAGATGGAGTTGGACATCTATGAATTCTGCCGATAGTTTGAGTGTGTGAAGATCATGAAGCTCTAAGGTCCTACATATGTATGTACAACACATATTCCCCCGAACCATGAATGAGAAACAATAATTGAAAAGGGACAAAAAGAAAAAGATCCAATCCTCCCCCAAAACGGCCCCTTTGCAAACTAGATCCAAGCCCCATCTCACTTCTGGGTCGCCGCGCCCTTTGCGGCGGTCTCCGTCATGGTGACAGTCACCAGCGTCGACTTTCTGTTCTTCGCGTCATGGAGCAAGTCGTCGAGGTTGAGCTTGAAGTGGTTGAAGTTCCACTTTTCCCCGCCCTCGTTGTCGCTGCGCTCGTCAATGGAGCGTTTTTCCTCAGCGCCGTCATCGATGGAGGGCACATCGACGGAGCGCTTCAGCTCCTTTATGCAGTAGCAGAGGTCACGACACCAACCGACATCAGTGTTCATGGGCCGGCCGTCGACGGCGTCGTGGCAGTTCGTGTTGTAGTCGAGAATGCAGCGGGCTGTTTCACGGTAATAGATGTTCTGTTTCCCGCACTGGATTTGCCACCCGTCCACCTTCATCTTTGCCTGTGCCTGCTCCCATCTCTCCCAGAACAGCTTTTCGTTGCTGAAACCCATGTCGCTCCTGCGGGAGTCTTCAGTTTTACCGAAGTTGTTTCCCACCGTGATTGTGGGTGGTGGTTGGGAAAGCTTGAGGCTTTTAAATAAAGCGAGTTAATTGAAGAACTTGGTAAGGGTTGCGGTGAGCGAGCGGAGACTTGAGAGAACAAAGCGAATGCTTGAGTTGAGGAATGAGAGCGGTACTAGCTAGAGGGAAGGGTGGAATGAGCATGCATTAAATATTAACATTGCTCCCCATGTTATTGTGGGCTTCTTGGTGTTGTGTGAATTGGAGAAGGAATTGAGAAAGACCGAAATATCCCTCGTGTACCGTGTCAAGCTGCGAATCTCTGGTTGCCAGTGGTGGTTTGCCAGCCCGCGTCTTCAAGGTCAAAGACTGTGTGACATGGAGAGCCAGGGGTTGCTCAAAGAGCACTGGCATGGCTCGATTGCGATCAACCCAAAATAGCCTGGGTTGCACTGCTGATGTCCCGTTCAAAAAAAAAAAATCGACATTCCGGTGTCCCGGCCTGCTCGTCTCCATGCCGACGTCCAGAAGTTGTGGTCACTGGAGAGCCCAACGGCCATACACCCACAACACTGGACCTTTTCTTACACCCTGTTCCCACGTCTTGGTGATACATCTTGCCCAGCTCACTGGAGCCTCTTTCTCTGAGGGACTCCAACAGACCCACTCAGGAAAATCCGGGGAAATTGTGGGAATCACTGTGTGATGTCACTGCGATAAGATAAGACGACAATTCCACGACCCAAGCAGCGTGTTCTCTTCAACACAGTTCACCTCCCGGCTCATGCTTTCGTCAAAGCTCCTCCTACGCTCGGCTTCGTAACGATGTGACAATTTAGCTTTGGGCAGTGCGCTGCATTTGCGGTCTACTGTCCCACCTGCCCTCGATCATATATTTCCCCCTCCAGGTCAACCTCCGACTCTCGAATCCACCCTCCGCATCATTCCACGATTAAACCCGCGACCGAGTACCCCCCAAGTCATTCAGACGCGTCAAGTTCACCGCAGTCGTCGAATTGCAGTCGTCGAATCCCACCCATTTAGAGATTATGGAGGCTAAACCTCCCGTTACCATCCACTCGCTCCCGGAGGAGCTGGTGCTGGATATCTTCAGCTACTTTGCCAACCCTACCCCCGACAACCGACTCCACGACCAGCCGAGCAGCGACATCTTGAGAAACCCTGAGGGCGCATGTCCGCTCAAAACCATTTCTTTGGTCCAGAAGCGATGGCGAGCCATTGCTTTGCCGCTGCTCTTCCGCCGTGCTGTCTGGGTGCTTGACCGCTTCGACCAGCTTCTCCTCGAAGCCGGCGACAACGCCAACGCCATCGACAAGATTCCGATCCTGGAATTTCTCCGATCCATCGGCCTCGGCCATGACGTTCGGTCTTTCACCATGATCATCAACGATACAATGCCGCCTTGCACGGACATGACAATGACTGTGCCAAGTCAGTCGTCGTGGAGAGACCCCGGCGCCACCGACACCGTCCCCCGTCGGCGGAACTCAACCCTTTTCCACAACAAGAACAAGAACTGGTTGTGGGAGATGCTATTCAGCCTCATGGATCCACTAAAGTTCACCATCATCGCCTCGCCGCAAACTCTGGCCAGGCTCCTCTCTTGCGCCGTGTTTGTCGAGGATGCCGAATTCTACTCCCACGTCGAGCGCCTCCACATCCTCTCCCTTTCCAGGCATTTCCCCTCCAAAGCCGCAAAGTCCCCCCAGCGGGCCCAGCCTTACTCTACTTTGGCTCTTCATCGCGGGGAGGAGTATGTGCAAACTGCTCTGTTCAAGATCCGCCCTTGGACACACATGCTTCTGAACGAGAACTCGTCGATCCGCGTGTACCGAAACTACCACTTCTTCGAACATGAGCCGCCATCCATCTTGCCGTCCCTTCTCGGCTGCGGGAGCAGGCCTTACCACGTTCCGCTGATCCCACCGAGCATCACTTCCCTCTCCTACGTTGCCATCTTCCCGACCGAACGCATCATCAGGAAGCTCGAGTGCGCCCTCCCTCGCCTTGACCACCTCTTCGTGCAACTTATCCCGCGCAACGACATTCTGCTCGATCCGGACGAGACGAGCCATGTCGATATCAGAGACCTGTGGATAACGAGCACAATTTGCTACAACTTCTTCTTCGGCAGATTGCTTCGCAACGAGGGACTCGTTGACCTGACCGAACCCTTAGACATTGACACGAGCATCGACCCCCAAGACCAAAACGCCAAAAATACGCCAGGCTACAACTGGCGGTTTTTGAAAGAATTCGAGAGCGGCGATGCCTCCAGCGAAGATGCCTGGACCGATGCTATGCAGTACTTGGATAAAAGCGTGTCAGTTTGGCGCATCAAGAAGGAGGGCCTTTTGGTCAGGGGGGCGGTGCCATCGTGACCCAAGGATGGCGGCGAGGAGAGTAGCCAAGGGGGCAGGGAGGAAGGCAGCGAGGAAGGCAACCAAAGGGGCGGCCAGGTTGACCACCTTCCCCCCTCCTGCCTCTTGACCCCTTCATTCGTACCAGACCCATGCACCTGCCAAGTTCTGATACTTGTATTTTCCCTCTGCTGCGTCCCATACCAGCTCGATTATGCCCTGGAGTCCATACCTTGCGATATATGCCTGGGCGACTGTCTCTATTTCCTCCTCGGAGGAGAGATTGGGACCGAACCGCTTCAGTCCCATGATCCATGCCTTGTCCAAAGGATGGGCCGAGTCTCCCCTGAGACGATGCACCAGCTCAACCGCATCTGAGACGTCCCATCGATCCTCTGGAACTGACCCCATACTTGGAGCACCTAGAGTTCCTGGCTTATCGTGCTGAAATGGGATTTTAAAGGAGGCAATGAGGTTGGAGCTAGCTTGCCGCCTCAGGTTGGTCACCTCAGCTCTGAAGACTTCTCTTGCTGTCAACAGGTCAGGCGACTTTGTCGAGTTTGAGAAGGATTTGTTGGATGTGTTTCTCCAAGAGAATGTTTTAACAACTGGCGTTATAGTTTTCTGGCGTTGGTGGAATAAACCGGGATACAAAATCTATCTGTTTAATCTACTTCTCCATCAAACATGGGTATGCACTAGGCTTAACCCTTCTAATTAATGCATCAGAATACGCTCATGGTAGGCGAAACAAATGTCCCCAGCGGGTATCAAAAACGCATCCAACGCAAGCTGCCCTATCACGGTCCCTTCTAGCACTTTTCCCCTGTATCTATACTCGCTGCCAAACCAGCGGCTCATGGCCTCATCTCACTCTCGTCCCACACTCAGCTTGTCCTACCATAGAACATTCGATCGTCCGAGTCTGGGCAAAATTGTGACGTTGATCGCTGCCGGAACAAACCCGCAGACCTCTGCGTCCATGTGTGCGGGCCCTAGCCTCTCCAAAATCTTGACATTGGCCCCGAGTCCGTTCGCACCGGTATCAGGATGCTTCTCGCGGCGCCGAGTGTGGTGCCCACTGGCCAGGTTCCCTGGCAGCGGTACAGGCCAGTCCCATCAGAGGCATCAAGATTGGTGCTGTAGCAAGTCAAAGACTGCCCAAGGCAAATCTAAATCCCTATGAAACCCATCCTAGAAAGCCCGCCTGCCAAACTTGCTGTCGGGGTTATTGACTCATGGGCTCGGTTCGTTGACGGAATGGAAGCTAGAACCGTCGACATTGTCCTGTTCTCAGCCCGGTTCCAAAGTGTGAAGTTGGATCCATGGAATCTGGGTGGTGTGTCGTAGTTGGCCAGCTTGTGATCGTGATATTTCGACGGGACATCCCTAATCGTCCTCGTCGCCGCTCAAGTCGACCTGTTTCCTGCTCTCCTCCTCATTCATCTCGCGCCAAGTGCTCCAGCTCAGCATGCCGAACGCCACGATGATCAAGAGCCCGCCAAACACAGCTGCAGCACTCAGCGGCGTACCGGACCAGATCCAGTCCACCACGGCAACGATAAAGATGGTGAGGAGTGCCGCAACGGAGCTGAGAACCGGGCTCGTCAGCGAGATGAGCACCAGGAACGACCCCGAAAACATCATGTTTGAGATGACGCTGATGAAGAGCAGCCACGCTGTCTGGCCGGTCGGCAGCTCAAACGTTTCCCATCCCAGGATATGCAACAGCGGAATAGGAATCCACAGCACAAACAGGGTAAACGCCCCAATCAAGCTGCCAAAGGTGTTGGCGAAGATGACGCCCCTGGCCGCGTCGGTCCCCTCAGGCGGGCACGCAAACCGCTTGTACAGCACCTCGTACAACCCGTAAAGCACCGACCCAGCACCGATAATCAGATTTCCTGCAAGCCTTGTGCCCGGATTCAGCCCACCACTCCCCCCTTCTCCCTTCGCTGACGACTCCTCCCCGGTCCCAGCACCATCCCCATATGCAACAACCAACACCCCCACAATCGCCACCGCGACAGCCAGCATCTTGTCCGCCCTTAGCTTCTCCTTCAACAACGGCACCGAAAATGCATACGCAAAAAACGCGCTGCAGTTGTAGATCGCCGTCAGATCGCTCGGCGTAGTCATGCTCACGGCCAAATACCAACTCAGCCCCGCGACTGTCAACGCCGTCGTAACAAACACCGTTGTCCGCACCAAATACGGCCACGGCGAATGCCCATACTCCAACAGCCCCCCGCCATGATGATGCAGACCCCCCGCCTTCACATCCCTCGTCTCAACCATCAACCCAATCCCCCTCACTGTCCTGATATGCCCCTCCCAAAATCTCTGCCACGGCTGCTCCCGCCGCCGCAGCCGCAGCACAAGTAGCTGCAGCGGCCAAAGCAGGATCCACGACCCGTGGGTCAGGTACAGCATGCAGTAGGCCTTGTCCCAGCCGAGGTCGTGCTGGATGTAGGACGCGAGCTCGGTCTGCACAGTGAAGGAGACGAGCGAGACGACGAGGAAGAAGGCGGCGTAGGTATATTTGCGGCGGGCTTCGAGGTGGGCGGCACCCGCGACGGCGGATGTTGGGCTGCGCGAGCGGAGGGCGCTGCGGCGGGAGGCGGGCATGATGGGACGGCGGGGAGGGGAGACGTCGGGGGTTGTTGGGGTTCGTGGGTGGAGGGAGGAAGAGGTGACGGACGGGAGAGGGCTGGAGCGTCGGCTGTTCTCGCGGTAGGAGCGGCGGCCGCGGTCGGAGTCGTCGGGGAGGAGAGGGTCGGCGGAGCGAGCGTCGTTGGGGCGGAACATGGTGGAGGAGAGGAAGAAGATCGGGAGGGATCGAGTCGCGTAGGTCGTCTGAATTATGGTGGCGAGCGATACGGTGTCAGACCCGGTTTTCTGAGACCAGACGGAGAAGTGCCATCAACCACAGCCGTGTCGGAGAGTGCGGTGCCTGTGCCTTGCGGTCTGTGTGACGTCGACCCGCATCAAGCTGATTCAGGGGCCGCTGTCTGTTGGAGAATTCTGGCGACCACAACAATTAATATTCCAAGAATAACAGCAGGCGGCGGGCAGTGGGGTGACGAGGACTTTGTATGTACTCTTTGAACTTGGGAAAAGCAGATTCAGGGTTTCTCCTTCAAGGAACAGAACACGGAACACGTGGTGGAACAAAGCTGGGTCCGCGACAATGGCATCAGGCGCAGTTTCCCGATCTGTGGGGGATCTGCCAATCAGGGGTGGTGGAGCTGATGGTTGGTGAGCCTGTGTGTCACTCAGCCCAGTCACCAGAGCGGCAGAGAAGCCGACGGCCCGTCCCTCCACCTCCATTTCCAACCATCCATTTTCTTTGGGGTTTCACAATGGGCTTTACCGGCATTTTGAGCAGCATTTTCGAGACAGAAACTCTCACTCTGGCACGACTCTATCTGTAGCTGTCAACCTTGTCATTTTCTTGGGGCAACTCTCTCTGGAGGCTTTCGGTGCTCCCAGTCCCAGTTGTGTCAGGGCTTATCAAACATGAGGTGGTCACGAGACTGGAAGGTGCAAATGGGCCAAGAATTGCCAGCATCAGTCAAGGTCTGGCAATGTCGGCTTTGAAGAAGCTGGGTTGTCCTTCTCACACACACAACCAGCAACCACCAGGTGAGTTCTTGTAATGGAAAATCGTCAGGTTGGCGGGAAAGAGGGAGATATATTTCTATGAGTTTACTCCAGTTTACATCTTTTAAGCCCAAGTAAAGAGCGGCATCACAGAATCCAAGTCACTTCTTTCGGCACCTAATGTTGTTGGTTGAGATGTTGAGGTCAAAGCCTCGCTCAGCAACCCTAACCCATGTTTTTGTCACGCGCACCACTCAACGCGCCGCATCACGTGCTTGTGGACAGGGAAGGTCACTTTAAGTGAACCGCGTCGACCGCGTCCGTCTTCCCCACGTCCTCAGCAGGAAACGCGTCTTTTTCGCGACCAGTGCTCACCACTGCTCCGCCAATCCGTGGTTCGTCATTGGCCACTGACCGGCACCTCGTAACTTTCAGCCTTGTTCCCATTCATTATCTTTCGACAATAGCATCTTCAACTCCAGCCCCGTGATTGTCGCCCCAACTCCCAACACCGTCGTTCCACCATCACCACTCCCTCCACAATCGTGCGACCGTGTCTTCACACTCTTCTCCAACCCGGTCGCTCTCGACCCGACCTCGACTTATCCCCCCTATTACCTTGAGTCCCATCGCGACGATGTCGACCGACCACCCCATGACGGGGATATACAGCGCTACGTACAGTGGTGTGAGTCGCCCCGTCTCCTTTGCTCACAGTGTTTGTGCTGACAGCCCTGTGAATCCTGCAGGTCCCCGTCTACGAATTTCAATTTGGAGCCGACCTCAAAGAACATGTGATGCGCCGTCGCGAAGACAACTGGATCAACGCCACCCACATCCTGAAAGCCGCGGGCTTCGACAAACCTGCCAGAACCCGCATCCTCGAGCGCGAAGTCCAAAAGGATGTCCACGAGAAAGTCCAGGGTGGCTATGGGAAATACCAGGGTACGACATACTTGTCTGTTTTGACCCCCTTTTGCTGACCAGATGCGCCTCCCAGGAACATGGATTCCCCTCGAGTACGGCGAGGCCCTCGCCCAACGAAACAATGTCTACGACCGGTTACGACCCATCTTCGAGTTCCAGCCGGGCAACGAGAGCCCCCCGCCCGCCCCGAGACATGCCAGCAAGCCGAAGGCCCCAAAGGCCCGGCCTGCTGTTCCGAAATGGAACAGTAAGTCGCAAGACAAAAAAGCCAGCTTGTCACAAGCCGCTGTCTTCTCACACGCTCAACATCAAGGCGCCGCCCAAGAAGAGTATGAAAACGCGGACAACCAGATGCACGAAGACGATACCCCCGACAACATCACCATCGCCTCGGCGTCGTACATGGCCGAGGACGACCGCCACGACATGTCGCACTACTCGACGGGCCACAGGAAGCGGAAGCGGGAGGAGATGTTGCAGGACCTGACAGAGCAGCAGCACGCAATGTACGGAGACGAGCTGCTGGATTACTTTTTGTTGTCGCGCAACGAACAACCCGCCATTCGTCCAGACCCCCCAACAAACTTCCAGCCCGACTGGCCCATCGACACCGAACGGCACACCGCTTTGCACTGGGCATCCGCTATGGGCGACGTCGAAGTGATCAAGCAGCTGAAGCGGTTTGGCGCGAATCTGTCAAGCCAGAACATCCGGGGCGAGACCCCGCTAATGCGCGCCGTCAACTTTACGAACTGCTACGAGAAGCAGACCTTCCCCATGGTTATGAAGGAGTTGTTTGGCACTGTGGACGCGCGGGACGCCTCCGGGTGCACTGTCATTCATCATGCCGCCATCATGAAGAGCGGGCGTGTCACGAGCCACTCGTGTGCGCGCTATTACCTGGACAACATCCTCAACAAGCTGCAGGAGACGCGCTCAGCCGACGAGTTGCAGCATCTTCTGGATTCCCAGGACAACGAGGGCAACACCGCCGTTCACCTCGCGGCGATGCGCGACGGCCGCAAGTGCATTCGCGCCCTTCTCGGCCGCGGCGCATCGACCGACATCCCCAACCATCAGGGTGTCCGAGCTGAGGACCTGATCAAGGAACTCAATGCCTCCAAGAAGGTTGCCCGCGGTCCACCGCAGCGCTCGTCCAGCCCTTTCGCTCCTGATTCGCAACGCCACAACTCCTTCCGCGACGCCATCGCGGAGGCCGACAGCAAACTTCAGGCCAGCTTCCGCAGCGAGGCCGCTAACACGGTACAGATGCGCATCACCCCGCTTGTCCTGCAGAAATTCCAGGACCTCGCACAGAGCTACGACACCGAACTCGACGAGAAGGAGCAGGCGGAAAGGGAGGCGAAGCGGATCTTGATCAACACCCAAGCAGACCTGGCCAATTTGCGCGCTACCCTGGCAGACCTCGAGTCTCGCGCCGAAGCCGACGAGCTCGCCGCTAAGACGTCCGCCGAAGCCGCCGATGTTGCCCAGCAGGTCCTCGCCGTCGTCAGGCAACAGAACCGCGTCGTCGTGCAAGACGCCGTCAACAAGGAGCTGGCCGTCGTCAACGGCGACGCTAAAAAGAAAGGCAAAGACGCTGACACCCCCAACGTGCAGCCCGACGACGCCTCCAAATCCCCCGCCTCCGAAACCCAGTCCGTCAAACCACAACCCTCCAACCCCGAATCCGACGCCCAAGAGCGCCTTACCCTCGCCTCCGAACTCCAATCCCTCCTCGCCGCCCAGCGGCGCGCAGAACAAGACTATGTCGACGCCCGCGGTGTTATGGGCACAGGGGACAAGATCGACAAGTATGTGCGCCTGCTCAAGTCGTGCCTGCCCGGCGAGGAGCACGAGATGCTGGATGAGAATCTTGAGGATCTTATCAAGATGATGGAGGATGAGGAGGAGGAGGCTGAGGTGGTGATCGAGCGGCCGGTGCTGGAGCTTGAGCATCATGGACGTGGAAGGGGGGTGGAGGGGTTGGGGTTGAGGGGTGGGGTTGAGATTGGGGTTGTTGGGGGGTTGTGAGCTGGGGTGGCTCGATTCCCGCGCTTTGTTTGATGCGTCACCAACCTGAGGGGATGTTTTTGTGGTTTCAACACGGGTTGAGGCTTTTGCTCTGAGCTATTTGGCCTGGTTGCGTGGGGAATGTTGCCCTGGGCGAGAAGGCTTGTTGTGTTTGGGTTTTGCGTATCATCTTGAGCAGGACATGACTGTGCTGGATGTTCGACTGACGATATTAGCAGGCCGCGGATGAAGGTCATTTGTCGTGACACGGCCAGAGCGGAGTTGGCCTGGTCTGATGGTATGGGTATCTTCGCCAGTTTTGCTTGATTACCCCGGCGGCTTTTAGGAGATGTATCTGGATGGATCAGTCTTCCATCTTGTAGGGTTTTACGGCCTGAGTTTATATTTTATTCTTTGGTTTTTCGTCTTCCTCTCTTTGGAGCGGGCTGTTGCGATATGGCGTTGGCGTTGGTAGTTGCCACCAAGGGGCACGGGCTGGGAATATGACATGACTTTTTACTTTTCTCTTGACTACAGTGATGACCTTGGAGCGTGGCGGTGTGTGGGCGACTTGCGTAACAGCGTTTTGCCGTCCATGTACCGCAGCAAGGATCCGCTCACGCTCACAAGCCGTCTGCTCCGTAATCTCTCTGTGGGCAACACTGCTTCGAACGCCCCTCTCCGCCTCCACCCCTCTGCCTTCCCCATGAAGCAAGCCCTTGTCATCACTTGTCAGCCTGACAAGACCAGCCTTCGCACTCCTGACCGGCTGCTTCGGGCGCCGGTGGCAAACCACCCTCTTCGTACAAGAAGCCTCGAGAGCCAACCATCTGCCAGCCACCTAGTAGTCCCTTGTCGGATCACACACCTAGAACTCGTATCCGGGGAGAACCTCTTCAGCTCCTCGACCTGGCGCGTGTGACTTCATGGGGCGGGTCAGAGGATGAAGGAAGAAAATATGAGGAGTGATGAATCATTCAGCTCCATCTCTTTCCTTAACGCTCCGCCAGCTATTCGCTCCGGCTGCCGGCTTTTGTAAATGGAGTGTTAAATGCCCTCGGTTTGCGGTAGCCACCGGAAAAGGGGAAACACAGCGATGCCAGGAGAATGATGAATGGTAAGAAAAGGGGTAAGGACAACACTGGAAGGTGTGTGCATAGAGAACGGTATCATCATCCATCATTGAAGAGGTGGATCGTATGCCGGCGGTTGAGATCCAGTCTTATCCCTGGCAAAGCAAGCTCTCGGTCTGCCTGCAAAGCTGACCGATCTAAAACGGATCACTTGATCCGGCTACCCACTGCCTCGAATCCTCCATTGGTGGTTGTGAACATGGCCAGACTTCTTGGCCTCCCTCCTTCCCCATGCGTAAGGCCTTTGTCTGCTCCAACACTTTCCTCAAGCTTCTTCACTGGCATGAGCCCCCGCTTGGGGTTCCCTGTCCAGCATGGCTCGGATGACCATCACGCCGCGCCCTCGATCGAATTTGATGCTGTTGACTGGCGATACCAAGACGGGACCTAAGCCAATGGGTAATCTAGAATGCGAGGACCCGCTAGTAGTCCGCCACAACGGAGGGTACTCGGCGCTTTTGTAGTCAGCAGCCCGGAATTTCGTGGCTGGCCGGTCAACGAGGAGGGTCGGAGTGGAGTTCGTGGTCTGGCTCTCGTCCATGGATTTGAAGGCGGCAAGGGATTCCAAGGGAAGAATGGATCCAGATGGGTTGAGTTTGATGGCTCCAAATGAGTTGAAGTTGTGAACAACGAGATGCTCCCTGGAGTGGCAGATCGCCCCCGAGCCTCATCTGCGCCTCGGCCGCGCGTACAGGTGGGCCATGGCCACCCAAATCGCCCGGTGAGGTGTTGTCGGAGGCAGAAAGCAGTTGACGTACGACGGAAACCTGATATTTGCTTAGCCAGGTCTCTGGATTGCTCGCAACAGGAACTCATTAGAGAATCTCAGCCGGCGATCTTGCGCCTCCCGACGCCCCTGGTGGTCGCGTCCCAGCAGCTCGGGTCGGCACATGGCGCGGCTCAGCAGAATTGGTCGCCTCATTCGTCCGTATCTCAGCCAGTCATGGCATTGTCGAGACTGGCCCAGATTGCCATGCGGCGCGGTGCGTCGTCGTCGTCGAGCCAGCGCGTTGCCGTCGGCGTCGTGTGGGGCGTCGAGCGGCGGTTGATCATCGTTCTTGGCAATTGAGTGGACAGATTGCCGAGAACCCCCTGTTGCGCTGCCTTTGCCCGGACCCTTCGTAAATCGAACCTGAGGCGGCCGTGTTCGACGCCGTCAATGACCACAGAATGGGGATGGCGAGAAGTTCCTGGGAGGTTTTGCTCCTCCACAGGCAAGCGCCGGGGTGGTCGTCCTTGTGTGGCGCGCGAGGCATGGAAGCTGAGCGATGGGGCGTCCAGCCAACCACCGTCCAGGAACCAAAGTCGCCTCAATGGCGGTCTCGGTGCTTGGCTGCAGACGGGCAAAAACGAAAAACATGAAAACATGATCCATTTTCTTTGAGATTGCGGAGACTTCGCAACCGGGAATGGAGTCGGACAAGAGAAATGGCGGTCAGCAAGGCCGGAAGTCGGGTGAGGGAAAACCCCCCCGACAAGCCCAGAGCCGCACTGCAAGGTCCTTGTCACCCTTCCATCCCCCTCCTCCTCGGGCCGGGATGACCATGCTGGGCGACATTCTTCGAGGTCTTGGCCTGAACCTCTCGGCCGCCACAGTGAGTAATTATCCGAGCGTTATGGGTGCTGTGTTGCGAGCGAGGGCCAACAAGGACGCCATTTTGGGGCAACGGAACCGACAGCGGGACAAGAGGGAAAGATTGCCGCGGAAAGCTCGCAAGCGGCAAGCAGGGTTCCCCGTCCAAGCGGGTCAGACCGGCAGGGGTCTTGGTTCGTAGGGCTGAAGAAGCACGGGGGGGGGCCGGGAGATCCTGCCCCTCCCTGGCGCTTCCTTGCGCTCCCTTGTGATCCCTTGTGACCCCTTACAGCAGCCGTCCAACGCTCCCGCCATGGAGCTATCAGCGGCATGATCCTTGTGGACCCGATAACGGCGGGCGAACAACTGACCGAACATGGTCGGGCTAGCTCCAAAGTACATAAGCAAGTCATTCGTTTGAATGAAAGCAGGACCAGCCAACGACTGGCCCGTGGGAAGTAAAGCAGAATGGCGTCATCGAGATGGTGAACATCGAGTGGGTGTGAAAGAGCTGTTGGGGGCTGGAGAAGAGAGTCGGAATTTCAAGGCAGGCATCCCGTCGCTTGCCCTGGGCAATGACGGGAGCGTTGGGGGTGAAAAGAGCTGCAGAACTTGCCAATCACATCCAATGGACTGTTCTGGATTGGGAACGAGGGACGAGGTGAGGTGGGCGCAGAGTCGGCAGGGGCCATGGAGATGGTCCGTTGACGGACAATTCCCTCCTGCCTTTCTCGGCTCCCATATTCCAGGTTCATGTCTTTTGTCGCGGCAAACCGCAGGGACTTGCCCCGCACCAAAATCATTTTGTGGCCCGTCGCAATCGAAGCTGACCCTGAGCAGCGAAGACCAAGCATCGACGCCGTCGGCCAACAACAACTCCTGGAATCGCTGTCCCTGGACGATTCGGGTCAATTACCCGAGCCCTGGATGCCGCCAGCAGCTCTGACATCAGACAACCCAAGCTCGTCCGCAAGCTCCCACCGCACCCTGTGCGACGCATGCACACCACCCACCTCGCTGCAACACTGTTGGCCGTCGCGCTGCGCTAGTCCATGCACCCCCCGTGATCCCCGGGCTACTCTTCTGCCGAGATGCACCTAACGGCTTGTCTCACCCTGAGCCTATCACGGGGGGCGGGGGTTTCCTCAGTCGATGGACCGAGAAGCACGCCAGTGAAATGGCGCAGCGGATGATCCTCTCAAACCTGGTCCGTAGGGCTGGCTGATCTCACTGATGACCGGGTCCTCGGATCGACAAGCAAAACATGTCTCTTGCCAGCAGAACGCGTTCATCTGATCAGCAGCTGTCATCCAGGGCCGTCGCAATCGCGTTCTTTCCGACGGCATTCGCGGATCCACCCACGTCGGCCGTCGCTTGTGGAATCCCCAGACGCCTGCGAGGCCAAGAGAGCTGAAGGACGCGTTGCTAAGCCAGATTGAGCCTTGCAGCCAAGGGACACCTCGTCCAGGGTATCACCCCGCAGCCCCTCGTCTTTGTCGCCGGCCGACTTTGCTCCTGATCTGACAAGGCTGCAGATCCATCGTTCCCTGTTTCTCTCCGGTCCTGAGCATGGCTGGAACCAAAGCACCGCGCTTCGCATCCCCATCTTTGGACTTCAGCTGCCCTCCCTTCCCACTAAGCGCGCGACTTTCCGGATACACCCACCCCGTTCTCCATCGGCAGCCACTTCTCGGCCACGACCCGAAAAGAGATGGGCGACGGCATCTCCATCATGGCTGCCAATGTCAAAGGGATGGCTCAGATGGGTGAGCGCTCGGGGGCCCGGGGTCGTGACAGAATCGCAACTAGGATGGCCTGTCACGCTTCACCCCGCTGCCTCCTCACCAGGCTAGGGTGTCATATTTCGTGTCACCATCACCCAGCACGCTAGCCCTGGGTGTTGAACGAGCAACAAGGCCGCGCCAGGGTTCAGCCTTCCCACCACGAATTCTGCAAGGCTCAGAGGTGGACACGAACAAGCTTCGTGCCCCGCTTCACCCAAAGGTACGAAGACCCATCCTTGCAATGCGCCGCAATCCCGCGCACCAAGAGCATTCTCGCCCCCGCTGACCGGAGCATGTCCGTACATACGTAGCTGCCCGCCAGTTAGTTATCTGGACCTGTCCTGGTGGCAGAAGTCTGCAGCCAAGGCGGGTGTGTGCGACAATTTATCGGGTGTGCTCCTATCCTGTGACCCGTGGACGTTACACTACACACCTTCTCGGATTGGCCATGGTCTCAGGAGCCGGCGTCCCCAGCAGAGCTGACTTCCAATTCGAAGGGGTCGAAACAGAAGACGCTAACGCTTCTGGGAACTAGTGCCAACCGTTCAGCCCTCCTCGATCCGATCTCCGTCCTGCCCTCAACCTTGCCTCTGCGTCCCCCGGACGCTGGAAGGGATGGCGGTCTGCATCGAATGTGGCATGGCGTCTACAAGACGGCCCTGCCCGGGCCGGCGTATAAGTCCACAAGTTTCCCGCCGTTTATTCCCACAGGAGCCGCGATGCTCTTGAGTCGAGCGCCTCTCCGTCAAGCCATCGCGGTCTGTCTCGCAAAGCATCCCTACACCAGCCTTCCCATGTTGCTTTCCTGAAAGTTGCCAACCCCCGCGCTTGTGACCTCTAGCCCGCTTCGGCATGTAAGTGACCCTCATCCTCGAATTCGCTCCTGTCTCGCAAAAGGTTGTTGACGGTATGGAAAATAGTTTTCGGGGGCCTCAGACTGTGTGCTGGACCCAGCCAAGCCAGCTCCCCTGCTGTGGTGCCAACGCGCCTTGTTTGCCAAACCAACTCCCTAGATTAGTGGTGGTACAAAGGCGAGGCAACGCCAAACAGACTTAAGAGCTTTCTCGGCGTCAGCCCTCTCTCACTCTCCGTCTCAGCACAGGTGGAACCTGCAGTGGAATCCCAGCACGAAACACCAGCCAATTTCCGTGCCACACACCAACCTCCAGGGCCACTTGCCCGAATCCCGCTAGCTTATAGCGCCGGCCACCCACCAAGGCTGAGCTGACAGCGGATCGGACCCCCTCGGAGCCCACCCAAGCAGCTGCCCAGATGCCATCCCTCAAACACCCCCCAGATGACATCGTCGTGGGGGTGTCTGGCTCGAACCGATACTACCCAATACCTCTGACCACTCATATATACCTCGCACTCGCCCTCCTTGCCGTCTTGGCCGGCACTCGCCTTGTCGCCCGACTTAGACGCACATCAACAAGTCCACAAACCCTTCTTGCAAAGCCCAGACCCAGCCAGGCCTCCGTTTCAGCTGCTCGCTCGGAATACCTCTGGGACTCAAAACCTCCTTTTGTATTTCGGCCAGGCCCCAACCCGCGACAGGGCCATCTGACGCGGGGCTTTGTTCCTCTGACAGTTCTCCCCGGACAGTTCAGGCCTTTGGGCGGGTTGTCAGCAATGGATGGCAGGGCGGCTGAGCCCGGGGAGGATCATTACCCATGGTCAGCACTTGCAGCATCACGTGGCGTCAGCATTGGCAACCCGAAACAACATCAGGACGCCTCCGTCACTAGTCCGAGCTCTGTCACCATCCTAACCAGGAGTGGACGCAGTCGCTCCCCTCACACTCCTTCCCGGGCATCATCGAGACAACGCCAGGGTGGCAGTTTGGACGGACTGGATGGCCAAGCAAATACGGTTAAGGGAAAGGGGCCCATGACAGGGCATGCTCGTCGGTTCGGTGACATTGAGAGCGCGGGGCTGGATAGAGGGTCGGGAATCACCGCTGGAGATTTCGACAGCAGCGCCTTTCAGCCCGGGCTTTTGGGCGACGCCTCCTCTCCAGGCCTGGACTTCACAATACCCAGGCACTTTACCCGCCCTCCCATGCCGCCTCCAATGACACCCCCGACCCTCAGCAGCGGCCTCTTTTCCTTCGAAGACCGCCGTCCAGACTACGCGGCCTCGATTGCCCCAACCCCTGACACAAGCTTCATCCATCAGCCCAACCCAGATTACGGGGCCTCCTCTACCTCCTCAAACGTCCTCAGCTCCAGCCCTCAGGGCCACTCCACCTTCCCCCGTCGGCGATCCTACACCAAAAGCGTCCCCATTGGCATTCCCATTCCCACAACAGGTGTCGCAGCCTCCTCCTCCTCTGAAACCATAACCTCCGACAGCAGCGGCACCACAATCTCTCCATCAAGCTACCCTCCCACATCCCCCCTCCTCCCGCCACCCCCACCAGAAACTCGAGGGATCCCTCACCCTCTTCTGATTCCCTCCGCCCCGCCAGAATACGAATTTGTCGGCGGACCGGGCGGGCCGGGCGTCTTCCTTAGCCAGACCGAGATTGATCTGCAGGGGGAGATCATTTCGGTGATGGATGACACGGGTCACGGGTGGAAGAGGCATACGAGGGTGTATGGCGGTGGAGGAGGAGGGTGTCTTGCGTGCGCGGCTGCGGGGGAGAGGTATGGTGGGGTGGAGGCGGCGGGGGGAGGGTTTTATGGGGAGAGGGTGCCGTTGGAGGATCGGAGGTGATGCGATGCAGTGTGCGATGTTTATGATATGAGTGGGGAGGGAGGGTATGTTGGAAAGGTGATGATAATGATATGTATGGTCGAGTTGAGGGATCGTAAATGTAGGTTGAATTCAGTTTGGGTTTGGCCTTGGGTTGCATGTTGTGGAGTTCGTTCTGCACCCACCACTGGCGCTCGGCAGTAGAGCATGCTGGAGACTGCATTAGGGGTAACTCTGCATATCCGACGGGTTCGCACGGAGTCTGGTTGGTGTGCCATGTGGGGTGACGTTGCTTTGCTGCGGGTGTATGAAGCGTGTGGGCTCGTTTTCGTGTTGGTGCAATGAGAACTCCAACGTTTTTCACTACGTACTTGCCAAACCGTTGATATACTGTGAATCTTCAAACACAATTTGTAGCTGCAGGATGATAGAAAAATGGGCAAGCTCAGGGTGCGAGAGAAGCCAGCGCCAATGGTGTCAGAAAATGTGTGGCTCTGAGTCTCTGACAGTGTTGGCAAACTTGGAAGTGCAGGGTGAGCTACATCACGTCGACTTATCATGACAATACGAATTTCTCTTTTGTACTGTTTGCTCTACTCCATTCGACCTTACTGCTAATTCTTTTTGCTAGGAACGTGGAAGTTGAACTGATTACAATGATTGCGGTCAAAACGGCCTCAAGCTCGGTTGCCATCACACTAGGGGACCCTCCAAATGCCCCTAATTGCTATCAATTCAGTTTTAATGACCGCAGTTCCAGAGAACGAGCTTATGGCTTATCACCCGGGCAACAGTATTCATTATCTCTAACTGCCTCCAATCGTCTCAGACTGCAGAATCACCTTGACACCCATGATGGGAAGCGACGATGACTGTAGATCTGGCCAGAAATGTAAAGTTGCAACGCCACTGCAACGGAAAAGCTCACCCAAATGGAACAAGAAAAAATAACTCCCTTCAATGACTGCAAAGATGATAGGAAGATCGCTTCCTCTATGGCGAAAAGATTGCATGTGATCGCGGAGACCAAGAGGTTTCCATCCCTGGTCCCCAGTCGTCTTCTGTTCTGATCTCTCCCGTTTTCTTCTTCAAATGTGACTTCTGGTACTCCATATTTGCCCACTTCTTTTTTTAGTAAACTTCTCCCTGGGCGCCGGGCAACTTCGTCTTTCCCTTTAAGGGATTGGGAAAGTGAGTAACGTTATGGGAGGTCTATTTGAGTAAGGTATCTTATAGCTGCGGTTCCAATGACCAGACTTTTGACTCATCGTTATCTTCATACTCGGCCACACTCTATAGTAACAGCTTATACTTTCAGACTACGTTTAGTTATTGTTCAAACCCTAAGATCTCTACCAACTTTTAGTCTTCCCTCCCTTTTCCTCCTTTTCCTTCTTTTCCTTCTTTTCCTTCTTTTCCTTCTTATCCTACTTTATACCCAAGGTTTCCCAGGATTCCAAACACTCCTGATCATTCTGGCTTCTTGCTATAGTTATGGTTAGAGACACAATGTAAGCCGACAGGGACAACGTCGAACCCACCGTTTCAGTGTGGACCCTCAATCTTGGTCATGTAAGAAATGGGACCTTTCGAGGGACTTTACTAGATCACCTTTGGGGTATTAATACAACCATGGTAGCCAGGCGAGTCTCGCAATAGACAGGATGACAACTTGAAAGGCAAGGACTGACACTGGACAAACACAGCGTGATGCCCAGAGGAAGTCATCCATTAGATAGGTTTAACTAACTCTTCTGCTCTACAAAATCTGAACCAAGACTTCTACGTTTCATTATGGGTTCTTAGGAAAGAATCGAAGCCGAGGCAGAATATCAACCAACAGCCACGACTCTCACTCTACAATCAGCCCAATCCGTTATAAGCGAAGGCCTAGGCTAGAACGCCGAACAAGGAAGAGAAAGAGATCACGAAAATTTGTATGTTCCAGGTAGAGACGAGGGACGGGTATAGGTGCCTGATAATTGGGGTGAAGGCTATGAAGTGATACATACCCGACAACCTCAGTCATGTTGGGCTGGCGATGTTGGAGCCCTGCCGGGTACGCTATCCCCATTAAAAAATTGGGGTTCTACATTTCGCACGGTTTTGATCCGGAGGGCGAGGTCACGGCGTCGGCGGGAAGGACCCTGACTTAGGTGTCGGAGCCGTCTGAGGGTTTCTCTTTTGAGAACTGGGGTGATTTCAAGACTTGAGTTTCTTGTTGAAAATGGTAACGCAGAGCCTGTGTTGAATCATATTATACTATAGCTTGGGCTCTAACATCGAGGTTCTGGTCAGAAATAACCCAGGGGGGCACCTAACGCTTCTAATAAACATTGACAACAACCTTCGGTTTACAAGTCTGGTATGCCACAGCATGTATGCAACTATGGCCCAAATATACAGTTGCGAATCAATCAAGGGACATTGTCGAGTTCAGACGACGTGGAGCACTGGAATCAGGGGTATCGACACCCAGTTGGGCCCCAGGCGCCCTGGTAGTTGAGACGAAGTCAAAAGCCTCCACTTCAACCTTGAGAGCTCTCCTACTTTGATGATCAACCCATTCAAGTTCGTCCAGGGGCTCGCTCTCGGAAACTCAGGCACAAAACGTCTGAACTCTGAGCTCCTGCTCCGCTGGGTGGCAAAACTGAGTCATGTGGCATGAACAGGTGGCTTGGTTGTGTGGATTTGCCGTTCAGGGGAACAGTCTGGGTCGTTCTCTGTGTCGGGTGTTGCGATTTGCGGCTCTGTCGGGGACTCAAGGAGGCTTAGGCATCCAGCAGGTGATGGTAGCATTGCCCTCACCACTTTGCAAGTGCAGTGGGACCTTCTCAACAGAGTCAAGGGACCATTGCAAGCCACAGACGGGACGGCGTCGCTAAAGAAAGCAAGCGGCAGAAGGGAACAGGTTGAGGAATGCACCCCGCTCTTCTCACCCGAAAATGGCGCCCCAGCAAACTGGAACAGGGCAAGACAGAGTGCCTGCAGTAACGTCGTGGCGATGCTGTGCAGCTCTTTGGAAGCATGCCGGGGGCAGGATGAACCTTGCAGAACGTGTGCCATGGATAGGAAGTGTCGGGACACAAGGCAGACGGGATCTCTGATCCACTCCTTGCGATCTCGATGCTCAGTGCGACATCGCACAAGAATTGCTTCCGCAGAGCCGAGTGAAGCGCGCAAAAGGCGCCGAGAGCAGGAGAACCAGCCGGGCAGCTCGAGATCGGCACTGAGGGTTAAGCGCTCTCGCGTGCAGCTTGGCCTGCAGAGTGCCACCCTCCCACCCAGGACCATCGCGACAGAGGCTGGGGCTGGCAAAGTGATTCATGCAAGAAAGCATGCAAGGCCCGCAGCTGATGTTTCATCAGAACACTGCCCGGATATTAATATGTACCAAACTGCGGGGTACGAAGCCTCTTCGTCGATGGCCTCGTTGTCCCTCCCTCCGCGAGGACAAAGCGGGGCGACTCCTGCGGTGGACAATGCGGCCGTCGTCCTGTCCTGAGCCCAATGTGGTGCTGAACTGTGGGCGTGGAAACAAACTAAGTGTTGGGTGTTGGAATGTCAGCGTGAAACGACACGTGGAATGGCTGCTGGATGTGGAGAACTTGGAAACACTCGACCATTCGAAGGAGCTTGCTGCGGTTGGAATGGAAGGCCAGCTCTTCCTCAGACGGAACCCTCGTCGCCAAGTCAGCCGCCTCGGCGTCCCGACCCTTGTCGTGGACGTCAGGTTTGGATAGGGCTGCCAGGAGGAGGTCGTCCACACCGCAAATCTTTTGTGGGCCCGGGCCTTCGGTTCCAGGAGAACCCCTTCCACGCGCATGGTTCTCAAGCTGGAACAAGCCCGGCGGTCAATGCTCGTCTTCATATCGGGAAGGGATCCAACGGGTGGAAGCCTCGGATACGAAGGACGGACAAAGCGCCGACGAACGGGTGACTGGAACGTGGCGGGGTACGGAGTATTGCCCGGCTTGTTCCTGATCGGTCAGTCTCATGAAATGTCATGAGACTGGGCTGGCTTGAGCCCTTGCCGTGGGCCAACAAAGAACTTGAAGGCGCGGCGGAACAAAGACGGCTGGGCCTGAGACAAATTGCTTCCGCGGACCAAAAAAAAGAAGGGCAGACGGGAAAAAGACCTGAGAATTCTGCAGTCTTCGGAGACTCCTCTTTTCTTGCCGAACCCAAACCTGAAAACCAATCCAAGAGTCTGGTGCTAGAGGTTGCAGGTTGCAGATGAACAAGTTCGCCTCGAGCGAGTGCGGACGAGAGAAATGCGCCGAATGGAGCATGACCTCCTCCAAAGCTCTGCCGTTGCCGGTTCTTATTGGCCAGATCATTCAGAACTGGCACAGCTGCTAGCCTAATCTGGACTAGAGGCAGTTGAGTTGGCAATTGTTGACTGCACTCAGCCACAAGTGGCATAGCAGAGAGGGAAGAGCGGATTAACAGTTCTGGCTTGTGATACGAAGAGAGACTGTTAGCGGAGCGACAGCCGATGATATTGCCCAATGTCCCGACAACTACCCGCTTCTGTCACTGTCCCATTTCAAGACGCTCTGCCCTCTCATTGGCCGATCTGTCCCGCTGGGCAACGATCCCATTTGGCCCATCGTGGTAGCCAGCACACGCCATTCTGCCCGCTGCAGGGGGGCCCACAGGCCCTGCGCCGGTCCCTTCAATCACGTTGGCCCGCTATCCGCTCGGCCCTTGGTCGTGCCCCTGCCGCGATCCCCTGGCACTGGCCAGTCACGTCCCAGGATCGCTCCCGGCTCATCCCCTGACCCAGTCTTTCCTCCTCCGCCCCGCCCGCTCGCCAGTATCCAGCGAGCCAGAAGCCTTCATCCTCTCCCTCCTTCCTCAGCTTCTCCTCCTCTTCCCTCCCTCTGCTTTGCTCTTTGCTTCGCCCGCACAACGCCCTTCCTTTTCGCCCTTTCCCTCTTCCTCCCTTTGTGGTGCGCCCCCGTGTCGTCGCCGTCGTTGCCCGCAGTAATTGTTTTCGGTTCGACAACCAGAATTCCCGACGCCCTCGCCGCTCGCATTCTCTCGACCCACTGCACAAATCACGATTAAAGAAAAAAAAGAGAAGGATCTAAAAGGGGGCACTTGGGAGAAGGCTCTCATCAGCAACAAAAACCATTTTAATCCTTGTATTTTATTTGCGCCATCTCGTCCGTTTCGCTTTCGACGCTCTTCTTTCTCGAGCCTCGGCTTTCTCGCTGTTCGACCGATTCGACACGCCGCTCTTAATTACGGTTCCTGCTCGACGCGACCCAGCACCATCACCGCATCGCCGGCATCATCCTTCGGTTGACCCAAGGGACCATCGCTCCCCCGTCTCAGTCATTCGGTTTCGACCTTGCCTCGATATCCCGTGCTTCCCACCAAACAAAAGCTGGATAAAACCGCTTTGTGCTTGGCCAGTCGCGAGAATTCTGCCTGATCCGTCGCAACGTCGAGTTTTGAGACTCGCGTCCCTCGCAGCGTGACAGTACCAAGCGCGAACCACACCATTCTGCGATTGCCCTTTTGTGTTGGCCCCTGCGGTAATTTTTCTCCCTCGGGAAGATTCCATTGGCGCTGCTCTGCGTCTCGCCACCACCAAAAGCCGCGACAGGAAGCCGCGCCGTCTGCATTCTGCGTCATCACCTTCCCCTCCGTCACATCGTTCGAAGCATCTTGACCTCGCTCACTCGAGTCTTTCCTTCCGCCCTCGTTTTCTCGACCTCAACGCTCATTCAGCACCCACAATCTTTTCGCCAGCACTGTTCATACCGCATCGGCATTCCTCATCATCAAACCACGTTTGTTTCTCTGCAACACCATTATTTCAGCTTTGGTCTCTGGAACAGAATTTCCCCATCATCGTTTCGCGCCTCCGAGAGAGACCCGATAGACTCAGTTGCCGACGGTCGCACGTTTGAACACGTCCCTCTCAGCAACAAAATAGCATCAGTACTTTCTAATATTCGCATCCACCTTCGGCCTTCTCCGAGCACCACTCTCGTCTGAGAATTCCGAACCATCTGGCCTTGACACGTCAACAATGGACGCCGGCAGTCTTGCTCAGATGTCTCACGCCCCCTTCAACCAGGGCCACGGCCTGGCCATGGGCTCCGGCCTGGCGTCTCGCCGCGGAGGCCAAAACATCAAGCCGCTTTCGTTCGACTCGATGAAGTCGCCCATCGACAATGGCTTGCCGACCCCCCGAACCAGCCGGTCTCATCTGCTGGCCGGCCTCCGCACCGCTCCCAAGTCGGCCACTGCCACGAGCTTTCCGAACCTCCCCTCGCCGACCACCGCCAACCCGCAGGGCCGGAACCGGAACTCGATGGCCCCCGGCATGTTCGACGCAACAAACCTGTACAACGGCGGGCCCAAGACGTCGATGCCCCGTTTTGCCAGCCAGCAGCAGCACCAGCAGCCCCAGCAGCCCCAGCAGCCCCAGCACCAGCACCAGCAACAGCAACGGCAACAGCAACAGCAACAGGCCTACAACCAGGCGATGGCCTTCAATCAGCAGTACACGGCCGAGCAGGTTCTGGCGCCCCCGCAGCTCCAGCTGGATGACAATCGGGAGCACATTGACCCCAATCTTCATGCCCAGCTCTTGTACACCAACGCCTACCTGTCGGAGCAGCAGCAGCGGCTTCAACAGCAGCTTAGAGCGCTCCAGGCCGCTGCCCAGCAGTTCCAGGGGCTGAGCCTCAACGGACAGGCCCAGATGATGCAGCAGGCCTACCCGACCATGTACCAGCAGCAGCTGCAGAACGTCCAGGCCATGATGTCCCCGACGACGCCCCAGCCCAACGTCTACGCCGCCTTCGACCCCCTTACCGGCCAGCAGACGCTGTACATGGATCAGAACCAGGTTCAGGCCCAGCTCAACGCCCAGCTTCAAACCCAGCTCCACGCTCAGCTGAACGCCCAACTGGCCAACCAGGCGCAGCTGGCCAACGCGTACGCCAACCTGCAGCAGCCCAGCGTCGGCACTCCTCGTCTCCAGGTCTCTCCTCCGCCCTCGGACATGAACAAGACGGGCTTCCGGATCCCTACTCCCCCGCGCCGTTACGACTCGCCTGCTGAGTGCACTACCCCTCTCCCGCCGCCGAGCGCCAATGCATTCCGCCGGAGCAGCCATAAGAAGTCACCTTCCGTCGCGAACAAGAACCAGCTGTCGATTGCGACGAACGAGGAGCCGCTCAAGTTTGTTGGCCCCAAGACGGGATCCTTCCCGCTCACCCCGGCCACTGCTGGCTACGGACCCGGTCAGGGCCGTGCTGGCGAGCATCCCGTCCGCCAGCCGCGGAACCCCCCGTCTCTGGACGAGCTCAAGTCCAAGCCGACCGCCAAGCACGAGGGAAGCAAGAACTTTGTGACTCGCACCCGCCGCTCGGCCATCAACAACCTGGTTCGTGCCGGCCTCGAGCGCCGCAAGGAGGCCCGCAGCTCCGGAAGCATCAGCCCCATTTCGGAGAGCAGCGAGGAGCTCATCGAGACGCCCATGACGGACAACGACAGCGACTCGGTCCGCAGCGGATCCGGCAGCCTGATCGACCGCGACGATGCCGAGTGCAGCCTGCCTAGCTCGCGGACCAGCACCGCGAGCTGGGGCGCCATTGGCTCGGACCGCCCGAGCTCCCGCCAGAAGACCAACCGCAGGAGCGTGGACAGCGCCGCTTCGGACTCGGAGGGCTCTCGTGAGCCCGGCAGCTTCGCTAGCCTCCTCAAGAGCAGCAACCGGGAGACCAAGACGGGGGCCAGTGTTCAGCGCAAGGCGGCCAGGCTCGTTCTGACCAGCGCCGAGAAGCGCAAGATGGCTGCCTAAGCCGCATGGGGATTTAGGTATGGGGAGCTGGACGGAGCAAAAGAAAACAAAAAAAAACGGCATTTTACGCTAATTCACGATTACGCCATGTCTTTCCTCTATCGTCCGGACACGGAGTCGTCCAGGTCTGGGTTGCAGCGCTTCTCAGTGCCTGAGACTTTCCATCCGGCACGACCTTATGAAGTTACTTTTACCCTTCTTTGCGATGACCGGGACCTGACGTTTGACAACCGGGTTACGTTTGGGGAACCCTGCTTTTTTGTCCTTTTCACACATTATCATGGGGTTCTTTTGGTTGCATCTTTGGGAGCATTGCCTTGGTTCTTTTCTGATGTTTCGTTCTCGCCCGGCATCGACTTCAATGCCGAACTTACCTTACTCTTCGAAAACAAAAACGACATGGTTGGAGGCCCCACTCAGGGCCCCGCGGATCCTTCGATTCTCACGGTCCTTTCCACCGAGACTCGGGCCCACCAGGCTTATTATCATGTCTTGTGGCGGTTCTTTTTGTTGCGGCTCGGGAACAGGCGGCCCGGAGCTGGGGGAGACAGGGGATATTGACCATGTGAGAGGTGGATGGATTGGGTTGCTGGGATAATTGGGTGCGTTTCAGGGGGAAACATTGCAGGGGCAGCTTCGAGTGCACGTTCTCGGCTTGAGAATGAGTTTCTGTCTTGAAGCTAGCCCCCTGGCATGGATTCGGAGGCCGTTTGGGGGGTTCGGAAGGGGAAGACGGGAGAGCTTCAGCAGACACTGCCTGCTTGGACACGAGCCCCATGAGGCATGGCCCTCTTAGGCCGGGAATGGGGGACGGTAGGAGACGGGCGGGGTGAGATGTCGAAAGACGGCTTAGATAGCTAGCTACCCTCCTTAGGATTCATTCAATGTGCATCATTGCCTGGTTTGATAGCATGTTTTGGTTGCCTGTCCTGAGAGTCTTGTGTGACGACGTTGTGTGATGGACGTTGTGTCGAGTCTCTTGTGTAACAACTGGGTTGCTCCTGACAATTGGGGGGTATACTCAAAGTTCTGGATTGCGATCAGAGGATTCAAGAGTTTCTTGTTACGATTCCCAAGCATCGCGTGAATCTCGCCGCATGCGCCGCCGAGGTCCTGTTCATGACTCAAAGTTAGCGGGTAGCCGGGAGCTTTGACTTCTCTGAAACTGCTTCAGGAAACTAAGGGAAAGAGGGACAGTCATCAAGAACGCGTAAAGGAAATCAGACCTTGTCGTTGTAGAAGGCGTCCCACAAGGCCAGGAGAGAGCGAGGTCCAGGCTTGGTGTCAGCATCGATCAAAATGGAAACTTCCGGGTTCAACAGGCGACCGAACGCATTGAATAGCCACCGATGGGAGTTGATCTTTTTGCTGTTCTTTTGTTTCAAACAGAACATCAACTGAACAGGCAGCAGGTTGCGGGAGGGGTCGCCATTTGGATCTGGGCGGACGAGTTGCTGATCAAGGGTCACCGAAATCTGGCTGGTGTACTCAAAGATATGAGCCACAGTATCCTTAGCATCGATATCTTTTTTGACGACGCCATCTTAATACACGCCAACGGTAACCAGGACATCGAAGACGTTCTTGTCGACTTTTTCAATGCCATCAAAGATCAAGCAGACGACAATCTTTTGCCACGCCGGGCCACCGTGGTTCCAGAATCCGGACTTGCGGTGGTTGACAAATGTCGCGGACGTTCTCCATCGCCCCGTGAAGGGTGCGTGCAAAGAGAATCTTGTCCTCGTTGTAGTACGTAATTGCAATCATCAGCTCCGTGTGCCGGTTGTACATGCGAGGGCAGGTTGTACCCGTTCCGGATCGTAAAGTCGTTCGGGTCGCAGGTGGCCGCCGTGTACCGCATTTTGGTAAACTCCTCGAGCTGACCTTCGTCGCCGGTGAGGTAACGTGGCTCGACCACTGCTGCTGCCATCACCACTTCCAGCACTCTGGCGAAGACCTCTCCCACCCTCACCATCAAGAATGAGGTTACGACTATGCCCAGCGAGGCCCTAGAAACACTGTCTAAGACTGAAGGGCCGAGTCGCAGTTCTGGTGAGTACAATCAAGTTCACACACTCAGCTGCTGCCACCCTCCTAAAAAAAAAGGCAGATTCTACCGAGACCGAAACCGCCACTGCCTCGTCCTTGACCACAACCAGAGTCAACAAGCCCAGCGCCACCGAGTCCGATGCCGATGCCACTAAGTCCGGAGTTCCCAACAGCGGCACCACGGGTGAGAGCGGGAGTGCTTTGGTAGGAGCTGTTGTCGGGGCCATATTGCTTGCATACTAAGTCTTGGAGAGTATCTGAAGGAGTTGAGACATTAGACACCGAAAATCATTTTTCATTCTGAACCTACCTAACTACCTTATGTTTCATACCCCCTTTTCCTCTGCTCTTGGTTTTCTTTTTTTTTTTTTTTTAAAAAAAAAAAAGATAGAACACTCGCATAAGAATGTCAGCAGCTGCTGCATGTTAACTAGGAGAACTGGGTCACATTGCGTCACAGTTTGCATTGCCATTTGCCGCGAGCTTCTACCATACTTAGGTTCCTGTCGGGGGCAGAGGTAAGGAGGAGCATCTCAGCTCTGCCTCCTCGCGGCCTTGTCCACACAACTTCCAGCTGAAACGACCTAATTTGGCCTGAACCTGAGCAACCGGCATGGTTCAGACGAAACATCACGCCAAGCGTGGCAGAGTCATGGCCTGTCCCCACGCTCCTGACACGGAGGCCGGAGTCCACGGGCTCCGGAGCTTGGACATGTCTGGGCCCAACAGCAGAGACGGCGATAAATGCTGACACAGACCGCAACTCTTTGGCGTCCAAGAAGTATCACTGTCCCAGTCTGGCCCCACCACCGTTCCCATCATGGCATCTAGTCCTTCAGGGGAGAGTGTTGATTCCGAAGGCGAAGCTCCCTCCCAGCCACTGCGCTCCGGCACAGGGCAAGCTACCCGACAACTGAATATTCGTTTGGCAGTAACGTTAAGCAGCAACCCTAAATCCAGGATGTCAGTTCGTTTTCTTTCCGACGACAACCCTCGCAGATCTGACGAGACTCCCGCCCTTTCGAACTCCGAGCTTTTGCTAATCTGGATGGATTAACCTCTAATGCCAGTCATGCCGTCAACGAAAGGTAAAGTCACAATGTCACTAGGCCTTGAAGTTTTGGGTGGTCTCAGCTGACTGTTCTTCGCCAAAGATCGCGTTTGATAGGGAGATACCTTGCTCGAACTGCTACAAGGCCGCGTTGTCTTGCAACTATGAGCCTCGAAAACAGTTCACCGGCAAGGCGCATCGAATTCAAATCATGAGTGAATAGTAAGCTTTGCCTGGAAGCCAAGATACCTTCATGCTCAGTATCTTTACTGATGGGGACAACAGCGAGAAGAAGATTGATACAATCCAGGAACAGACAAATCAAATAGTCAAATTGCTCAGCCGACTTCCCACGAGCCATGCGTCATCGCCAAACAGTTCCCTGGAACCCCCCATTTACCCCCTACAGTCACGAGCATCAAGCGAGGGACTCGGGACACCTTCCCCATGCTGATCAAGCTCTATGGTTTTCCCCTCAGAGGCCGGATTCTAATCCTGTTTTGCCGCTGAATCAGAACCCGATGCCCCCCATTCAATCCGTCATGGATGTTTTACAACTGATGAAGAGTAAGTCCCGCCCCCTTGTGAAACAGCCCCGACGACGGCATCATCTGTCTCTCGCATACTAACGCTGGGCCACCACAGCAAACCCGCAGTTTGAGAGCGTGGATTCCACATTTCCGAGAAGGAACCATAGATCATGCGGTCAAAGATGGGTGAGACGCGTGCGAGCTTTCTTGAGCACACGAGGAAACATATTGGCTTGCTGTCTTCCCCCTTGAGTTCAGTCACGGTACCGACGCGCAGTTTCAGGTCGCCGCGAGGGTCGATCTTGTTCAGGTGTAGTGAGGCCATATTGGGGGTATATCGAGAAGGAACTTCAAGAAAAAAGGTCCACAAGGAGAGATTATGCTGTCAAAATGTCTTGCCGCGCGTTGAAGACATTTCTTTATCTTTCAAAAGACCCCGTGCCGAAACCTGACTCGCGGTCTGAACCGCCCGTCTTCCGACACAGCAGACCGTGATGTCGATGACCTCGCCGGACATTTCGTTCTCAAGACTTAGGCTGGACTGCCTCAACAATTAATAGCATATCCGCATGGCGAAAACTCGTATCTCGAACAGCCAAGGCGTTCGGGAAGATCCAGGCACTTGATACGGAGCTTGAACCTGGGCCTTGTCTGAGCTGTGTCGTTGTGGCGGAGGCTCCTCAGCCTGGCTGGAGCAAAGTACAGCCCTCCACAGCCATGGTGGACGTCTCAGATGCCAATGGACAGCGTCCCAGCATAAATCCAGAGACCGGGCTTTCCGCAACACTTCGGGCTATTCAAGTCTTCTACCGACAGGTATTCGGGCCTTGATCCTAGCTGTGCAAGATTTTCCTCTCTTTCCTTACACTTGTTGTTTTCGTTGACTGAATAGATTTTAATGTCCTTCAACTTCTTTCAATTCAGTTGCATCTGCCTCACTGTGACATTTAATTTTCTAAGCCTACATAAAGAGTTGAAAGCCCGAAATGACCCCCAACAAAACGCAGCCGATACTGGTTTGGGACGACTCCACCTTGCAAGCACATGCCCATAATTATCCCCCCCGCGGTGACCATCTTCCATCATTACAAGTATCTTCGACCACCTCGCACAAGATAGTATTTGCCGATACTTGGCATCTTTTCGCACTATTGGATAGATGTACCTATCTTTATCAGCAGCATTTGAGTGGACGATTTTCATGACGAGAGTCACGAGAGGCACTAGTATCCTTCAGTCCAGGAGGGTTATCATTGTTCCGAACTTACCTGGTCACAGAGAGAGGCAACTTCATGAAGTTGTTGAGCAACGACGCGGCTGTGTCGACTCAATGGAGCATTTCGGCTTTCGGGCCTTTTCTTGAGCTATCTCCGCGAGCCAGTTTCTGGTTGCCAACTCTCCATCAGGCGGTGACTGTGGCTTTTCCTGCCCCTGGCGCTCCTGTCGTCATGAGTTCCCCGCACGGCTTTAGGGGGGTTTTGTCAGCTCCATCCAAAGTCGGGTGAATGTTCTAATATTCGCAAACAAGACATTCGGAGTTTACCAGGAAGGAGCTTGTCTATAAAGACTCTCTTGCCAACTCTACTTCCTCTGTCTTTCTCCTCTCTGCAACCAAGACACCCGAAGACGTCCACTGCCTGACTGTCAGCTCCGCCTTGTCCGAGTCCACTTCCCGTCACCAACTCACCTACAACACTCCCTCTCAGCCACCCTCCCATCGCCACCATGCCGCTCATCGTCCAATCTCCCAAACCCCGCGTCATCCTGGGTCTCATGACCTTTGGCCCAGACCCCGAGGCGGGCGCCCGGGTGACGGACATCAGCGAGTTCAACAAGGCGCTCGATCTGCTGCAGTCACGGGGGTACAACGAGGTCGACACCGCCCGCGTCTATATCGGGGGCAAGCAGGAGGCTTTTGTTCGTGCGGCAAAATGGCAGGAGCGGGGGCTCACGCTGGCCACTAAGGTGCATTACCCGGCCGAGGGTGGGATGAATGCGTATGAGAAGGTGGGGGAGAGCGTGGAGAAGAGCTTGAAGGAGCTGGGGGCGGAGTGTGTGGATATTTTGTATCTGCATGCTGCGGTGAGTTTACCCTGGACGAGTTGTGTTTATGAGATAGAGACGGATGGATGGTGCTGATGCAGGACAGGACCGCTCCACGCCCTTCGCCGAAACCCTCCGCGCGGTCAACGAGCTGCACAAGGCCGGCAAGTTTGTCCGCCTCGGCATCTCCAACTTCACCGCCTTCGAGGTCGCCGAGGTTGTCATGACGTGCCAATACAACGGCTGGGTGCGCCCGACCGTCTACCAGGGCATGTACAACGCCATCACGCGCTCCATCGAGCCCGAACTGGTGCCCGCCTGCCGCCGCTACGGGCTCGACATTGTCGTGTACAACCCGCTCGCCGGCGGCTTGTTTTCGGGCAAGATCCGGAGCAAGGACATGGTCCCCGCCGAGGGTCGGTACAGCGACAGCGCGAAAATGGGAAAGATGTACCGTGACCGGTACTTCAGGGACTCTACGTTCCGGGCTTTGCAGGTGATTGAGCAGGCGGTGGACAAGGCCGGGTTGACGATGATTGACACGGCGCTGCGGTGGGTGGTGCATCACTCGGCGTTGAAGATTAAGGATGGGAATGACGGCATCATTGTTGGCGTGTCCAGCGTCGAGCAGCTGGACAAAAATCTGACGGATTTGGAGAAGGGGCCGCTGCCGGAGGAAGTGGTGAAGGCGCTGGATGAGGCGTGGGAGATCAGCAAGGCGGATACGGTCGTGTACTGGCATGGGAAGGTCGAGTACGGTTATGATACCCGGGATGCGCTGTTTGGGCAGGGGAAGTAGGGGGACAACCAACAGGTTCTGGCGAGAGTGAGCAGACGAAATCACCAAGTTGAGAAAAGAAATGGCACTGTCCGTAGATTTTGTGTTTGGCCCTTCCCCCAACCCCCTCCTCACCGTCACGCAGTTCCGAGCCATCCAAGTTCCGAACTCAGCGAGAGGCTCCTTCGGCGACCGACGGAGATGGCATCGACAATGACTCACATCTGCAGAGCTGAACCAAGCCGCAAACGGCCAGGAGATGACCCGGCCGCCAATCTGAACCGGACCGTGGCGCGTCATCCCTGGCTGTTGGCACGCCAAACTGTCGCGGCACCACGTGAGCGGCTGATGTTGGCCACTCAGGCCTCTGTCCATCAGATGGGATGTTCGGTTCCGGGCATGTGGCGTTACTTGGCACGTGGTTTCTGAGGGGGATGCTGTGATGGATGCGACAGGGGGAGAAAGGCTATTTGTGGCCGCTGAGCTGAGGATATGAAGAGGTCTTGGGCGCTCAATACTGTGCCCTCAGGCTCTCTCCCTCATCGCCTCAAGTCTCAATCCAAGTCTCCCCGCTGAATTCTCTCACCTCATTGCAGCCATTGCTAACTGTATGTAACATCAACACAACCCAACTTCCACACCCTCACCACCACCTAGCACCACCACCACCACTACCATGCCCCTCGGTCACGTTTCCCTCCCCGCCGGCCCCGGTAACTACAAGGCCATGCGCGCTTTTTATGTGACCACCCTCTCGCCTCTCGGCTACAAGGTCTTTGAGGAAAAGGACGGTCTCTTTCTGGGCCTGATGCACACCCACATGAACCCTGACTTTTGGCTGCATTGCGGCGGCCAGGACCTTGCCACGACCGACACAAGCCTGACGGCCGACGAGAACCGCAAGGTACTGGGCGCCAGGACGCATGTTGCGTTCAATGTGGGAAGTAAGAAGATTGTGGATGAGTGGTTTCGGAATGCCGTGTACGTTTTACTCTTCTTATTGAGTCTGGAGGGTGGTTGGGACTGGTTTACGGTTTGTGCTGACTGTTTGGGACTACAGCAAGGCCGGCGGCATCCCCAACGGCGAACCCGGCGAGAGGCCCGAGTACGTCAAGGGGTATTATGCTGCGTTTGTCCTCGACCCGCTGGGGAACAACATTGAAGTTGTGTCCTTCAACCCCTGGTGGCTGAAGGCCATGAAGGCCGTGCCGACCGTCTTGACGATGCTGGCCGGAGCTGTCGCTGCTCAGTTGGCAATGGGATATGCGCAGCGAGCTGGTTGGGTTTGAGGGTGCTGGGGGTTCGTGGTCTTGGAAGTTGGGGTCCGAGTTTTGTTCAAAGTTGCAACTTGCAAGTCTGAAAGACGGTGTTTTGGACAATAGTTTGATGATTGCTCTGTGAAGGTCTATGTCTATGTCTATCCCGTGTATACCATTGAAGGAAGTATTAGTTCAAATTACCATTATGTTTTTCTCCCACCCCGAACCGGCCCGAAGTAATCTCTTCTATTTCTTGCACGCTGATTGCGTTGGAATGGCACTGGACGACATTGGCAGCAAGGTGCCGCAAAGTCTCCTAATAAAGCAAGTCAGAGACCCATCATGGTGAACTCTCATGGCTACTAGATGAGCTTTCGGAAGAACAATCGTACCAACTAACCGGATCCAGGATCTGGACAAGGTTTTGGAGAAGGCTTGGGGCCGAAGGGCTTCTCGTATGCTCCCCGTTTCTGACGAATTTGCCGAATGGCTGATGCAGCAGGATGACGGCTAAGAAGGGCCATTGTAACGGAGAGCAAAAAATGTAGAACTGGAGAAGAACTGATATAAAAGCTTGGACGTTGCCCTGGCGGAGGGTTGAGTAGGAGCAGTTGCGAGTCTAGCTTTTTTATGCTGCCAGGTCTGATGTGCTATTTGCGTGTTGCTTGGGTAGAGTTGTTAATGACGTTCTCGATCAAAAAGAACTATCCAAACGGCGGGGGCGGAATCTTTTATTCTCTAGTGTCTCCTATTCCAATCGAAGCCAAGGCACCGGCGTCAGCGGTCATCAGACGGTTCTTTCGGTAATACCGATGAGAAGCCTTGAAGGGCCTTTGAAACGGGAAAGAGAGACGACTGTCCTGGGCTCTTTGACCTTGATATTTTCTTGTTCAGTCGACCGGTTTGAACCTTGTTTGGAACAAGGGTTCCTCGTCAGATGATCTTGTTGGCTTGGTTTCGCTTGTTGGCTTGCTCCTCCCCCTGAACGCCACGTTCTGTGTCGAGACCCAACAGCAGCACACTGCAGAAAGCCAAGCCGGCAACAGACAGCAGATACGGTGCAGCCAAAGCGAAGAGCAATGGCGTGAGACGCTCATCAGTCTTCCATCATATTCCAAAACGGGCGATGTCTCAGTTACTCTCTCATGGAACCCAGCTTTCCACCCAACAAAGAAATGAGTGACCCCTGAATTGCGTCCTCTCAGTTTTCACTCGAACCAAACCACATTGGACTCCACCGGGGTCTAAACAGTGGCCGCGGCATGTCAGGCATGGGAAAAGTGTTTCGGGAACCCACGGCAACCCGTGAAGCCCGTCAGATCTGAGAGTTGTGCCAGGCCTTGCCTGCTGCCCCTGTCAGCGTACTCTTGCAGGACATTCCCGAGTCTCGGGATCTCTGGTTCCGGCCCGGACACGAACCATGGGAACCGAAACAACGGGACTGGGCATGGATTTCATCAATTGGGATGGGAAGTGCACTCACAGGAGGATCGTGCTTCAAAGGGCCTGACTGATATTTCAGGAGGGCTGACTTACTTGCTTGGTACCTTATTCCTTTTTTCGATCCTTATTCTCTTGTTTCACATCTTTTTCACTTCTTTTTCTTGTCTTTTCTTTTTCTTTTTCTTTCCTCTTCTTTCCGTTCTAGCATGTTCTGGTCAAAATCATCTCATACTGTGAGAAAAGCAAATATGAACTCGCAACCTCAATGGGGAGAGAGATGGCTGCAAAGTGGCAACTGGCAAGTAAATTTGAAGGCGAATGAGAAAGCTGACACGGTGCCAGTGCATTTCTCTCTACCCACCTTGTCCTACGCGGGTCGTACGTGCCGGTAGCACTGCAGGTGGAGATACCGTCACTAGTATTGCACGACACACATGTCACCTGGACTTCCGGACAAGGAGAACTGAATGCAGACCCGAGACATCCCTTTGTATCCAAAACACTGCAAAAGTTTCCTAGACATATGATCGGGAAGTCTGTGATGGTATGAACAAGTTCATTGTTCACACATTCAATGAGGTGAAGTCATCGTTCCTGCTTTTTGCTGCATGTTTCAGTTCAAAAAGCTTTTGCCCTGCACGAAGCCGCGACCATGCTGGTGGTTGTTGAGGAGCCTCAACAACTCCAGTCGGAGACACTAGCCAAGCCCATCAACGGTCAAACAGAGCGTCAACTTAAAACTTTGCAAAATAATGCACTTGCTGTTCAACTCCATGTCTCAGAATCACAACTCCCGTATTGACCTCTACGCAACAAGCAATGTCTCGAAATGGGCGGCGTATCATGACTCCGAAGGCCAGACCCCGAGAGAAATGAGCCAAGAAGCAGAAATAGCTTCGGGAGAAAACGCGAATCTGGTGCTTACACCTCAAGACATAGCCATGAAACGCGCCAAGGAGATCAGAGAGCGGCTGGCCACCGCTCATGAAGGATGGGCACTTGCAGCCCACGCTCTTGTCGAAGGAGGACTTCTTCAACAATGCAGCAATACTATGGAGGAAATGCGAGAATTTGGGGACACCATTGTCGGACGATACACCACTGCAACCTTTCTTTGGCGCGTGCTAGAAGACATGCCGACCAAGAGCTGGTTCGGGCCGGGGAAGCAATTTGATGATACGTTGCGGAGGCTAAGGACGCTGAAGGGGCTAGAGAAAAGCTTGCAGTGTTGGGAGAAGGTTGTGTTGGATTTGATTGAGTTTGTGGACGCGAGAAAAGAAGGTGACACCGATGAGACGGCATACCATGTGGTGAGGGGCATACTGAAGGGGTGGCGGTATGGCATGCCGAGGATATCATGAAATGCAGCTTCGTCCTGAACCGATACTCAAGACTGAGCACTAGCTGTGTCGGAGTCCCATGTGGTCAGTTCACTGTTTCGAAGTGGCGGGACTCAGGAAACCTCTGGTTCTAGGGGCTAATGTAACAAACTTGAGGAGTATCTATGAATGACGACGCTAAAAAGGGAAAAAAGGAAACCAAAAGAGTGACGGATCTCAACGCCCGCCAACCTGATTCTTCGGAATAGGTGGAATCCAGCAGACCGCCAGGTTTAACACGATATGAATGACCCCGATAACCAAGAACGCCTTCGCATAGTTCGTCCCGTTGTCCATGAACCGGAAAATGATCGCAAACGCCACACCCCCCAGGTTCCCACCAGCGCCCGTCAGCCCGGACAACACACCGTTCGCATACGGGTACACATGCGGCAGCAGCGCAAAGTTGGCCCCGTTGCCAGCCTCGTGGAACACGGCCATCAGTACAATCAGCCCGACCATCATCCCCAGTTGATGCGGATCCAACACCCCGATCACAATCAGCAACACTCCCGTGGCCAGCCCGCACACGTGAATCCACGCCTTCTTCAGCCACAGGCTCCGCCCGAACGAGTTGTACACGACGTCGGCCACGACGCCGCCCAGCGGGCGCGTGACAAAGTTGAGGAAGCCAAAGACGGCGGCGTAGTTGCTCGCGTTGGTCTGCCCCAGAGAGGGGAAGTTCTTGAGGTAGTAGGAGCTGAGGATTGAGTTGATGGCCAGCTCGCCGCCAAAGCTGCAGGCGTAGGTGGCGACGTGGAAGAGCGCGTGCAGGCTGAGGATGACGTTCATGGACTCGCGCAGCGACGGCTTCATAATGACCTCGCCCTGAGCGGTCTCAAAGGCTTCGGTGAGGGTAAGGGGCGCTTCGTTGGCGGAGGTGCGGAGAGCTTTGGGCGAGGCGGAGCCCTTCTCGACGTCCGACGTGTTGCCGCTGTTGGAGGACGGGGTAGGATCGCGCTCGACAACGGTGCCCGGGACGGTGACGATGCCGTGGGATTCGAGGTTGTGCTGGACGTTGAGGTGGCGGTCGTTCCTGGAAAAGAGGTTAGGTCAGGGGGCCGAGAAGGGATGGAAGATAGGGGGGCATACCACTTGCCCGTGGGCGTGTCCTCACACAGAAGAAGCAGCCCAAGTCCGCAGACGATCAAGCACACCAGCGGCACTATGAAGGTAAGCCTCCACGCCTCGCGAGGGGTGTGGCCCCAACGGTGAACAAGCGAATCGTAGACGGCGGGCATGATGAAGTAAGTGATGCCGCCGCCGGCATTGCCCCAGCCCCCCGCAAGAGCGTTGGCCGTGCCGACCACGTTCTTGTCGAACCAACCGGTGCACCAGACCTGGCATGGCACGAACGATCCGCCCAGAATTCCGATGAAGAGGCGGATGATGTAGAGACCGGTTGCGTCCTTGATCAAGGGCGCCAAGCCGATGGGAATGCTCCCGACGAGTAGGATCAGGCTGAAGACCTTGCGCGGTCCGTACTGGTCACAGAGCGGGCCGGCAATAAAGCGAACAGCCAGGGTGGCCACGAGGGAGATGATGTTGGAGTTGGCCACTTGCTCCGAGGTAAGGTTGAGGTCCTTCTTGATGGTGACGGTCAACTGCAGGGGTTAGCAGGGGCCCTCGTCTTCTCTAACGGGGAACATACTAGAGGCGGAAAGGTGTACCAGGCCCAAAAGGCCAGCATGAAGCCGAGCCATGAGAAAAAGAAGACGCGGCCATGCCTGTTGGCGGGGTTCAAAATGGGCACGCTGCGGGCCTTCTTGTTGACAGGGTTGAGGACCGGCGCTCGCCAGAGGTCAGTCGCCTTGAATCCCATCTCGGCGGATTGTGTTATTTGAAGATGCCGTTGTGAAGATCTCGGTAAGACCAAAGTAGGAAGGCGAGTGTTGGATGCTGAGCATATCTAGAGATCAAGTGCCGATGGACGGATACTATATAGCTATCCATTGCTGTCTCAGCCATCCCGGGAGACAGGGAACTGTGACGTCTCTCGATACACATGGTGGTGAGTCGAGGTCCAGGCCGATTCGGCAATAAGTCTGAAATGGCATTTGAGACTGTCACACGCATTTCCGAACGAACAATCAACCCCATCCCACGTCGGGGAAGCGTGGGGACCCCCACAGCCGGATCGGCCAGCCCTGTACTATCTCCTTATCTAGGTAGCCCTGAGGCTCTGGCCCAGGGGCCGGCTTGGCAGAGATAAAGGAGTGCCATGTTGCTGGATCTCGGATCTTGCCGAGCAGCAAGTTTATCTGGCCTGGTATCGGCCTGGGAGGGTTATCAAGAGAGATGGATCTCCGCGGGCATAAAAACCTGGCCTCCGCCCCGCGAACGCCCAGGATCCGGGAACCTTTCTGTCTCGACGCTCCGGATGTCGCACCCCAATGCCAGCAACGGAACCCCATATGAGCCGTTCATCGCCCACCAGATGCACGGAATCAGCCAGTGTCGCCTTATCTCCCCGAGCTGCAGTTTCGATACGAGTGGGAGGCGATCCCTCAGCCACGACACGCCTATCACGGGCCCTGGAAGACAAACATTTTGCCGGGGGACGAGGCAAAAGGGTTGCAGTTTGATGCCGGAATCGGAAGACGGAATGATACGGCTCGCCAGCTGTCCCTTTGCTGTGGTGTTGGTTGTCGTGATGCAGACAAGATCTTGAAAAACTCTGTCTGCTGATGACTGTCGCTGGCTGATCGATGAAGCCGAGCGGTGACTGAACGCTAGCAGCCTCGCAAATTTTTACCTTGACTGAAAATCTTATATTAGCGCAGTCATCCATCGAAATCCAGCGACCATTATCACCTTTTGCTGGTCTCCCTCCGTCTAGACCAAGCAACCCCCATCCCTTCAATCCAGGCCCTCGTCCTGATTCATGTCAGCAACCCCTCCACTTTTCCCACCGTCTTTCCGAGCCGGCCATGAATGTTTCGCACGTGGGATGTTTCCGTTTCATCACATTTTTTCCAAAGATTGATCCCGCGGTTTGTCCTGCAGACATGGCGTGAGCTCCAACATGAATGCACAACCACCGGCCAGTTGATACCAAGCCAGTGCAATATACTCGGCTAAGCTAAAAGCCGACGAAAATAATACAACTCGGGAGAAACGCCATCTTCGAGGGCGGTTTTCGGAGGGTTTGGTAGTGCTGCTGTCAGATCACATGGACGAAATGGCTCACCTCACACCTGGGACAATCTGTGAAAGGTGTGACCTGGACAGAGAAGTGTAGTGTGTAACAACTGCCTCATAATTGGTTTCGGTCAGCTGTCGGTAACCGCGCGGGCCAGCCCCAGCATGACTCCCTGCCAAAGGCCCAGAGCCGCATCCAGACGTTCTGATGTTTGGATTTCAGCTGCAATGTTGCTGGGAATCGTGCTAGTGTAGGTGGGGGCAGAAGGCGGTATTTCAGTCGCAGTGCCAGGGTTTCCGTTCGGACATTGGGTCTCGCGTGGGCTGCAACGGGCGGGTTGGACGACGGCATCTTCGCCACCACGGGTGGCGTACTGGGGTCAACTCAACATCCCGCCGGAGATGTGGGAAGTGACGGAAGTGCAGGAGATCTGGAGTCTCCATCGTGCAAAAGCCCCCACGATCTGTTTTGTCGAATCGTCCAATCCATCTTGCAGAAGTGTCCCGCGAGGCCGGTCGTGGTCTTCCGGGCAGTCGTGTGGATGCTCGGGAGGGGGTCGTTCCCAAGTCCGGGTTCAAAGCAAACCGGGAGCCGGAGAATCATCTTTTGACGCAGTGTATTCGCCGTCTATCGTTTCCAGCCTACACTGCCTTCCCGCGTAGGTACACGGCGAAAGCTGCTCTCGCTGCCACCCTTCCCTTAGTTGCTCCGCGCACCGCCCTTGGCCTCCCTGAGCTCGTTCATCTTAGCGACGCGCTTCTTGAACTCGACGTATTGGCACTTCTCGTAGGTGTGTCTCTCGTCCTGCGGCAGGCGGGGTCAGTCGCTTGGTGTCCTCGTCCATCTCAACATCCTCCCAACGCCCCCTCCTCCTCTGTCGCTCGGGCGCAGCTCGTACCTCGCACTTCCACGGCAGGTAGTAAGTCTCGTACCGACACCGGTTGAGGGGCATCAGCAGGTGGGCGCAGCTGTCTCGGTAGGCGATAGGGACCTTCGCATCGCGCATCTCCTCGCGGGTCGCCCCTGCGGCAGTCAGTCAGTGCACTCTGTCCCAAGACGGTAAGCGGTGGGTATAGGACGTACGCCGCGGGGTCTCGGCTGCTTCTGTCGCCATTTTGAGGTGCAATTGGGGCGGCTGCGACGACAACTGCGAGGTCGATGTGGTGGTGGTGGTGAAGGTTCGCCGAAGCTCTGACGCCAGAAGCCGAAGTGGAGCACAGCTTGGCTGGCGGGAGACCCACAAATGTCACGAACAGTTGCACGTGATGTGACCGGATATTGCTCCACTTGTAGTCCCTAACCCTCATCATTCTTCCTCTTCTGATCCGGCCTCGCCAACTCACAGCTCTCGGGAACTAATCAGAGTCTTCACAATTGTTATATTGGCTACCGTAACTGAATCTCAAGTTTCGGGTTTCTCAAGCCAACGAATTCCTCAGGTTACTTCACCGAATTTCCCAGTGGGTTGTTTTTGCGCTGACAAACAAACCATCCTTAGGAAATCGGCGCGGGGCCACGAAGGGATGGACCCTTGCGCAATTGCAAAGATGGCCTGCTGCGTTTGTCTTCTTTTCCTCCCGAAACGCCAGACTTCATCAACCTGACGCCGGCTCGCTGGCCAAGCTGAACACAGCGGCATTTGAACAGCCACACGGAAGGCACCGGACCGAGAGTTCGGCAACGCATGTTGGTGGTGTTAAGGACAAGGATGAGGGCTCGCGGGAGAACGAACCAACTCCATCGAGCGTGGGGTTTGGCCTGGACAATCGCTGGTTTTTCAAGCCTTCGGCTGCATGGCTCGCCCCACAAAACCCTTGCTGGATGCTTTGTTTCGTTCTTTGATTCGATCGCCAAAACCAACAGAAGTCCAAGAATAACGACGTCCAGCTCCCATTGTTCTCGGTCGGGTGAAGGGCTCGTGTTTCTTTCCACGAGGCCAGCCCCAGAAGCCACACAAAGACCGCCCAATCCTAGACTTCTAACAATGCCATTCAGCGGCAAGACCTTGACGTCGACGGCCATGTCTTCGTGACGGTTTACGGAGCTACCGAGTGGCCGAGCAGCCTCAACTCAGCTGTGCAGCTGTGTCGTCATGAAGTCCAACCTCTTTTAGGAAAGCCCAAGTCGAACCCGAGCCTATTAGGCTCTGTTCATGAGGCCACATCCACGGTCCATCCCGCCAGCTCGTCCTTGGGAAAATGATAGATCTATCATCTGCCTCAAGCTCGGGCGCAGCACTCCCGGTACTCGGATGCTACGCTGCTCGCTGGCGGAGTCGCCGCTCATCCCTGTTCTTTCTGGCGTCTCTCCAGACTCCAACCAACATGGTCTCGAGATCATATCTTCCAAGGAGTCCTGGTCTTAGTTGAGCCCCCAACCCTATAGAGACTGCGCGTACGCCGTACGCATCTGATCATCTTGCACAAGCGCGCCGCATCAGACTCTGGTTGCCCCTGCATGCACCTTGTCTAGCAGTAGCCGCGGCGCAGACGCTCAACATCCGCGTTAGATGTAGAGCCTCAGTCGTGATGCGATAGGGTGGCGCTGCTCTCGGAACGAGCTCTCGCCGGCCGGCTGGCTTTATGCTTCCCTTTCCTTAACCCTATTTTCGGCACGGCCCGGGGCCGGTGTAGGCTCCATTGGGCCGACCGATGTCTTGTATGTGGGCCGTCTTGCAAGCAAACTGCAGGAATTTGGTGTTGTCGATCTCAGGGGGCTACCATGGTGTTCTCAACTAGCCATGCCAAGCATGTCTGATACAGCCAGGTTCTTTCATTCCATAACCACCATAGGCTCAATTATCGAAGGACCCATCTTATGTTGGTCGTGTCCAGGGCTGTCCGCCTGTTGGTCCTGCGCCGGACAAGGAGTAAGGGAGTTGGCAATGCGGCTTTGTTCTATTGTCCCAACCTTCTTTAAGTCCCAAGTCCCCCGCCCAACTCACGCACACAGCTCGACACCTCAACCGTGACGTGGTCGACAAGAACACTGGTGCTCTTGAAGACTCACCCGGCTTCGAAGCCCAGGTTAACTTGCAGCTTCTGTCACCTTCCCAAACCTCCTGAATTTTGGGTCATCCACCAACAGGGGCAACACCCGAGACACCACCGACCAAGATGACGTCCCCATACAGGAGTCTCACACTGCCGAATCCACCTGTGCGCCCGCCTCGCCATCTTCCCCCTGCGTCACCCGTCCCTGCTGGCGCCGCCGCCCCCCCTCGCCGCCCCCGTAGGCCAACACGCCCAAGACCCATGGCTGAGAAACCACTCCCCTCCAGGGCAGGCTACGATATGCCCCTGCCCCCTTTGCCCTTGCTCGGCTTCCCCCTCCGGACACATAGCGAGGAGGTTCCCTCAGACTGCGAATCCGACTGCAGCGAGGATGACTTCCGCACCGGGAGGGGCGACCCCCTTGGAGCGAGCACCACCCGCCCGCCTCGCGACGTCGAAGAAGCCGGGGCGTCCAGGAACTCCAAGGTGGCCAAGCCCCAGTTGCCATTCTCCATCGAGGACTCGTTTGTGAGCCACGGCCTTGACCCCTCGCCCATGCCATCGAAGAAGGGGCCTCGATTCTATCGTTATCTGCGATGGAACTTTGGCTCCGTCTACCGCCGCATCTTCGGTCTTGTTTTCCTCGGTAACATGGCCGCCATCGGGGTACTAGTGGCCCGGTACATCATCTCCGGCGCGGGTTTCACCTATCAGCAAGCCAGTATCGCCGTGACGGCCAACATCCTTGCGGCCATGATGGTCCGCAACGAGCACGTTGTCAACGCCATGTTCTGGGTCTTTGGCATCTGGACGGAGAAGCTACCTTTGTGCGCTCGCGAGCTGGTGGCCAAGGTGTACTCGTACGGCGGAATCCATAGCGGTGGCTCCGTCGCCGCCACCTTTTGGTACATGGCTTTTCTCGTGCGCATGACGATGGAATTCCAGGCCGCCGTTCCCCTCAGCATCATCCGTAGCTACATTTACCTTGTCAGCTACTCCATTCTCTTCCTTCTCGTCTCCATCATCATCTCGGCGCATCCGCACCTGCGGCGGATCATACACAACTGGTTCGAGGGTATCCACCGCTTTATGGGTTGGCTGGCCGTCCTCCTCTTTTGGGCGCAGGTCGTGCTCTTGACAGCAGACGACACCAAAACCAACAGCATGCCCTTTGGCCGCTCTATCCTGGTCTCTTGCAACTTCTGGATGTTGGTGATTATCACACTGCTGGTGATCTACCCGTGGACACGCCTGCGCCTGCGCGACGTTGAGGCGGAGGTCCTCTCCCAGCACTGCGTTAAACTCAACTTCAAATACCGCAACGTGCATTATGGCCAAGCCGTCCGCCTCACAGATGCCCCTCTGAAGGAAACCCACGCGTTCGGCGTCATCCCCTTCCTTTCCGCCCCCGCTGTAACCCACTGCCCAGGCTGCACCTGTCACACCCACCTCGCGAAGCCCTCCCTCCCAGACGACGACGCCGAGCTCTCCCTGTCTTCCATCCGCACCCAAGTTCTCGCCTCCTCCACCACTGCCACATCTCCCTCAACCTACGCCGGACGAAAAGGCTTCTCCGTCATCATTTCCAACGCAGGCGACTGGACGCGCAAAATCATCTCCAATCCGCCCAAACAAATCTACACCCGGGGCACCCCCCAGTTCGGCGTACTGCGCATTGCAGGCCTCTTTTCTCCCTGCGTTATTGTTGCCACGGGCTCCGGCATTGCGCCCTGCCTATCCCTTTTTGTCCAGAAGCCTGACCACCCCGTGCGCATCATTTGGTCGGCTAAGGAGCCTGTCAAGACATACGGGCGGGCGGTGGTGGATCTGGTGTACAGGACTGATCCGGACGCGGTGGTTATTGATACGGGTGCAGGGGGGAAGGAGAGTAGCAGGCCGGATTTGGTGAGGTTGGCGTACAGAGTGATGGAGCAGGGAAGGGTGGTGGAGGGAAGACAAAGGAGTGGGGAGGCGGTGGTGATTATTTCGAATCAGAAGGTTACGAAGAAGGTTGTGTATGGACTTGAGAGTAGGGGTTTGAGGGCTTATGGGGCAATTTTTGATTCGTAGGACACAGCGGATGGCGTCTTTGGCATATGTTGTGAATAACTCAGAGGAATTTGGGATTTGGCATCGAAAAGCTTGGTGTTGGCAGCTTCAACTCTTGAATATCTTGCTTGGACAGACTTCGAGAACAGGGCATTTATAGGACTGGGGGGCGGTATAAAGAATATACTGTTTACTGCTAGTACCACCAAATACTAGTAAGATGCTTTACAATATTTCAGACCGAGCCATCTCCAATTCTCTTGCTTCGGCCCGGACCGGGAGTAGCCGGGAGGCACGGGGGTAAAACAATCCTAATTCTGTCAACCCCCGAACGTGCCGGTGAGCGATGTCCCATGGCTTAGAGGTTTTATGCAGCTGGGCATTTATTCGTGAGGCACAAGTTAGGCATCGGGGCGTACAGCAACTATTATCCAACGCCGGAGAAAGGTGTCATATTTGGTTGGTTCTTGAAACGCATCGGCGACTGCGACAAGACTGATGACTCCTTCCCCAGACCAAGCCAATACAGAATTGTTATTTGACATTGAGAAACTCGAGGTATGACGGAGAAGAGCAACAACAACAATGGCTAACAGTGCAGACTTCAGTCCCTTTGTTCGAGTGCTGTGCCGCTTTTTTGTTTTTTGTCTTCAACATCATGGCCACGATTAGCAAACCTTGGATAGACCCCTTGACGCTTTCGGATGGAGGCTTTATGTGACAATGCCAGGGTTTGCCCACATCCAAGCAATCAGCTTATGACACAAAGGCATGGCGCATTCAAGACATAAATGCCCCCCCCATTTTTAAGACCTCGCATGTTGAGACTTCTTCCAAAACTTGTCCGACAATCTGCCTGCTTCACCAGTTGTCCTGCCTCCAACTAGGAGTCCATTCTCAGCAACAATGTCACCTCTCCCATATTCCTCTCATCACAGCATTGTTTTGTACCCCTTGAAGAACCACGAAGAAGGACAACGGCAGAAAATCAAGGACTCCGAGTCTCTTGAGTACCTGCGTGCCCGGCAAAAAGGCTTTGTTTTCATCCGCTGGCTGCGACACGACCAGGAGGCCGCTCCGGATGTCACCGTAGGGCTTTTTTCGAGTGTCGGCAACCCTCAGGAGCTCGTCATTATCAAGAAGGTTCTGGGCATGCCAATCCCGGGGAATGCGTCCGATGCGGCCGATCCGATCGCGCCAGAGCTCGAGATCAACTCGCTCAGCACCGACGACCAGCTTGTCCAGAGACAGTTGCCCCTCTTTCTTAACGACATCCCAACACCGTTTGTCCAAACAAATGCCATCCAACTTCATTACCGTGGCACCAGGAGGCGGAAGTGGAAAGACATGAATGCTACAGTCTTTTATAAGTACTACAACGGGGGGCGGCTCTTCGATGTTATCTCGGCCCATGAGCAGTCTCAACTGCCCGTTCCCCAGGGTTTTATCTGGCACGTCATCGCCCAGCTCGGTCGGGCATTGGCGTGGATGCATACCGGCTACTATCCGTCCCGGGAGTACAACCTGCAGCACAAGAACGACATTTTCAACCCGGCAAAGGACGTCAACAAGGCAAAGGGTGTGCCGGACTGGGAGCCCATCTCTCATGGCGATGGCCACAGCGGAAACGTATGGCTTCATTATCCGACTGAGGAAGAAAAGAAGGCCAACCCAGGACTGTGGTACTTTGGCAATGAGCTCCCGCAGATAATACTGGGCGACTTTGGCTTTGCCTTGCAAGCGAAATACGACCGCAAGGACCAGTTTTGCAGGGCGACAAACCCGGGGCTACAGGAAGCAGAGACGCTGAGGGACAAGAGCTTTTTTGCCACGAACATCGTCGACTTGATGCTCACGAGCATGGGCAGAAGAGCGAGAGACTTGGCGTTGGGCACGCACAAAACGGCTTACGGCGGCGGGAAGCGTGATTTGAGTCAGGAACAACAAGTGTTCGAGCAGACTTTTCAGCAAGCCGGCTACAGTGAAGCGCTCAAAGATCTGTTTTACAGGCTCCTTAAGTTGAGGCACCGGGATTTTACCACTGACTTTTACGGCAATCTGAATTGGACGACCGAGGACGAATGGAGAGATGAGTTCCCCACCAACGACTACCTCTACGGCACGGTGATCGCCATGGCGGACAACCACATAGCTGAACTCACCCGCCGCGATCTTCTGCGTCCGGTACGCTGGATGAAGGAGTTCGACGCAGAGCTCTGCATGCCCTACCACGCAGAACGCCGAGCTCCGCCGCTGCACCGCCGGGACTGGGAGGGGGTTCAACATGAACTTGGGGAGCTTATCCAGACAAAGTTTCAAGAGTACGAGCAGGAGAGCATCGAGATAGTTCACGCACACCTCCGCGGCGGAGCTGTGGAAGAGGAGCTTGCCCCAGTCGACCAGGACGCGCCACCGGAACCTCAGCGCAAGGCTAGTGAGCATCGTGCTCATGGTCCTAACTCACTGCCCGACTACTCCGACTTAGAAGACGATGATGGTGGTGCGAAAAATGAAGGTCAGCCCAAGGCGGGCCGCGCTGCTGTGATACCACTCAGGCTCCGGAATCACGAGGCTCAGCACGATCAGAGGAGGAGCATGTCCAACCAACGCAGGCAAGGACGAGATCTCTCGAGGCGTAAGGAGGTGGCGGACTGGGACCGCGACCTGAGGGACTTAGAGGAGCCGAGACAGCTCGGTCAACGGAGGGCCGCCCGTATCAGAGATTTGCAGTACCCTTTGCCGTCGGCCGATTCAGTTACGTTCTGGCGAGATCGCGATCGCTTTTCTCCGAAAACGAGAGAGAATGGAGACAGGAAGTTCGGGCCCCGACCCGTTTGGAGAGGGAGGCAGGCTCGGCTGGGCCGGGGCAAAAACAATGAAGATGGGATGGAAATAGAGTAGAGCCAGGCAAAAAAGTGCCTACTACAGGAATCGAACCTGTGATCTTTGCATGTCGTCGGGGTGGTACAAGTGCAACGCATTAGCCACTATGCTAAGCAGGCTTTCAAGTTATTTTTAGCAGCCAATACAGGGCTCCTTGAGTAGATCTTCATTGTCCCATGCAACCCAATACCCTCCCTCCTCTGCTGGCCAGACTCCATTTTCTTGAGCCCTGGAATATCCCCTGCGATAATACACATACAGTAAATTTGGGGGATGTAAATTAAGGGCAGTTTTGGTGTCATTGTTTCCTGTTCATTTAGACAAGGACAACTTAACTTATCCAAGCTACGCAACGTGTTTGATAAGCGAGCAGAACACTTTTCCACGCGACGCGACACCTCTACGCTCAACACTGATTTTCTCAACAACCCAATATGCCTCCTACTTTAAAAGAAGCCAGGGTTGTCCTGGCTCTCGAAGCCCTTGAAAACAATAAAAACCTAAGCCTCAGAGATGCAGCTAAGTTCTATAATGTACCGGTCTCAACTCGCTCTTACCGACGTACTGGCCGGCCTGCACGACGCGATATTCCAGCCAACTCATGCAATCTAACGGATCTGGAAGAGCAGACAATAGTTTAGTATATAATTGAGCTATATACTCGCGCATTTCTCCCTATACTAGGTGTATGGAAGATACGGCCAACCAACTGCTGCGCGAACGCGATGCGCCCCCTGTCGGCAAACGCTAGGCATATAACTTCGTCAAACGCTAGCCAGAGCTCTGAACGCGTTATACGCGCAAATACGACTACCAGAGGGACAAGTGCGAGGATCCAGACGTCATTGGCACGTGGTTTACGCTCGTACGGAATATGATAGTCAAGTATGGTATCCTGGAGGACGATATCTACAACTTCGACGAGGCTGGGTTTATAATAGGTATTATCTTTGCGGGCATAGTAGTTACAACCTCGGATAGCTTTGGTAAGGCAAAGCTAGCCCAGCCTGGCAACCTCGAATGGGCAACGGTAATCCAGGGAGTCAATGCCCTTGGCTGGGCCATCCCTCCGTTTATCATCTTGGCCGCGAAGCACCACCTCGCCAACTGGTACACCGAGTGCAACCTCCCCGCCAACTGGTGCATCGCAACCACCGAGAACGGCTGGACTACCAATACGGTAGGCCTGGATTGGATTAAGCACTTCGACCTCCATACAGCATCCCGGACAAAGAGCAAATACCGGTTGTTGATCCTCGACGGCCAGGAAAGCCACCACTCGACCGAATTCGATCGATACCACCAGCAGAACAAAATCATCACGCTTTGTATACCTCCGCATTCCTCCCACCTCCTCCAGCCACTCGATGTTGGCTGCTTTAGGCCGCTGAAGCAGGCGTATAGCCGCCAGGTTGAGGGCTTAATGCGGATGTATATCAACCACGTCAGCAAGCTCGAGTTCCTCTATAGCTTTCGCGAGGCCTTCTTTGCCTCCATCACCGAAAGGAATATCCAGGGAGGTTTTGCAGGGGCTGGTCTTATACCGTACGATTCAAAGCAGGTATTCTTCAAGCTAGATGTCGAGCTTTATATATCAATACCTCCGACCTTACGACCTAGTACTGTACACTCTTGGGTCTTCTAGACACCCTATAACCCTCGGGAAGCCAACTCGCAGTTAACGCTCATCAAGAGTCGTATTATTAACCATCAAAACAGCTCCCCGGCTTCGATGTTGGCTGTTGTAGACCAGCTTACCAAGGGTACGATGGCTGTGATGCACCAACGCTTCGCTCCGGAAGGCCAACGAGGCACTAAGCAAGCGCCGGAGAGCCAAAAGAACGCGTGTGCAGCTTGGATGGTCACATACTGTACAGGATATACAGGATGTACTGGGCCAGACGGCCGTAGGTGGGGAGGAAGCTCAAGAAACGCAGCCGGATGGTAATAGTGCAGGGGGGGTCGGACGAAGGTTCGGTGTTGTAGTGTGTACGGCAAGCCCGCTTCGTCCTTAGGGTGATAGCCTCGGGCCGATCATCACCCTCGCCCTCGTAAGTAGTTTGGCCGCTTCTGAGTTTATGCGTTTGAAGCATTTTCACGGCGGCGCCCCCCTTGAACGCTTTCGATAGGGCGGTCTTAGACAACATCAACGGCTTCTTAAGATCCGATTTCTTTGGACGACCGTACCCGTAACGGTGATACGTCTTCCCCCACTTCATCACTGTCGAGGTCGAAGTCTGCTGGGGTTTCACAGCCGGCTAGTAGACGCTCAGGCGCCGACGACAGTTTCCCTAATGTTTGGAACGTTGCCAAATACCCGCTCGTAAGATTTTGGCTGCTCTCCGCTTGTGCAGTCGACCCAAAGGCCACGCCCTAGATCCGGATGTTCCTTTGACATACTGGGGAGTCGGACTGCGAGTATGTTATTCTTCGACATGTGCATTCCGATAACCTTGCCCTTGGTTGTATGACCATCGTAGGGGTCAATAACGTTCATGAAGAACTCTTCGGTAGAATCAGACGAGGTCGTGGTCGTAGTCGTGGCTGTCTGGGCCACTTGAGCCGAGTCCAACGTGAGGGACCAGAAATTTTCGAGGCGCATGGCGGCTTGCTTTTTGGCGTCTGGACTACTAACCAAGCCGTCATCGGAGCCATCGTCAGAGTCGTCATCGGAGCCGTCATCGAAGCCATTGTCAGTGTATGGTGTTGGCAGAGGTAGTGATGATGGAAAACGCACGAACAACGACACCAGTTTTGGCCCAGATCCGCGTAGAAGGGCGGGCTTAGGGGTGAATAAACAAAGGCCACGCGATAGTTGCCGCTACTTCGCTCGGGCCATTTACCGTCCCGTCGTCACACATTGCAGTCCCAAGGGGGCAGGCGCGGCGGCCCTCTCGGCAGTTCGCTCTACATTGGGAGGCCCCAATACAGGACTTGGCCTTCTTTCGCGGAAGGGGCAGGCGGAAGGGGCAAGTGGGCGTTGGGAGTACCCTAGCCGATCCCTCACAATACACTCGCACCGTCATGAGACTCCTTTCAGGACAATCGACCAAGGTAGCAGAGCTACAGAACAAAAAGATGTTAGCCTCTGCAATGAGCTCTGTCTCCGCTGGTTGCCCTCCACCTATCCATCTCCACTGGGCGTCAGACTTTCGCGAAATCCTACTCGGCCTCCCGGCGGTCTTCAGCCAGACGCCGTTCTAACTCAACAGTCACACGCCGCTCCAACTCAGCGTCCATACGCCGCTCCATGTCGAGGCGCTCCTCGTTGCGCGCTTCAGCCACACGTCGCTCGGCTTCAATGCGCTCCTCGTTGCGCGCTTCAACCAAACGCCGCTCCAAATTAATAGCCATACGATACTCGGTCTCAATGCGCTCTTCAGCCAAACGTCGCTCGGCTTCAATGCGCTCTTCAGCCACACGTCGCTCGGCTTCAATGCGCTCCTCGTTGCGCGCTTCAGCTACACGTCGCTCAGCCTCGTTGCGCTCTTCAGCCACACGTCGCTCGGCTTCAATGCACTCCTCGTTGCGCGCTTCAGCCACACGTCGCTCCGCTTCCTCGTAGGGGTCTTCCGCCTCATCACCGACCTCTGTGGTAAACTCGGACGGGTTGTGTAGAGCGCGGGCCTTGCGGAAGATAGCCCTCAGTCGCTCGTATGGCAGAGTGATCGTGGGGTTTCTACTAAAGTGTCAGGTTTGTTACATTATCTCAGACAGAAGGATGGCGAACCTCGTGAGACCAGCAGCCAAGTCAGCGGTTGAGGGGCGACAATAGGGTGCCGGTAAACCGGCAAAACTGACGAAGTCGGATAAATAAAGATCGACCTGACCAGCGGGTTGTTGATCGAGATTATCGTCATGGTAGAGTTCATGATGCCGAATCCAGTGACCGGAGGAGCCGTCCCCTACCAGCAAGCTTACCCATGCCTTCTTCATACCGGGGTATTGAAGATCAAGGATGAGAACGGCGCGGATCTTGCCATCCGACGACTCAATGCACTGGCGCGCCTTCCTCTCCACATGTCGGCGGCTCTCGCTCTAAGAGACCTCGCAAACTAGAGGTGGCAGGGTACCCGCCGGGCCAAATGAAACATCGGCTTGCTTGAGAATTTTGTTTTCGTAGATCATAGAACTTGTGCCTTGTTCCTCGACGGACTGTATTAGCTGACGGATTTCGGTATCATCCGTAGCGACACGCAACTTTGAAAGGCAAGCCATGAGGTAGTCGCGGAGCCCGGTTTGAACCCGATAATGGAACAGGGATTCGCCCATGATGTCGAGATATACCATCTCGGATTCGTAATCGTATTCGAATCGTCGGATCTTCAGTTGGTCAAGCTCGGCCAGCCTGGTGTCCAATTGCTCAGAAAGATCATAAGCTTGGCTCGCCTGCCAATGGAAGCCGAGAATGGACTCGGTGCCGCTTTGTCGAGAGCTGACGATGTGGTCAAGGATCTCCTCAATCGTGGAAACGTCTAGCCAAACCTACGATGGGTTAGCAATCGCCATGTGCACGAACAGAACGAAATAAACGTGAAATACCAGCTCGGCATGATGCTCGCTCTCGGAAGATGCAGGCGTTGCCAGCCGTGCCGGCGAGTGGGAAGTCATCCGCGAAGCCATCGATGGTGCAGCCAAGGTCGCAATAGTTGATGGGCATTCACGGTGCGAAGATGGAGGAAGGAGGACGATGGAGGGGTTGGAATAGAATGCGTACCTGCGCCAAACATCATAACGTTAAGCGAGTAGTCAAAGCTCCTTGTTTCATAACCATATGTGTGTGCAGTTAAGCGAGTGGTCCAAGCGCAAGATGCAAGATGGCGGGGTGAAGAGTCATTCTTGGCCTGGGCAGAGGGAGAAAAAAACTTTGTTATGTAAGCAGATGGACCCACACGGCTCCCACTAGACGCACACGAAAAGGGCTCAGGGGTAAAGTTCTGATAGATGCATTTTTTTAGACTTACTTAAGCAATTTACACTTACATAAGCGCACACACGTGTGCGTCTAGTGGGCGCCGACCCACACTGGCGCTGTGAAGAACCAATGCTTCTTAATCCAAAGCATGGACTGGACCACTTCTGCCCAATTGAGGCATCGCAATGTCTCAACAATCCATGTGCGTTCGAGAAATCGGCACGGTCTCCTTTTCCAAACACGAGCACTATCTCCGTGCATTGAATCGCGGGAATTTTTGTCCGGTGAATCAAGCGCGGCCGCAGGCGGTGCGCGCATCCTCGAGTGCACCAGGCAGACGAACGACATTAAATGTGGGCGGGCAACCTTCTATTGTCCAGACACCCAGAAATGACAACCTGTAACTAGTCAACGTAGCCTAATAAATATCCGATACCTCATTGTCTCCCTCATGTCCACTCCCGTATCGTGTAGTGTGTTTACAACGTCCTCTTAGCCCCCTATCTTCACCCGCTTGTCGGCGACAGATGTCAGCCTGATGGAGGTAGTGGACTTCAGTAGTACTGTAGTTAACTACAGAGGTTTATTCCTGTGCAAGACGAGAAAGCAGAGGGAAAGGGAATTCTGTGGTCGAGGGAAGAGAGAGGAGGAAGGCCACGACGGCATGAGGGAGCCAGGCCAGCACCGAGCCACGAGGGTCGGACGCAGTTGGTTCGCATCCCCGTACAAGGGACGGGATCCTGGCGCCGAAAATGCATCTCCATCGCGAATGCGCGGGACGCGTTATGGGACTCGGGGGCGTGAACAAAGGAGAATGGGCGACGCCTTCCGGCCTCCGTCGCCGGCGCCGTTTGGAGTCGTTATGGAGGCGGCCCGGTCCGGGAACGCGAATGGGATCTCGTCCGGCAAAACATCGAGCGAGCGTTGGGCCGGGCTCCCACTATGCAGTCGTGCAACAGGAGACTTTGCTAACTTTCGTGCCCTCAACCAAAGTACCGCACTGCCTGGACTCTTTGGCTCTTTAACGATCACTGTGCCGTATCTAAACCAGCCCTCTTCTTCTCCGACTCCTTCCTTCCTGTATTTCCATCCTCCCAGATGGACGGATAATGCATCAACTCCCGCGCCCGTGTCTCCATTTCATTGCCATTCCTGTCCAAGACAATGACCTTCATATCCTTGTTGTAGTCAAGCAATGTCTGGCTGCACCGGCCGCAGGGGTTGATAACTCTGAAGACGTTGCCCTCCCGTCTGCATACGGCAACGATGGTGTCGATGTTTTCAGCCAGCACCCCGCCTGCAGCAGCGGTTCCAAGAACGGAGAGCTCAGCGCAAGGGCCACCGGTAAAATGATAGACGTTCATCGCGACAAAAGTTTTGCCTGAGGTGCTGCGCACTGCGGCAGCGACCGTATGGTTGTCGTCCGTGGACGGAATGCCAGCGAAGGCTTGGACGCAGAGCTCAAAGAGTTCAGGATCGAAGTGTGCTTGATGATCTGCCATGGCTCGGATGCTCTTAGTGGACGCTGTTACCAATCGTACTGGACACAGGGTTAGCAGGCAAGCATCGCCCGGGGTTGAGTAACTTGAGGTTTAACAACTGAAGTGGTTTACTGGGCTTACATTGACTGGCGAGGTAACTGTTTTCTTGAGTTTAGGGGCTGGTGTTGAAATTATCGACGGACTTTCGGAGTGAGAGTAAGACTGTGAGAGGTTTAAGTCCAGGAAGTTCAGATGCGGGGTCTTCAGTTGCGAACCTGCAGTTCAACAGTTTTACAAAGGGATTGGGCTCTAGAAGCACCTTCCTGAAAAAGCTAAAGTTAGTGCCACATTCGGTGTGACTCATGGCCCCGATCATCCGGTACTTTACTCCACGGGGAGTAAGGGCTTTAACAGAGACTCGACAACACTAACTTCGCAACTGAAGATTTGTGAGCGAGACCATCTACGCTCGAGAGCTGGCCGACCTTTCAAACAGAAATAAGGGGCCGAGGCTATTTATTTAACTCTGCAGAAATAGACCGAGACCTCCTGAGCCTGCTGGTTTTGCTTCATCGGAACAACTTCGAACCCAAATTTTCGTCGTGAGAGAAAACTACTAGTTAATCAAATATGAACAACCTTCTAAGACTAGTTAAGTTAATAACTAACGTTAGTCTAGTTTCGAGCATCACTTTGGCCATTTGCACTCCCTCTTATGACCAGATTGCTCTCCACCCTTCAGGAGCTCTAGTTTCGATTCTAGCCTTTCAATGGCGTTCTCTCCATTATGTCCTCTATGTTTCTCTTCCGAGATACTATTTGTCGCGGGTTGGCCCAAGCGCCTGCCCCTCCATCTCTCTTGCAGCCGGCTCACCTCTGCCTTTTCCTCACACACACACCAACACAGAATACATCATTCATTCTGCCCTGTTGGCCTGCTTCCCTCTGACACTATTAGAGTCTCTTGTTCCATGACCGGGTGGGTTAAGTTGCTGTCTTATTTTATTCCGCTCTTGACCTTATTCTATCGCTTCTTCTGCGGTTCTCCTGGGTCAAAACACTCCAGTTTTCTTCTACAATGATCGAGACTTCCCTATCCATTTTACCAAATAGATCTTGCCATCATCGGCCTCCTGCGCTAGATGATAGATCTGCCTATCCATCTTGATGCTCGTCCAAACATTATAATACCCCTGAAATAGACGCCAATCCATTTTGATCAAGCTGGCTCTTTGTGCCTCGCCGTCACACGAGAGTACCTAACTTGAATAATTGACTGCTGCAGTCACACAAGAAGGCTTTGAGTCTCAAGCCAAAACCGCGGCTAGTTGGCCGTTGAAAAATACCCATTCGGTGGGCCGTGGGGGCCGAACTTCAAAGAAGCCGCGGAAGGAGCACACCAACGATCAACACCCACCTTCAATGGACCGTGGGGGCGGAAGGATTGCACCATCGCGGCGCCGCTGTGCTGACCAATTTGCTAGAAGTACGGCAGGGACTGTCTCACCGCTCAGGCAGTTTAAAATGAACATTTCAAAGCGAGACAGCGCTCTTCAGCTGACATTGCCGTTTGGTCTTTTAGCATCTCTTGCAGCAGCAGGTACCTAATCCCTGAAGACTGAGACTATACTCAGACTCTCGTTAACGCTCCCTAAGATTTTACACTGCACATTAACATTAACACCATGCGCGTTCTTCAAAGTCTCCTTTTTCTGTTGCTTAAACTGCATCGGTCAGGGACACAGCTATTTGCCGCAGCCACAGCATTAGCAAGCCCTCAAGATGCTCGGAGCCAAGGGGTTCACCACCAGCACCCCATTCCTATCAACAAGAGAACAGCCCAAGAAGTCATAGCTCAACTCAACCTCATCCCAAACATCGAGAAGGGTTACTACGTTGAGACTTTTCGAGACCCAGCCAATGTCACCACAACCGAAAATAGCACCCCAGCACGCTCCGCTAGCACCGCTATTTACTACCTCCTCGAAGGGTCTGCCGGTTTCTCCCGATGGCACCGTGTCGACGCTGTCGAGCTGTGGCATTACCACGCCGGCGCACCCCTGACGCTCTCTCTTTCTGAGGATGACGGGACTCCAGTGCAAAAGGTGACCCTGGGACCGGATGTCTTTGCTGGAGAGCAACCCCAGGTGGCCATTGCAAAGTGGGAGTGGCAGCGAGCAAGGAGTTTGGGGGATTGGACTCTGGTTGGGACAACTGGTATGCTTGCAACTCTGTGTTCAAGTGAGTTGTGTTACTGACGTTTTTGACCAGTTGCCCCTGGGTTCGATCTCGAGGGCTTTGAGATGGCTGATGACGGGTGGATGCCAAACTCTGGGTAGAGAAGTGCCGAACAACACATAGCCGGGTGGTATCTCAAGAAACGGAGCTGGGTCACTGTTGGTACTTTAGAGCAGCAAAAACGGGCGGTCAGGAGCCTTCACAATGTGTGTTGGGCAATGACCGGCGGAGATTCAGGGGTCCGACACCCTGCGCCCCCTCTGTTATGTCATGAGAAGACCATTCAGCTGTCTTCGACAAAGGCTCAAGCCAAGGATGTCCCTAGTGCAGAGTATCTTCTTCAAGCATTTGTACAAAACACTCAACATGTTTTCTAAGCCCCTTAACTGTTGAATTGTTGACATGTCGGTGCCCTTTGCGGACGACACACTCTCCAGTCAGAAACTCAGAATGCCGCCGCTCCCATCAAACCTCCCAACATCATCCCACCAACAAGAGGCATCATCAACGGCATCCCGAGCCCACCCCCAAATCCTTTCCCCTCAGGCCGTCTGTACGCGTTCGCCGGCCTGTCCCACCGCCCGCCAGCAAACTTCCCACATCCATACCCTCCATAACCCATACCATACATCTCACACTCAGGCCTGAAATACCTTCCGGACGGTCCTGGACTTCTTCCATCGCTATTGTCATACTCAACCTCGGCCAGGTACGGACTAACCCGTTTCACGCCCGTCACACCAGGGAATGTATGTCCCGGTGGTTCCAAAAACACATGCACTCTGTTCTCATCCCGTCCCAACAGGTGAGGCCGGCCAGACCGCATGGTCTCATGCATCGCGCGGCGCAGAATGCGGTGTTGTCGGTACATTTCTCGCTCGGCAGACATACGCCGGGCACGCCCAGCGGCGCGTTCCTCGTGGGTGGTGCCGGTGAGGTGGTCCTTCAGTTTGCGGCCAAGGGAGCGGTGCTCCTTTTTGTGAGAGGAAGCACCAGAGTCGGAGTCGCCGTCGGTTTCCTCCGCGGCGATGTCCGCGGCGCTCGGCCGGCGGTGGTGGGCAGAGTGCGAGCCTTGGATGCGTTCCCGCTCCTCATTCGGGAGAGAGGCGAGGAAAGCGTCGTCATCATATGGGTGGTGCCAGATGGAGCGAGGAGGGGAGGAATTGGTGTCGACGAAGAATTGATGTTGGGTCTCTGGGTCAAACTCGCGCACCCAGCCATGAGGAAGGGGCCTGAGTTCATCTTCCATGCTCCGGCGGGCGTGGAGGGGGATGCCATTACGAGATTGGGCGGGGAGAGAGTCAGGCCCATCCTCGACGGCTTGTTCATAAGAGGGAGGAGGCTCTCTTGGGGTGGCCATGTTGTGGATCAGAAGCTTGGGAACACAGAGCTGGATGTGCGCTGCTTCACGATGTTGGGTTCCAGCTTCAGATCAGCTTTGAAGGAAAAGACTCTTCCTGAGCTGATGGAAGGTTGGAAGTCATGGAACAATGTTGACCCCGGGTAGACGCACGTCATAGGGGTGTCAGAGGGTGGTCTGATGGCCTCTCCGCGGAGAACCAGGACCGAACAGGAACGTCAAGTTACACAGCCTGCCGATATCCGGTTGCAAAGGTAAGGAGTAACATTGTCAACAAGGGAAGAGAGATTTGGGATCCAGAGATATAAAGGCTATAATGCTGCCTCTTGAATGTAAAACGACGTGCTATGAAACCGCTGCAACGCTTTTAGAGCTGATATTGACAAGACAGGGTACCTGCAGCCTGATATTCCCCCTGAAAAATCCGAGATCGTGATTGTGATCACAATCATGCTTTTCCCATTTTAATCATGCAATATGTCTTCATTCCCTCTACCTTGTTTACCAATCCTGGTCTATAGGGGTATAACGAGAAGAGGAATCGTAACATCGTCAGCATTTTCTCATCACTCATGATTACCTGCACTCGACCCCTTGTCTGCTCATCACTCCAATCTACCCCCGGTTTCAACCCTACCAGGAGCTATCCCCATCAGAGTCACTGAAAAGGGCCCTGTCACCACTAGCAGGGTACTGCCTCACCCTCCCGCTATACCTTTCCCTCACGACCCTCCCCTGTGTCACCTCCCTTTCCCTTTCTCTGTCCCTTTCCCTGATATCCCTCTCAATATCCTCTCTTATCCGCTCCCTCGCCCTCTCCCTCTCCCTTGCTATCTCCTCCCTAATCTCCCTCTCTCTCAAGACCCGATCCCTCTCCCTCTCCCGCGCCTCCATCTCCGCCTCCACGTACCGCTGCCGCTCCCTTGCCTCCCTCCTCGCCGCATCCTCCCCCCCGAGTGGAACATACCGCACCCCATTCCACCCTCTCTCCCTCTCCCTCTCCCTCTCTCCCCCACCACCACCAACATACCTCACCCCGCTAGCAGCAACCCCCCCACCCCCAGCATAAGTGCCATAGAACGGCTCACACGCAGCACAATACTCCTCCTCATCATCCACCAGCCTCTCCCTTCTCAAACACCCCTGGCAAATACCCGTCGTCACAACTTCCATCGCTGTCAGCGCTCGGTTCCCCATGGTCATCGTCGTGCGGTCGCGGTAGTCATACGCCACCGCCGGGTCCCGGCTCGGAGTGACGGTGGTGTCTCGGTACCGCACGCGCGTGACATTCCGCGGCGCGGGCGAGCCGGTGTTGGACGAGTCGGACGAGTCGGGGGAGGTTACCATCACGGGGTTGCGTGGGCCTGGGGAGGGGCTGCGCGGTGCGGCGCGGACGCGGAGGGCGGAGCGCAGGGGGCGGGCGCGCGGATCTGGAGGTTGGGATGGGGGAGGAGGGGGTGGGGGGCGGCGCCGGTCGGAGGGGTGGTTAGGGGGAGGGGCGTAGGTGATGCTGCGGCGGTTGGGGCGCGGGCTGGGGAGGGGTGAGGGGCCCGGGAAGCAGGTGTGGTGTGCGCCCGGGGGGCAGGTGCAGGTTTGGTGGATGTAGACGGGGCCGTAGTTAAAGTTGATGTTGATGGGGTTGTCCGGGTTGTTGTCGATGATGGCGTTGGCGATGCGGGCTTCAATGACACCGTCACTGACTACGCGGTCCCGGTCGTTTGTGTTTCGGGGCTGGTTGCGGCCCCGGCCACCGTCCCGGCTCCGGCTCCGGCTCCGGTTCTGGCGAGAGCGTTGGTTTTGAACCTCGTGGGAGCTGCGGATATTGGCAAGGGGTCGTGGGCGACGCGGATCGCGGATGTCGCTTGCGAACTCGACACCATAGCGGGCCATTGCCTCGTTTCTTGCCTTGTGGTGTCGTTTCAAGTTTGACCCCTCCGCCTGCCAGCAGAAGCGGGAAAGTTGGGCTCAGAAGCAGGGTTCCTCCGATTTTTGAGACTTGGAAAAGTTAAAGAGAAACCAGGAATGCCCACGTGTAAGCCTGATGCACACAGCCCGGCGGGGCACGAGACAGCCATCTCAACTCGCTGGAATGCACTCAGCAACAGGCGCTTTGTTGGCCTGCTGGAAAGGCCCTTGGCGTTGGCTGTTGGGCCAGACTATGGGAGTGAGATCCGCTAAATTTAAAATGCAGGTGACGGCCCAAATATCGGCCATCGGCAGGGCTGGTGATAGGCCAGACGCAGCCACGATGCAACCCTCAGCCCAAAATGTGGGTTGTCAGAGGTTGAAATCACCAACAGGAAAGCTCGAGGGTTGAGATCTCGGGCGCAAAGTGGTGTAACAAGCCGGCGCTTCGGCATTCATTGTCTCTAGATCTGGTGTAACTATGTAAGACTTGAAGTTCGACTAAAGAGTCTTGAAGGGTTACCAGTTACAACTCAAAATGAGGACTCAGACGAACTCCGTTGCTTGCTCCTCAAGAATGTGTTGTCATTCTGCCGCATGTCCTAATGGTATCGCCCATTTTCCATCATGTCTCTGGAATGACATTTACGAAATGGTGATCTTCTTGCCGCCTCTCTTCTCGGCCTTGGGAACGGTAACATTGAGAATGCCGTCCTTGAAGGTGGCCTTGACCTTATCCTGGTCGACAGCTGCCGGGAAGGTGAAAACGCGGGAGAACTCGCCATAGGACCGCTCTCTCAGCCAATACCGGGGCTTCGACTCGCCCTCCTTCGATTCCTTTCCTTTGGCGACAGCAGCTTCCTTCTTGCCGCCCTCACCGCCCTCGATCTTCTTGGTCTCCTGGGGACCCTCGAGCAGAGCGCGGTCGCCCTCGGTGCGCTCGTGCTTGACATTGCCGCGGACGACAAGGGTCTGGTCGTCGGTGAACTGGACATCGACGTTTTCGGGGCTCACGCCGGGAAGCTCGCCCTGTAGGACATACTCCTTGTCCTGCTCGGTGACATCAAACTTGGGCGAGAAGGTCTCGACGCTGTTGCTGCCTTGGGTGCTGCCGAGCTGGTGGGCGGTGTGGCGTTCAAAGTCGTCCAGCATGCGGAAGAGGGACGAGAAGCCGGGGGCGCCGGAGTGGGAGAAGTGCGGGTGCCAAAGAGACATGTTGCAGTTCTGGATCAGGGCTGGTACAGTGGCTCTAAGTAAGAGGCTCGGAAGTGATGTCCGTTTTGATCGAAGTGCTGGGAGTGCTCGTGAAACAAGAGTGCGAGCCGATGCTGGCATGATGTTGATCGGGATGCAGACTCGACGGGTTGGGTTTCTGCTCGGGGTGTATTATACCTTTGTGTTCACAGCCGCTCGGCCCTCGCAGCCCTCATATATCGCGAGGGTCCTCCTAGTCGGCTGCCATGCATGGATGGGGATATTGTGCTCTTGCATCAGGACAGCATCATCGGGGCCGTGCCGCCGTGGTAAAGCGGCCGAATTGAAGAGACGACTAACGAATGATGTCATGTCCAAAGCTAAAAGTTCGGATCTCGAGGACGCCGCTGGTGACTACAGACCAGGTGGCATGGCACCGAGCTCGGGTTGGCGAACGGAATCTTCATCATGTCGTCGCGATGTCCAAATGCGATATCGAATTGATGTGGCAGTTTCTCGTCAGAATGTGAGACACCATGGAACTGGAACTTAGCTGAATGCAGGCAGCAGGTGGAGAAGAGGATGAAGCAACAAACTGCCTCTTGGCACTTAGGGATCCTGGAGCTTCTTGGCGCTTGGCCAATCACAACCGCAACGATCGGCGGCGCTTGGCAGCGGCATGTGGATAGGGAGCTCCAGAGCGGAGCAGCGGGCTGATTGCTCACGAGAACTTGACAGTCAGTGACAGTTTTGGCCTCTTTAGTTTTTTATCCCTCCTCATGATCTGACTGTGATCTGTTGAAAGCGGAGCTTTCCCGCCGGTTACCTCAAGCTAAAACACGCCCTGAGCCCGTCTAAACCAATTCGGGAAGTGACATCACTGCTCAGTGCTGGCAAAGCAACTTGACCCCGCCGCCATCGCCCGAAGCAACTGTCAGCCGCAGAAGCAGGGGCAATCACAACCTGTGAACCTGAAGTGTGAACCAACCGAACTTGCAAACGCGGCTTCCAGGCTGTCAGTTTTTGGCTTTTGCCCCTCGAGTTCCAGCTCCTGTCCCTTGAATTGAATGCGAGCACGGGGTCCTTCTGCAACAATCCCCCCTCCAGCGTGGTTCCCCAATTATCGTACTATTCGGGCTCATCCGCAGGCCGCCTCGATGCCCGACCGCAGCTGCCGACAATAACGGCGATCGACCGACCAACCGCGGCCGAAAGACACACCTGACTCCGAAGCGAATTACGGCCTGCTGGTTGCCGGACCCGACCCGACCATGTCCCAAGACACGCCGGTCCCCACTCCGCACGCCGGCCCCGACCTCGGCCTCCTCTTCGACCTCTCGCCGCTCCCGTCGCTCATCCTCTCCCCGGCCTGGCGCATCACGAGGGCCTCGTCTCGCTTTCTTACAGGATGGCGCGTGTCAGCCCACGATTGTCTCGGCCAGCGGCTGCTCCCCTTCGTCGAGAGACAGCTTCGGCCCCCGCGCCCAGCACACCTCGCCCAGCTCACAGCATGCATTGACGACGCCATCGCTGCCCGCGCCGAGCGCATGTGCAAGCCCATTAACACCAGACATGCCGTCTCGTGGAAGGCCCGCGTTCTTCCCATCTTCAACGGCGACGAGCTGCTTTCAATAATACTCGAGTGGCACGAAGGGCCTCCGATACCCTTGGAGGATGAGGTGGTCAAGCCCGGCTTGTCGACCGACGAGGCCTTCCGCATATTGGTCCAGGATGTCAAGGACTACGCCATCTTCCTGCTCGACACCAAGGGCCACATTGCGACCTGGAACACCGGCGCCGAGCTGCTGAAGGGATACAGGCGGGACGACATCGTTGGGAAACACTTCTCCATCTTCTACGGCAAGGAGGACCTGGACATCAAGAAGCCCGAGATGGAGCTCGAGATATGCATGCGCGAGGGGCGTGTCGAGGACGAGGGCTGGCGGTACAGGAAAGATGGCAGCCGCTTCTGGGCCAACGTCATCATCACCGCTGTTTACAAAGACGGCGTTCACGTCGGCTTCGGAAAGGTCACCCGCGATTTGACGGAGCGGAAGTCGGCTGAGTCCCGTCTCATCGCTGCCTATGAGGAGAGTGAGAAGCTCAAGTCAGACTTCCTGGCCAACATGAGCCACGAGATCCGCACCCCGATGCACGGCATGCTCTCTGCCTGCGCTCTGCTCCTCGACACCCAACTCTCTGCGAGACAGCACGAGATTGTCAGCATCATGGACGAGTCCGGCCAGGTTTTGCTGCAGGTCATCAACGACATCCTCGACTACTCCAAGCTCGTCTCGGGCAGCTTCTCTATCCACTCCGACATTGTCGGCATCACGAGCATCGTCACCTCGGTTGTCCGCAGCGTGCAGGCCACGGCACCACCAACCGTCCATTTCGAGCTCTTCCTAGCCCCTGACCTCCCCCGGTCCGTCCAGGGTGACCCGCTGCGGTACCGCCAGATCCTGCAGAACCTCGCCGGCAACGCCGCCAAGTTCACCGAGAAAGGCAGCATCCGAGTTAGAGCCTCGGTGCAGAGCGAAGACGAGGCCAGCTACACGGTTCTGACCGAGGTGACGGACACGGGCATTGGGATTCCCGACTCTGCTGCCGCAAGCTTGTTCACGCCTTTCATGCAGTTCGATACCACCACCACCAAGCAGTACAAGGGCACCGGCCTGGGCTTGTCCATCGCCAAGTCGCTTACCGAGTTGATGGGCGGCAGAATCGGATACCGCCCCAACCCCGACCGCCACGGCAGCATCTTTTGGTTCACAGCGAGGTTCAAGAAGATCAAGAGTCTGGAGCAGATGCAGGACTGGAAGAAGACCAAGACGGAGAAGGATGGCGTCCCACTGCGGCTCCCGGACACCGACGTTGCCGAGCTCCAACAGGAGCTCAAGGCCGTCTCTATCACCAAGAATCTGCTGGTCGTCGAGGACAACCTGATCAACCAGAAAGTCATGATGGGCATGCTGCGCTCCCTCGGCTTCAAAAACATCGCCCTCGCTTCCAACGGCGTGGATGCCGTGAAGATGGTGCGTGGCAAGCCGGCCGCGTACGACATCGTACTGATGGACATAAACATGCCCATCATGGACGGTCATGAGGCCGCCAAGGATATCCGCGCTGCCGGTATCCTGGTGCCCATCGTAGCAATGACAGCGTACGCCCTCAAGGGAGACAGGGAGCGCTGTCTCGAGCACGGCATGAACGACTACATCGCCAAGCCGGTCGACAAGAAGCGTCTGATCAGGGTCCTTGACAAGTGGCTGCTGCGCATGACGGATTACCGTAAGAACTTTGAGGATCGGCTGGTTGAGTTGAGGCATCATGAGGAGACCGCGGCGCGGGCCGATGCCCAGGCCAAGGAAGTGGACATGGTTACGGCTGCCGTGGTCAATGGAATGCAACTCGAGGCCGCCAGACCTGTCGAGCCAGCCACCCCGGTGTCGGAAGAGGCCCCGGTGTCAGTATCGTCGGGCACAAGCCTGCTAAAGACTGCTGTGCATGGTGCACATGGCAAGCTCACCGAGTCGACGCTCACAGGTATCTCCAACCACTCTACCGAGAAACCCATATGCAACAAGCCGTTCCAGGGGATCCAGCCTTTCGAGATCTCAGCACAGCCTTCGCTGCCCGAGTCGACACTCGCCAGTGTTCCCAAACACCCTTTCGAAAAACCCATTTGCAACAAGCCGTTCCAGGGGATTCAGCCCCCCGAGACCTCACCCCAACCCTCTCACCCCGACTCTCAGCTTGGGAAGCGGGATTTTACCGCAGCCTTTCACAAAGCTTCTCAAAGTAACAGCTCTTCAGAGCTGAAACGGTTCGCAGAGCATCTCAGTCAGAAGCAGTCTTCCCAAGACGCCCTCGAGCATTCCGCGGGTGTCGGATTCTCTGCAGAAATGCAGTCTGTCCCGGCCGAGTGCGGCGAGGTTAGCCTCCCAGAGAAAGGCACAGACTGGGATCAAGCCATGCAGGCCGAACAGGACGACCATGGCGCAATTGTCCAAGTCGATGGCAAGTGGTAGTTCACCGTTGGCATCGTGCTTATTCTTTCGTATTTTGTTCTCGTCGCATTCTTAAGCCGGTCCTTGAGGAATGTTTGCAAATACCCAGACAATGTCTTGCATTCGGTGTTGATGGCGGAGATGTATCGTTTAATAGGATAATGAAACAAGGGAACTTCAGCGTTGCTTTTGGGAGGGTCTTTTGAGTGGGCAGAAGGACCAGGCTCATCGTCAAACATGAAAGAGCAATTAGCATCTAGACAGGCACCAGTCCAAATTTCCAGATTATCGTTTTCTGTCCTGCACTCGTCGTTGCTTCGCCAACCCTGACCTTGCCCAATAACAAGTTCCAGTGCTTGCGGCTGCCTTGCTGTGGCACAGCCCGGGAGTCAGCTCACCAGCAACACCTCACTTCACACCATCTCTTCCCTCTGGCCGTTCACCACCTTCTCAACCATCCTAAATCTTGGCCTGATCTCCGACCCCTCTTTTTGACTATCACTCAGACAAAAACATGAAACCCCCCCCTCCTCCTCTCCCACCACCACCTCCACCGCCTCAATCCCTCTTCCCCTCATCTCAACACCCCCGACCCAACCGTCAACACCCACCCCCAGACCTCTCCATCCCCGCAACTGGCCCCGCAAACACAATCGAAGTCTCCCTGCTCATCTACAACGGCTACCCCTTCGCCAACCACTGGGAATACTTCATCGCCTCTCCCCACAACCGAGACGTCGGGCTCGTGGTGCAGGCTGCGGGGAATGTGAGAGAGGGGTTTTGGCTGGAGGTGAAGAGGGGTGTGGATTTGAGTGGGGAGGAAGTGAAGGTTCAGGAGAGGGTTAGGTTGGGTTGGGTTGAAGAGGGGCTTTTTCGGGCTGAAGAAGCGGTGGATGGTGAGGAGGCAGGTGAGAAGGAAGTGGATGAGAATATGAGAGGGGTGTTTGGTGTTGATCAGAAGGGGAAAGGGAAGGGGAAGGGGGTGGTGGAGGGTGTGCCAAGGTGTGAGTTTGAGTGCATGCTGTTCAAGGTTCCGCCGCCGGAGAAGACGCTGAGGGAGGTTGAGGGTGTGGAGGAGAGAGAGAGGGTAGGTGCTTTTGTTTGGTTCACAAAGGGGTGTGTACTAACCTTGGACAGGTTGGCAGGCGGACAAGAATCACGCAGCGGAACTGCCAGACTTGGGTGATCGAGTCAGCGGAGCAGTTGGTCAGGGAGGGGGCTTTTGAGCCTGCCGTCATCAATTATCTTCGTGCAAGGACGCAGTGCTAAGAGACTTAGGGCAATCAGTTGGGGAGGAAGGGTTTGCCGAGTCATCTGCCAAAGCCACTCGTACTTGCTGGAATATCTATCTACCTTGGTTGGGGCCACTGTCAATCAGTTTCTGGTCCATGAATCAACTGTTGGGGCTTGTCTTGGCCTTTTGACATTCCTTCCTGCATAATAAATGCCTGATTGATGACAACTCAGGAGTTCGGTTTGTCTCCAATATGTCACTTGTTTGCACCCCAGATGATTCAGGGGAAAGTTAACAAACAGTTTCCACTGACCGTGAACACACCCTCTAAGCGAATAAAACCACAAGTTGAGAAGGACAAAGACCAAAATACTGTGATGTAGAATAATATTTACTGCATTCCACCAAAGTTCCAATGCCAAAATAATGCCGATGTACACAAACTCATGCTCATTCCCCTGCACCTCCCCTTACCCCTGAACCCCTGACTTCAACATTTTTGCCACCCACTATCTTCTCTTCTTCCAGAGAACCAAAGTGAGCTTGGAAAAATTACTGTCCACATCTTACAAGCACTGAGAGTACCACTGGTTGGCCGCCTTGCAGGTCGAGCCGGACTGGCAGCAAGTAGCACCAGACCATCCCTGACCACCACATTGCCCCCATTTGGCAACACACTTTTGACCTGGCTGTCAGCAAGTTTTCAAGAGTATTATTGTCTAGTTGGAATAGAGCACAAACTTACGTTAGTGCCACCGCCGTTGCCGGGGTTGGGGCTGGGGCTGGGGTCGGGGTTGCCGCCGCCGCTGGACCCGCCAACGTTGATCGTGGCCGAGCCGCTGGAGAAGTAACCCTCAGTAGCAACAATCTGGTAGTCGTGGGTGCCAAGCTTGAGGCCCGACTGCTGCCAGGCGTTGAAATGGTTGGCCATGTTGACGGAGCCGCCGGTGCGCTTGTTGACGCGGACCGACCAGTACTGGTCAAAGGTCTTAGTGCCCTCGATGGAGGGTGCGTTGACACGGGTGGTCTTGTAGATGTTGTAAGTCGAGCCGTCAGTGGTAATGCTGCCGAGGCGGGTGGCGCCCGTCGACGGGTCGTAGGTGCCGAAGTTCTCCACCACGTAGTACTCGACCAGGGGGCTACGAGTCCAGCCGTAGACAGCAAGATAGGAGTTGCCGTTGGGCTGGTATGTGCCGGAGTATGTGATAGTCCTGGGAATTGTCAGCAAGCACCTAGGCCCAATCCTTTCCTGAAGACATACCGAGCAGTGCCCGGGTTCCAGCCCTTGCCTCCAACCCAGTTGCCGTTGCCGGACCAGCTCACGCTGTACTGACCGCCGGCCTCGTTGGTGTAGCGGACGTTTGGGCTACCGTCGGTCCAGAAGGAGTAGTAGTAGCCGTTATGGGTGCCAGTCGCGCTGCTGGTCAGCGTCTGGCGCTTGTTGATAGACATGCCGGGCATCTCGCCAGGAGCGGCGATAGCCAGAACGGCCGTCGAAGCGGCGAGGAAAAGAGAAGAGAAGTTGACCATGTTGGGCAGGTAAGAGAGATCGTTTTCTGGCTCCGGCTGGTTGAGTGAGAAGGAAGTGAGGAGTTTGTTCCCCTTTGAAGGGAGGCTCATGGCCCTTATATACACGAGCTCACCCACTCAGCCGAATCCAACCCGGAGCTGGTTTTCCTTCTTGTCCCTCGGATTGCTGTTCATGAGTTAGTTCCGTCCCTCCTCGCCCGGGAGCGCTACCTTCGGACTGCAGACCAACCATCCCCTTTTGAGTTCTCGGTTCATCCGGATCTTCCCCTTGTTCCATGTCATGCACCCCATCCTTGGCACTCCGGAAGGTCTCCTCAATGTTCATGCAGATCTGGATGTATCCGAAGTTCTAAAGACACCCTTGCATATCAGCTGGTGGTTCCTTAACACCATATGTCATCCTCGCAAAGCGAATCTCTACCACCAGCTTGTGGGTCGGATTCTGTCTAGTTCAGCTTTGACACACATTCCTCATTGCCCTCCTCGAGTACCTTGAGCCGATCTCAACTAATAGCCTCGTTCTCTTGTCCGTTGCCTCCCGCAAAGCTGTGACAATTCAGCCGATCGTGGGACAGTAGCGGAATGTCTAGGACAGCTCCGCACAAGAACCCTCCAACGATGTAACGACGGAGCCAACCAGGGCCTAAAGTCTGTGACTGTGGGAAGTTCCTGAGCCCTTGGGATCTAACCTAGCGCAGTTGTCGTCATGATCTTAGCGCACCTGACCCCCTCTTGACTTGACAACCGGGTTGTCGGCAAATAAGAAGGGGCAGTCAGCCCTGTTGAAACACTGCGAGAACCGGATAGGCGAATCTGGCCGACATCGAAAGACAGCGGCAAAAATGTCAGGGGACTTGGCAGAACAAGCGACTGCCGATTCAACCGTCGGCTAATGGTTTTTGATGCAACCCAAAACCTGGGGCTGTCGCGGGGCTGGCATGTCAAAAGACTTCTAGCTTCGTTCTAGAGCTTTTCAGGAATGTATTGGCGCCATAAATACTTCGCCTTTGCTCTAACAAGGAAATCGGGCTCACAGTCGCCGAGGGCCTGCTCGGAGCTGAGGGAAAGGGGAAGCGGAAGTTCAGAACGCCACCACACTGCCATCGTCTCGTCCGTCAGCGCTTACACGACGTAAGAACGGGTGAAGGGAAGTCGGTGGTATGTTGAGCTGTTGGGGATTCTAGGTGAGACTTCAAGGCCGGCAATCTCAACAGAACTCAAACATCTAGACAATCAGTTTTGTTCTTGTTTAGATTGAGCCTTGAAACAATGACTACAAATGGGTAATTCCTGAGTGAATAATCATGATATTGGAACTGACATCTTGAATATTTCTACCAGAGTTTCCGAAACGCCTCAAGAAACCTTAGCCTCCGCGGCTATGGGTAGGACAGGCTGCCCACCCGCCGATTTTTGTGCTCCTCAACTCCGCCCGATCCTACCTTCAAAATCGCAAATCAACTTAGTCCTCAAGTGACTTGACCTCATTTTAGCCTATTTTAGTAGCACCAAGAAATCTCGTTCACAGTCGTACTCACACCTCATTCCTAGACAACAGGCTGATTTCATTGCTCGCCATCAGCGGCTGAGCCCGAGGGACTTTGGATCCGACTATTCTTGGTTGGAGGGGTCGACATCGTACTCAATGTCAGTCCTGATGATGTACTTAGCGCCCTTCCTCACGCCAGTTCCCTCATGCAACAAGGCGCCCCTCGTCTCCCCATGCGGAAAGATAGCAGCCGCTCCCATGACGGGTTTTACGGGGTACGCGTTCAACGTCCCCTCCCTCGCGGCGGGCACGAAAAATGTCGTCTCTCCGCCCTCGAAGTCGTCGTTCAGGTAGATCAGGAAAGTGAACAGCGAGCTCTGCTTCTTGGCCTTCGGTGACGAATCGTAAACGTACGTGTCGTCGGGCAGGATCCCCGACGGTGGCCACGCCCCATCGATGTGGCAGCGATACTCGGCGCCGGGGACGTATCGGTACACGCGGAACCGCCTGTTGATGCCCCGCGCGACGCGCCCATCCATCTTTGGAGGGACGAAGGGCGAGACGCGGGACCAGAGCAGGTCGTGAAATGCCGTGTCGACTACCCAGTAGAAATTGTGAGCCAGGATGCTGATGTCGCCGTCTTCCCGGAGCGGGGCGTCTGGCACGAAGTTGACCCTCTCGCCAGCGGCGATGATGGCTTTGCATTCGCCGGGAGAGAAGAGATTCTTAACGAGGCTCAGACCCGGCACGGTGGGGTGTAGATGATGTGATATGGCGGGCGCTGTGGACGAGAGCGGGACGGAGTTAGGTAGGGAAGTGTAGAGGATAGCGGGGTGGTGGTTGGGTGGCTTTCTGTCGGGGCCTTTTGTCGTTTCAATGACGCGCAGGAAATCCGGAGCGGGTTCGGGCACTGAGTCGAAGATGGTCTTGTCTAGAACCGAGGCGTAGACTTGTTCTGACGGCGTCGTGGGCCGAAGGTTCCAGATCTCCTGCAGAACGATTGGGGAGGTCGGGTGGGACACGGCATCCAGATTGCTGTCGACGGGGCCCAGCGTGCGTAGAACAGCATCAAGGACAGTTATCAGTTCCCTCTCCGTGGCGGTGCGCTCGACGATGGTGCGGTCAGCAGTTTCGGGCAGGGTCGAGAGTCCGCTGATGACATCCAGATCCCGTACCCATCGACAGAGAGACCCCAGCTTGGGCTCTTCGCCGCGAATTCTCATTTCTGAAAGCAGGACCCTCGCTTCGGTGTACTTTTTGTCGGTCAATGCGGCCGTGATGCGTGCGGTGAGGTTTGTGCCTGTGCCAGCAGGTGTTAGCATGGCAGTGAGGGTAAGGCAGAGCTGAGGCAGGGGGGGCGGGTGGCACACCAGCTGTGTTCATGCCCGTTGTTGAGGCCTGGCGGAAGTCGTAGACGGCCGTCCGGAGGTCTCTGCATGCCTTGGACTTGATTAGGCCGGGAAATTGGGCGAGCGTCGCCAGGGTCTCGACGGTAATGGAGATTTCCTCGTCCGAGACGACGCTGTGCAGGCTGGGCACGAGAGAGATCGCGGCCTCGGGAGCCAATGTGGCAATTTCTGCGGATTTAAAGTGCTTCTGGGGTGCATCATTCTGCGCCTGGCGCTTTCGTTTGGCGGCTTTGGTCTTCATCGTGACGGGTGCCGGTATGGATGTGGTTGATCTGGCGATGTTTGAAAGGAGTTCTCAATTCGCAGTGTGCGAGAGTTCCATCATCCGCCTGCAATTGACCCCACCAGGGATCCACATGCCCAGGGGCCTGGGCTCTGGCCCCAGTTCCTTCCCCATCAGGAAGCATGCGCAGGGGTTAGCAGAACGATTTGTTGCTGTGGAGAATCCAAACCCGCGTCCCGGGATCATGGGCAAGGGGGAGACGAACATCGCGATATTAAAAAGAATGAAAATGGGAAAGAATGAAAAGAAAGCGGGAAAAAGGAAAGAAAGAAAAGAAAGGAGAGGGGAGAAAAAAAGAGAGATGAGAGATAGAGAAAAAAAAGTATGGCGCTGCAACTAGTTAAGGGGTTGACTAAAAGACTAAGGAACCGAGAAACTAAGGAATTGAGGAACTAGAGACTTGAAAAGGAAAGGGAAGAAGATATGATTAGTTACTAGGTATATTTGCTTCTAGGGTTGCCGTGATAGGTAGCATTCTCAAAGTAAAACATTATGTTCTCATGACAAGACATGTTATGGTCAATAACGTTAACACTTTTGACTCGACCATAGTTCTTCAACCTCTTCAGGTTCAACTAACCAAGCACTCATTGATCCATCCTATCCTATCGTGACGGATCAATGTCGCTGCTCGACTTTAAGACATTGAGGTGACAAATGAGTTTCAACCACACGATAATAAAAATTTGGGACCTGACGGTGCATACCTGGGCCATCTTCTAATACCCTAGCAACATCACCTTGTTGAAATACCCAATTAGCAAAACGGTTCAACTCGAGATACTGTTTGAGGTGCTGTTTAAAACATTCTCATTATGAGCTCAGGCTCAGTTTTAGCTTTCTGTCTTGCTCTCCAGTTTTTATCGTTTCTGTTTTGAGCAACTTCAAGTTACCTTGACCTCTTTGCCTACTTCGCATGACAGTAGTGTCTACAGGGCATTCGGACAACGAAGTCGATCTTTGAACACTCCAGCCTTCTTGTGCTTGGCAGGACGTCTGGATCGGCAGAGTGATGACCCAGGTTGTGGCTGAAGAGGCTGTGTGCATGCAACACATCATAGCTCCATTGCAGAACAAATCAGATCTCGGGATACACGGAGCTGAAAAGACGCTAGGTGGCTCAGCCTTGTACCGGCGAACTAAACATTGTTGACAGATGCAAGGCAGCAAGAGAGCGTGGCGTATTGTGTGCCAACATCGGGGATCAGATGATGCAAACAGACTCCGAGTCTTGGTTTTTGGAGCTGAGATAAGTTCCTAGGCATGTCAGTTCTTACTACCAGAACTGTCCGGTCGATATTTAGGTTTAACATCTAATCAACTCATCGATCTTCTCAGTTTTCACCCACAATGTCCGATATCTGTCCCTTCTTTGTCCTTCCTAAGCAACCGCCAGAAGTATTTGTCAACGGTACAGTCTATTGCTGGGACTGGACGTTGCGCCAATCCTACTGGCTCAACGAACAAGATTTCACATGCAAGGAATTTGATGAAAACAACTGTTGGTGTCCAGAGCTGAAAGCGGATTCTGATGTTGCTGGAATAGGGGTAGGCCTTCGAGACATAAGTCTATCGAATACCACAAGACCGAGAGTACTGACTACAGAGTCTTGCTCAGGTTATACTCGCCTTCGTTGTCTTCGCTGGCCTAACGCTCCTGGCAACTATCTTCCTCCATATCCTCACGAATACCGACAGCTCTCCCGACCTGGATCAAGCCCGTCGAGGGACGTCCCCCAAGAGAAGGCCCAATCGAATCAACGAAGCGGTTCGCACCGGCCTCAGTAGAAAGGTTGTTTCGCTCCTTCGCCGACGGGGATGGGATATCGATTTGCTTGCCGCCTGTATAGGCGACGTTGTCCAGTCCCTCAACGACACGCAGCTCATCACTGGCGTCGCTATCCTCGTGGCAGCTCTGGTTGGGCTTGAACGCAAAGACTCAGAAGAGCCCATGACCGTGTATCACTTCACCATCGCCACTGATCTCGCATGGTTCAGCTCCGGCACTTTTCTGGCCGCCATTTTCTTCGAAAGCCGCTTAGCCCTTGCGGAGGCCAGGGCGAGGAGACGACAAGGCTTCGCGGCCAGACTCTCTCTAGACTTGCGAATCTTGCTAATGATTTCCGTGACCGCCCTCCTCGGGTACGCGGTTTGGCTCACAGGCTACGCTTGCTGGTACGAAAGCCTTGCATGCCCGGCAAAGTGCACCAAGGGGTACAAAAAAGGGGGCGAACCCAGGTCGTGGATGGTCGCCAGCTTGTTTTTGATCCTCTTCGGTTACCCCCTCGAGCTCCTCCGCCTCTCGACTACAGCTGAAAACTTCTTTTTCGAGCCTTTCTGGGACTTTCTCGACGAGAAGCCTTCGAGCATCAACAGGCGACGCCCGCTCTGGAAAAATGCTCAGGGCATCCTTCACTGGGCTGTCATCTGGTCATGGGACATACTCGCTTCTGATTTACTCAGCATCCTGCAACTTGTCGCGTGGTTCGTGTGGGGATGCTATGCCGTGTTTGAAGACCGAAGGCTGGGCCATGAGGAAATGAGTGCGGAAGAGGCGGTGGCAGAGAACAGGCTGGGTTTTGGGCAATTGGTGCCCATTGTGCTGCTGCTGCTGCCCATCCTCGCGCTGATCGATTCTTATGCCCATCATTTGGAGGAGCAGAAGACAAAAATTGTGGAAGAGTGTGGTTGCGGTGGATGCAAGTGGCACCCATGACCTTGGTTCTCGGCAATCCAACTTTTGAAATATTCTCTCCCTGAGTGTCTTTAGCATTGCAGTGACGGCCTACGTGCCATGGAGGCAACAACAAGAGGAAGAGTGCTGGTGGCAAGAAGGGATGTAAGAGGTCATGGAAGTCCAGAACCAACATCTACAGCTTTTACCCGGGTGCTTGAAATGCTGCTGTGTGGTTAAAAACTTGACAAAGAACAGTTTCGTCTCCCACCGGAGGTCCACCGCCGCACCCAACCGTGTCCGTCCTAATGGGAGCTCCTGAGGACCGTGAAGCTCGCTGTGGTGGGTGATGGAGATCTGGAACTCGGGAAGGCTGACAAGTATCGGGGCTGGTACTTGGCGTGTCGTCCTGTCTACTTCCCCTTCGTTCGTGTCGATGTCATCGTTGTTGTCGACTCCCGAGTGATTGGTAGTAAAGCGGTTCGGGGAAGGGCTGCGCTTGTCTGGCGAGACTCGGGTTGGTCGTGATCGAACTGTCGAGGACCTGCAGCAGTGAGGCATCGGACTTGCAACCGACAGAATTCCAAAGTTTTGACACAACCCAACCGTTTCCTGACCCCCGCACCCTGACGTAACCCTTGCAGCCAACTGGACCTCGACCTGGTGAACCGACGACGCCGTGTATTGATGAATGCTATGGTTTTGCCAGAATCACCAAAGCCCCGACCATCATGCCTCCATCATGAGTTCCAGTTGCAGTGTAACGGCTTCAAATAGGCCGGATGCAACAAGCAGTCCAGGGTAATGCACAAAGCCACAGCCATCGTCCATCCATCCCGCCCAGAGACCCGGTGTAGCAGACGCCCAAAGAAAAACGCCAGCCGTTTATTTCTCCTTCTTCGCCTTGGCACCCTTGACCTTCGCCGTGCCGCGGAGGGTCTTCTGCCTGTTCTTGCGCTGCTTGCCTGTTTGTGGGAATCAATGTCAGCCACCGCCATTTCCACCAAACAGCATTGGAGCGGCCTTGTCCATCTTCCCATATCTGAACTGCCGGAACCGCGGGGGTTGAACGTACGCTGCTGCCTGCTCGCCTTCTCAATCTTGGTGGCGAGGCCGACGCGGACCAGCCTGTAGTGGGGCTCGAACTTCTTCATGGCCTCGGGGGAGTCGTAGACGAGGGCGAAGCCGGTGGTCTTGCCGCCACCGAACTGGGTGCGGAGGCCGAAGACGCTGACCTGGTCCTTCTGGGCCTTGTACATGCCGGCGAGCTTGTCGCGGAGCTCCTCCTTGGAGATGTTGGAGCGGTTGGGGTGGAGGATGTCCCTGCACGCAAAGAGCGACCAGTCAGCATCGCCTTTCATCGATCAACCGTCCCCCAACCCGGCATCCCACGAATTCCATTGCATCGCAGCCGGTGTTTCGCAAATCGGGTCATCGCAAGGGCCACGATCCAGCGACCGTTTGTTCCGCAGCGTGCTGATGGCGGAATTCGTTCGGGGACGCAGGCAGGGCGGGGAGGGCGGAGGAGACTCACACGACCATCTGCTTGCGGCCGAGCAGAGGGTTGCGGATGAACTTGCGCGTGCGCAGCGTGACCGGGGAGTCGGAGTCGGCCATCTTGGCGGTTTGGATGGATGTCGGTCGATGTTGTCGATAACTTCCACGATCTCAGGGCCGAGAGGTTCGAGTGGGATTTTCCCTTTGGTGGTGATTTTTGCAGGCTGCTGCGCCAGGGTGGAGCCCACAAAATTCCGGTCCCGAATTGGTGCAGCGCCAGGTGGGTGCGAGCCCTAATCAAAATTGTGGCCTCGCATATCAGGCTCAAAATTCCGGGCAAAAATGGGGCAGGCACAGTTCCAAACGCCCCCACTTTCTTCGTCGCGCTCCCGTCCGCCACCAAACGCGTCGGAGATGATGGGAGTTCGGCTTGTCACTGTTCAACTGCCAGCTCTGGCTGAAACCTGCGGCTGGCTCAACGTCGCTCCAAAGGCACACCTCCACAGACACTCTGTCATTGTGTGTTTGCAATTTCTACTTCTTCAATTGGCAGATATGTATGGGGCTCTCGTCCTTGTAAAACGGCCCGCGCTGCTCGCTTCGTGATGGCACCGCGAACGACGCGTGGCTCAGGGAAAAGCCGCGTTTCGCGCAGACCTCCAAGAAGCTTTTAAAGGTCGCCCTGTTCCTCTCCGTTGCGGCAATCACGATCTCGACTCCCGGAAACAGCCCTGCCAGCTCCTCCAGTGTCGCAACCAGGGCCGGGATCACGCTCACATCGTAGGTGATGTCGGCGCCGAGCACCATGTCCAGCTTCCTTCCCCCATTCCACGCCGCCTCCTCTGTGCCAACCAGCGCGTGGCCCCATTTGAGTTCCATTGCCGAGACCTTATCGGACTCTTGGAGACCGTTGAGAAAGAAGCTGTCCTGCAGCTTGCTGACAACCTCGTCGGATCCGTCAGACGCCATGACATGCTCCGACCCGAGGTACTTGGCGCAGAGCACTGCAAGGTACCCCGTGCCCGTGCCCAGCTCGAGGATGCGTTTGTTCTCGACAAGAGACGGGTTTTCGCAGAGATACTGGCCAAGGTGCAGGGCTGCTTCCCAGGTGCGCAACCCCGTGGTTCCAGATGCCGAGATGAGGGAGCGGGATTCCAGGATGGTGATGTGCGGGTTGGGGTCTGCCGTCTCCGTCTGGAGAAGGGATAGATGGTAGGTCACATAGCACCTCTGTTGCGCGGCGTCCGTCTCGGATGGCAATGGCTGCGAAAGAAGAAGTGACAGACTTGACATGAGGTTGTCCGAGATTCCCTGATGAAGCAAAGTCAAACTTTCTGGGCTCCGATGATCGATACATGCCATCCACTTACATGCTTGTCCCAGTCCACGATAGAAGATTCTATCCTAGACATCAGATCCTTCAAGATCCTGAGTTGGTACCGCCGGGGAGGGGGGAGCTCAACGGCGTCGCTGAAGAGCTGCTCGTAAATGGTCTCCTGAACATCTCCATCACAGAGCAGCTTAGGCTCTGGGAAGTCTGGCGCACGTTCCAGCTGCAAGACTTGCGAGCAAAAACGGGAAACTCGCGGGTCTGTCATGAGGAGATGGCTTTATGAGAATCAGCCCAATATATCAGCAAGTCCACGGTCACTGTCGACGGTGGTGGTGAGGATCAGAAGACGTCCGGGACCCCCACTGTCTTGGAAAGTGGAGACCCACCAACCACCAAACTCCATCGTCAGGGCTGAGCGACCCCATTTTCACACCCTCATCAACTCCCAAATGTCGCATGGACCGACCCAGTTTCTTGTATCAGCAACCACCGACAACACCCAAATACTGATGGATATCTATTGCCTGCCCGACACAGTCGCTTGGAGAGAAGTCTCCTTTGTTGACAGCACCCGGACCAGGGATGAACCCATGATGTTCACGACCCGGTAAGGACTCTACATCGAAATGGGAGTCGGAGAATATCGTGACATTGGATGTTCAAACACTCAGCCTATCTGGGTGACCAAAGCTTGGGTCATTATTTTTTAGCTAAGTCGCACACTCCTGCTCTCTGGGTCCGAGGGGCACAACGCCGCCCTTGGATGTTGGATCAAAGTTCAACAGGAAAAGTTGAAACTCAACCCAGGAGGGAAAAAGTAAAAAGAAAAAAGGACGAGAGGCCCAAAAACGCCAGAATGTGGCAATCCCGCACACATGCATGCACACTGATAGTTACATCTCGGACGACTCCAAGTCGTCGGACAGAAAAGGAACGTCTATGGTTGGAACGGTAACATGGAAACCAGAAAAGAAAAGGGGGTTGGGGATGGTCAGGGGTTATCCGAGCCCCGCGGACTCGATATCGCCGACAGCATCCCTACTGCTGCTCCTGAACGGCAGGCCAGCTGATCAGCCAGTTGAGGGCGAGGTCTCACTCCCCACGTCAGCCGCGTCTGTCTCGTGCTGCGCTGCCCAGAACCCGTTCTCGTCCACGCCGCTGTGCAACATGGAAATCTGCACTTGATCGCTGCGTGGCTTGATGCCAACTCAGGCACCAACGCAGGAAGAAGAAATGCTGGACTGGGTCCGAGGAAAGCCAATCCTTTAGATAAAGCAACTTTCTGCAGGGCTGCCCAAAAGTCTGGTGTTGCGTGCCGCGGGCAGTAGCCGATTTCAGGGGGAGGGGGCCGGTTGCCGCTAGCTCCGGACCCCCAACTGCATGACATCGGCTGTCCTCTCGCCTGGTCAGGTCTAGCATTGCTGAATTACCAGCAGATTTAGTGGCGGCTGGTCACAGCAACCGGCCGGCCTTCGTCATGGCCGCTGTGGCTTGCGTTGCCGCCTCCCACCGCACCAGAGTGTTGGCTATGGCGGTGGGAAATCGGACTTGACGGCCTGTCGCTCATGTAAGGGGTGGCAGAGAGATGGTGATGCGACGAGGGATGGGCGGTTGCCTCGTGGGCGCTCTCGCCGGGGACGTATTCGCCGTGGCTGCTGCCGCCGGAACCGCCTGCTGCCGAATCGCGGCGAGGACAGGCGGTGTAATTGTGCATGTCGAAAGCCGGGCCTTGGCTCTGGATGCTGCGTTCTTGCTCGAGGAAGATGCCTTCTGACGTCGAGTAGGTGTCCGAGTTGGAGCGTGACGTTGAGGACGGGTGGCTGGAGAGGCTGTTGCTGCCCGCCGAGGAGTACGGGATCCCAGGGGTGTCGAATCCGCCCGCATAATTTGCTGCCGAAGCCACATCGGCCAACGTGGCTGTCGAAGAAGTGGACGGAGGCGCCGGTGGCTTGAGAGTCCCCGGGTAGGGCAGAGTGGAGGAGCGCCCGGCCGGGTTCGGTAGAAGGCGGTCTGGACCCGGCGTGCTTGCCAGCGGCAGGGATGCCGCGACGTTCGAAAAGGAGAAGTTGGGCGAGTCCGAGCTAGCCGAGTGAGGCGGCCGATGGAGCAAGCTGGTGCCGCTGTAGTTGCTGTACCCGCTGTCCGTGTCGAGGTATATGCTGCTGAACGAGGGCTGCTTCCCTCGAGCCCCTGAGCTCCACTGTCCAGGGAGCATGCCCACCGGTTCTGAGGACATCACCGACGATGGCGGCACTCCGATTCCAAACTCAAAATCCTCGGGGTAACCGCCGGAGTAGGCGTGCATGGCTGGGTAGTATGTCTTGCTGGCTGGCGTGTACGAGTACGACGAGCCGCTTCGGTACGAGCCCAGGACATCGCTCGAGCCCAATGTCGGCAAGTCCTGCGCGTATGACATGCCAGATCCCACGGGCGTGCGGCTGGCGAAGACTCTGGCATCGCCGACGCTATAGCCAAAATCGCCTGTTTCGTGTCGGATGGGTGCTTCGCGGGAAGATACCTGTTGGCGGCCCAGTCAGACCTGGAGTCAGCTTCCTGCCGCTGCGTTTCAACATGGGCTCTGGGAAGCACCAAGAAAGGGCCGGAGGGGTCTATCATACATACCCTGAGGAACTGGCATTGATCCACCCCTGCATTCTTGCAGTTGGAGCATGGCTGACCGTGACCAGGGTCACCACTGCATCTGATCTTTCGCTTGCGACAGCGGCCGCACTAAGAGACAAAGAAACGCGGTCAGCCCGCGGTGTCGACGTCCCCGTGTCCGAACTCTTTGGCGGGGGAGCAGACTTCGGCTCGGAACACTGGGGATGGTGGGCTAGGGAGACAAAGAGTTCAAGTTTAAGGGCAACTTACCGCCACGGCAATTCTCTTCCTCTGAGGTGCCGAATCATCCAGGTGGTCCGCCATGGTGAGGGTCCGCGTGTCGTGTGAGGGCAATGGGAAGCCTGAGCGCCGCGCAGGGGGCGAGGGATAATAGAGTGGAAAGCCGCGACTATATCGTCTTCCGTCACTGCCAGGAGCAAAACAAGCCTGTGACACCATTGTCGAGCCGCTGGCCAATCTCTTGTCCTTGCCTCTCTTATTTCTCCTTTCGCTTATAACTTCCTGCCGTGCCAGACGCGAGCTGCTGGCAATCACAACTATCGTCCGGGCCGACTAACTTCGTTCCTTGCCCCTGAATTTTGAACGGCCGCAACCCGAGGCCGGTCGAGGGGGCTGGAAAAACGAGTGACTGGGGGAGGCCGAAGGCGCTGGATCTTGTCAAACAGAACCAGAGACAGAGTGATATCGGACCCTGCGTGTGAGGTCGCAAATCGGACACAGAGGAGTCGGATTGGGCTGTGAAGGGGTCTGGTCGCGAGTCGTTGCAAGGTGTCCCTGTGTTGGACTGGGCACCGAGGAGACCTGATCGAACACATGAGCGACATATACCAGTGTAGCTAGCAGGATCTGACATTGCCGGCATGCCCCGTCGCCCTGTGTTCCCAGGTCCCGTGCATTCGCCGCCCTCTCGTGTCGCACTCCCCGGCCGAGACGGAGCGAGGCCATTGCTCCCCGGATCAAGATGGGGCACTCGTCGTTCCAGCAGTACGAAAAGGGATAAGACATACCTGAACTCGGAGTTACAAGGGTGTACCAAGGCAGAATTTGAACGGTGGCGTCCGTTCACCTTGTCTTGGGATGCTGGCTGGCGCTTCAAGGAGCGGATGGTCTGGGACTCTGGGTGCTGCAACTTGGCGGGCTTCTACTCAGCCGTCTCCAGTTGTCTTGTGTACTTGGGGAGGCAGGTTGCAACCTGCGAATGCAGAATGGAGCTGGAGCAAACAAGAAACACAAAAGATTGGGTCTGTGGACTGAGTGAGTGAGTACCGACAGAAGTAGTCGAGAGAGGACTCGAAACTGGTGGGCAGCTAGTTGCATGCAGTTCAAGCTTCCTTGACCATAAGAAAAATTCCTCTGCCAGGACTGTGGAAGAAAGATCGAGGGAGGGAAGAGAGCACAATGGATGAAGTGTCCAGCAAAGGTGTTCTGGAGATATAGGCTGTCGGTATTACCGAGTGGTCAAAGCATCAATGGACATTGGCTGATGTCCACCCACCGAATTCTGTTTGCACAAATCTCAAAGGACCTCATCAGGGTGCGCTAGTGCCCTCTCACCTCCCCCAGATTCATGCCTTGTCGCCAATGGGGGCAAGGCTTTGCCACTTGCCCTCGCCAGGGTTGACCAGGCACCACGATCTGTGACCACCGCTCCCCTAGTTGCACAACATTGCTGAGGTACCAATCCCACGTCATGACTCCATGCTCCTCCGTACAGCTCGATATGTTCACCCAACAGGGGGTGGATCGAATGTCCGGAAACCTGCAGGTTGCCAGCCTGAGGAGACGGAGTGGCCTCTGACTTCAACCACTGAATTGCTGCGCGCGCAGAAGTGCATGGATGTTGTTTGAGTGTAAATGTTACTTCTGGAGCATACATAATTGGGCAATTCATTGGTGGTGAGGCAGATCTGACAGATCAAATGCCGCGAGCCTCGAGCTGAGTGTTGAGTTTAAACGTTGATCAGATCAAAATGAAGTAGTTATCTCGGGCGTTGATGGGACCCAATCAAACTCCTTTTTCATGACTTCTGTTTACCCTCAGAAAGGTGGATAAAGTTGTACCAACACAGATGACCGTCAGTGAAGTCCGATTCTGTGCTGTCTGGCCGTCATCTTTGTCCCATATGACCAGAGTTTCCAATGCGCCCAATCTATGATGTGATAATCAAGCAATATTAAGCAACAAACAGAGTCCGTGGCCCACGTTTCGGTCTGGTGATTTCGTCTGTTCTTGCAAGTTGCTTCGCAGCATTGGCGACGGACGGGGTTGAAGACAGAAAGACGGCCATATTAGTCGAAGCTAACAGGAAATTCGGCCACGGAATCTGATGGGCCAATTCCATTGCTGGGCCTGCGAGAATCGTTTTGGGCCACAGTTGGCAATTTCGAAGCAAACGGAACACTGTGAGGGAAAGAAACCCTTGGCGCCCTCTCTAGCATCATCAGCTGTCTGGTTTCTGTCATGAGATCTTCACTTACAAGACAGGCTGTGGCGAGATTCCATGTTCAAAGAAAACGATGGGCTGCCAATCCCCTTCAAAACCCGTTGTCTTCATTCGTTGACAGCATGGCGTACGGAGGAGTTCCAGTTGCTTCTCATTGGATAATGCACCCCTCTGAACACAAGGCTTGTGTCGCCTTCGCCCAGTGCCAAAGGTTACATGGCAGACTTGACCCCCAGTCATTCTCAGTCTGTGGAGGTTTCCGTCGCAAAGTTTCCGGTGTCCGTTATGAGTTGGGTCAACTGACAGGCAGAACCCCTGGCGCCTTCATGGTCTCATAGAGACGGGGAAGTTGAACCATCCGCGGCAGCTCTACTCTGAAAACGAAGCATTATAGAGCTCCGTTTGGTTTTACTCATGCTAAGTTTCTTTTACTGTTGAATAGGTAGCATCCCATAGTATGGAGGTAAGGGAAAGTGGAAATCGGTGCCGGTGTCACCGAAGACAGAAGATTGATCTTGGATTCTGTAGGACGTTAGGAAAGGAGGCGTTTATTACCAAGTTACGAATACAACTTTGCTTGTCGTTTGAATCAAGCGGCTAATTACAGAGAAGCGTCTGGTTCATCGCCTCCCGGTATTCCTCGCATATGTTGAATGGATGGTGGCGTTCCCGGCCTTTGGGTTTGACGCAGCCCCCTGAGAGAAGTGCATCTTTTGGCATCGCAAGGCGCGCGATTCCCGGACGGCGGACAAGATGCTGGCGCCACTGGAGGGAATCGATCGACCACAACCACAAAATGCGTGCATATCGAACGAATCGGGTTCTTCTGTGTCCGCTGCCACCTGCTGCTGGCGTTCGTGAGGCAGCTCGGTAATGGCAAGCCACGGACCCAAGGAGACATGGGCACGTTTTGATCTGCAGGGGCGCAGTGGCTCAGGCTCGGTGATTTTCTTCTGCGAGCCACCTGATCTTGGATTGCTAAAATTGAAATGTGAGCGATCTTCTCGCTGTACCCGTCCCGTTTCCCCATGGGGAGGAGATCCGATTTGCCTTCTGGTTGAGAGAACCTCCAGGAGCTGCAAACAAGGGTTCTCCTGGTAATCACTCATCCATGTCTGTGTACATGAGATACATGTACATACAGCCGAGAGTCTTGACGGGATGGTGCAGCGCCAAAGGGGCAAACGCACCCTACGCCAGATCTGCAGATGTCAAGCCTGCGGTCCCACCGGACCTCAAATTTTCGTCTGCAGACGATGTAACACAAGGCGTCCACCTCAGCCAGCCGGCTCCCTTCCGGACCCCGTCTCGGCCCGGCTTTGAACCCTGCCGATGGCCGACCGAGCTCTTCGGCTTCCGAGCCGAATGACCGTTCAACCCTGAGACAATCGAGCATCTGCCGCCAGTAGACGCCGGCGGCCGTGAGAGTACACTGCTTTTACCTGGACGGATGACGTCGGACAACACGAAGAGCCAACGCCCTCTAGTTTGGGCCCAATGTCTGAGGCCACAGTGAATGACCAACAGACCCAGACAGCGACTTTTTTCGGGCACCATCAACCCCTCTCTCGGCGTGATAGTTCAGAGGCAGCCGACGTACCGCAGGATAGCTAACCGGCAAGACAGCTGACAGGCCGTATGGCCCTTGGTGTGACGAATGGCCGAGTGTCTTCCCCAGACCCCACGCCGGGCTCTCTCACACCCTCCCCGATGACGGACATCCCGCGGCGGCAGGGGCACATGGCAGATCAGTGGGATCCCCGTGGCCAGCCCAGATACCCTTGATCCTTGGATCGGTGCTAGGAAATGCGGAGGATTTGGGAGGCTAGACCTCTCACGGGTGGTTGCAGGGTGGTGACAAGACATGCCATGCTGTCAAGTGTTGTTGGTTGGTTGCCACCGCGAGCTGCAGGCAACCGAAGCGGACCCAAGAGGAGGTTGGAATTGGTTTCAAACGAATCAAACTGCTACGGCGCTCACGTTGTGCTCAGGGGCACGAGCGTATGTCTCATCCTCGCCTCGGCCCCGTGTTGTAGCGTCATGCGCTCGGAGCTGCTCAACAATCCCCGTGCTCTCGGAGCTGGAAATGGAAGAATCGGGTTGCTTCTAAACTTCAAAGGCAGCTTGGGGGGCGGCTCAGGCTGGCGTCGTCAGGCAACCGGCAGTCCCAGGAGCCTCTGCCGTTTCCCTTGCGGCGTCCACCCGGTGTTCGATGCATGCACAGCGTCGGGAACCGACACGAGGCCCCAGCTCGTACCCGCCAACTGGGTAGGGTAGGGTGGCACAGGATCCTCCTCCGCGAGAAGCAGTGAGCGGGCTCATCCCGCGGCTCTCTTCCAGTTAATGCCCAAGAGGGAGGGGTCACGTTTGAGAGCCCTGTGCACGACACACAAGGCCGAAGTCGGTATTGGACGGGCTGGATCTCGCAGAAACAAGATCCCAGTCTCTGGGCGTGTGGCATGCGGGCCAAAGATATTAACAGGATATAAGATGAGTTCGGTCGAGACGTGGAAACGGGAACGTTGGGGGCTTAGATCACAATCTCATAATCCATCATTGCAAAACCCAAGGGGAATCTAGCGAGTTGAAGGGGAGAGGGAAAGGTCTTGACTCCAGATTCACCTCGCAGCGGGAGTCTCAGATTGCGAGGAAATTGAGACTGCTAGGGGTCTGATGAGAATGGGGGTTAGATCACAAGGTAACACAAGCTGGGGATAGGGGGCCTTACATACAGGTATGCTGACTGCAGTTGGTAGCCGATGCCCCCTCTCTCCCCCGACGACGCTGCCCGCTGGAAGAGGGTTGCCACCAGGTGTATCTCTTCAACTCCCTCGAGAATATCCCTAAGCCAAACACTCAAACACTCAAACACTCAAACACTCAAACACTCAAACACTCAAACACTCAAACACTCAAACACTCAAACACTCAAACACTCTTGCATGCGTTTGCCCATGATCGTGAACACCTTGTGGCACGCAGAGTAATGGTACGCGTCGAGGGACAGCAGCACAACCCCCGAAAACGAAGCCCAGACCACATTGGCAAGATATTAATCCTTCGACCGAGGGCCCGCGGGGGTTCAGGGGAGCACAGAAGCAGACCATGCCAAGCCGTAAAGACGACAGAAGCAACCTCTGGTGTGCCAGGTGTGGAGGCCAAGGACGCTCCAGTCGGTTCATGGGACATCGACAGGAAGATGCGGCCCGAACCCGAGGAGCGAAAGCGGGCGGCGTGTAACCAGCCCCTAGTTGAAACACATTGCCCATGGCCGGCAGATAAGTGCAACATGGAAGATGGAGTCGTGGGTGGTGGTGCGTTTGGTTGCACCACAGGGTGTGTGGGCTGAGTCGTCGCCAGGCTTGTGGCTCGCTCGACGATGAAGAGGAGGCCCTCAGCCCGCCACGTCGGTAATTCGACCTCGTATAAAGACGCAGGGAGAAATGAACCGGACAGTGCGCTTCTCGGAGCCTACTGCACTCGTGCGTAGTGCAGCCGGAAAAAGCCGCCGCCCTGGCAACGCTCGCCCAGTGATTTGCAGTCGTCAACAGGTACCGAGCCTGAAGTGTGGGCGGATTTGTGGAGGGCATGGGACCATCCAGCGCAGTCTGGAGGACACAAAGTGGTCGGTAACATGAGGCGTCAACCGCTGACCCCCACGAGGGTCTGGTCCCATTGCCATGACGTTGCGAGACGAATCCGTCATGCCCCAAGAGTCCAGACGTTCGGTCATTTTCGGCCACGACTTGCCCGAGTCACCCAACGGGTCACAGAGGGTGGACTGCCTGATGGGTCAGAATAGAGCCAGCACATGGGACGACATCAGGCAGAACTAACCGAAGGCTGCATGTTGGCGTTGGCTGGTGATACCTGGCAATGAGCGAGCGGTGCTTTGCGTGACGCGGACCACTGTACATCGTAGAGAACACGTTTCATCGCATCATGCAAGCAATGAGGTCTGACCGTTCATCTGCCCCTGGAATCCTCAACGCGCGTGGTACTTGTCCCTATCTCTTCCCTTGTCCCAATCGCGATCGTGGTCTCGGCGGTCTCGGCCGGACCGCTGCCGATCATCCCGGCTTCGGCCAGTATCGCCCGACCGATTGTAGCGACTATCCCGGTCGCGGTCTCGCCTGGGGCTCCGGCTGCGGCGCTCCATGTTGCGTCTTCTTTCGTCATGTCCGGTCTTGTGCCTATCCCCACGGCGATCTGGCGAGCGGCCTTCCCCTTGACGACGTTCTTCGTCTCGTCCTTGGTCCCGGTCGCGGTCCCTCGGCCCGCTATTCGCCGGACCACCCTCTGTCCCATGACGCTTCTGCCAATCTTCCATTCCGTGGACCATCCGATAGCTCCGGCCTTCGTCGTGCTGGACGTCTTCGTTCCGGTATTTCCGCCACTTCTCCAGCTCCTTGACACCGCCCCAACCCCCACCGCCCCTCCTCGCTGCAGTCTTGCGTTTCGTGTTGGTCTCGTCACGCCACACCTCGCTCAGGCGGCTCACACTCTGGCTGAAGTCGACGTGGATGCGGCGATCGTCAATCAGAACGTTGTCCATTTTTGCGTAGGCGTCCTCGCAGCTTTTCTGGTCCTCGAACTCGATGAAAGCATACTGAAGACTGTCCCCCGTCTTCCGGTCCCTGACCACCTCGCAGCTCAGAATCTTGCCAAAGCGGCTGAAGATGAGCTCCAAATCCTCGTCCGTCGTAACTGGGTTCAGCTTGCAGACGAAGAGAACGTTCTCCGGCGGCTTGACTTCGGCAAAGGGCAGGTCACCCATCATCTCGAGCGTCAGGGCCTGGGCGGCGGCCTCGCGCTCCCTCCTCCTCCGCTCTGCCTCGGCAGCGGCCTCCTCGTTAGCCTCCTCATCGAGCAATTCTTCGTCCTCGCCAATGCGGACCGTTGCGAGCTGTGCCTTAGTCGGGGGCGGGGAGCTGCTGGGTTCTCGTAGACCTGCGGGGTCAGGGTAGGGGTCATCGAGAACCACGGTGTGCTTGATCCGGAGGTCGACCAGGGGGTGCCCGCGGTCGTCGACGATGGCGTCGTTGATTTTCTCCAACACGTCAAATCCCTCCACCACCTTGCCAAAAATGGCTGCCTTGCCATCGAGGTAATCCGTGTTGTCCCCCAGGGTGACGATGAACTGGGAGCCTGCCAGGCGTTGGTCTGGATCGGATGGGTGCGGGGCAGTGGCCATGCTGACGGTTCCTCGCTCGAGATGCTTGAGCTTCGGGTGGAAGAGTGCGGTGAAGGCCTTGTCGGCTGGGTCACCCGAAAGCAGGCCCCAGATGGAGGTGCCGCCGTCGGATGTAGGAGCCATGGGCCCAAGGGGGTCGCCGGTCTGGAAGGAGAAGGATTTTTGAACGGAGTGGATCGGGGAGAAGTTGTAGTATTTGACCTTGCAAAGCTTGAGAAAGCTGGAGAAAACACGCGTTAGCATGGCGAGTCGAGTGTCTGGTGCTGGGAGTCTTTAGTTGACCTACTTCTCGCACATCTTGGGCGCGTAATCGACTAGAAGGTCGATCACGACGTCCCCCGCGCTCGTCTCTAATAGAACGGACATCTTAGACTGCAGAATCAATGAGCCTAATTTCCCGCAGGAGAATGGAGGCTTGCCAAATGAATTGTGTTTCGAGGTCGCAGCGATTGCCGAGACGTGGACGACGGCAGTTGAAGATGCAGCAAGCAGGACCCACACCAGCTTTGCCTGCCGGAGGACTTGGCAAGGGTCGGGAACAGCTGCACTACTCCAGGTTAGGTTTAATTACTGAGAATGCCAGGCTCGTCCTTGCACACTGCTGTTCAACTTTTCCGGATCTTCAGGGCTAAGACAGAGAAGGTTGACAAGATTGACAAGATAAAACTTGGGAGTAAATCCCTTGAATTCGCAGCTACCGGATTGGTAGTGTCTTGCAAGACACATGCCTGCTTTCCTACCCAAACCCCTTTTGAATCCCAGCGAACCCTTCCGCTTTACCATTCCATCCCAATGAAACAGGATGTGAGAACCTCTCCATCCAGCGAACCCTGAACTCCAAACAGAATGCGACACAATGTCAAGGCTGATTACAAGACCCGTAGAGTAAGACCGCCCTCAGAAAAAAAACAACTAGAAAAAACTCGAAAGCAGGGACTGAAGGGATGTGTCCTCCCTCCAGCTGCCCCCCCCCCCCCCCTGCCACCGTCCCGAGCCAGTGGAGTCTCGTCCATCCAAGGACGAGCGCTCCGGCATTGTCGTCGGTCAAATTCAAGGCCCAGGGGCACTTCGCCTCCGCCGGCCGCTGCGCAGCTCGCGCTCGGTGTCCATGAGGCGGCACTGCACCCAGGTGCGGAACTCGCGGTCGCCGCGCACCGTTTCGCAGTTGAGCAGCTCGGTCAGCGCGCGCTTCATGCCCTCGTTGACGTCGCACAGCTTGGCCTCCTCGACCGCCACCTCGGCGAGCGCTCCGGTCTCGTAGTGTGCGTGTGCGTGTGCGTGTTCGTGCGGCGCCGATAGCCCGCCGAGCGACCCCTTCCTAGCCGGAAGGGAGAAGGCGTGGTGTGAGTGATGGCGACGGGGCTCGTCGGGCGAGTGGGACCGCCGGGTCGGCGAGGACGGCGGGCTGGGTGTGACGAGGGTGCAGAGCGAGTTCTGGCGCGTCGGGCGCAGCTCGTCGAGGTGTTGCCGGAGGGACTCGTGCTGCTCGTGAAGGAGGAGGTACTTCTGCAGCGCGAGGTCGTGGCTGTGGTAGGGGTAGGGGCTCACCGACGCGGTCGGTGGCTCCAGGAGGTGCTCCATTGTGGTCGACTTTCCCATTTGTCCCATGGCGATCATGTTCCTGGTCGAAAAAGGTGGTAAACGTTTCCAACTGTGTGTTGCTTTGCACTCGAGAGGGGTGCTAACGACCGAATCATTGGAAGGTAGAGGTTGGAACTGAGTGTCAATTGCTGGTAAACGGGGAGTTCCAATGGGATCGGGCGCGTGTGTTTGGGCTGGCGGGCGATTGCGTGCTTATGATAGAAAATCGAAGTTCCAAGTTGGCGGCACAGGGATGTTGCGGTTGCTTCCTTGGTTGTTTGTTCTGTCTCGCGGGGGGAGCAGCTCGGAGGTGCGAAGGTCGGAAAGATAAGGAGATGGGATGAGGGAACTGAGTCGAACGACGGTGGAGTGCGTCGTTTCTGAATGTTGGGTCTGGTTTCTGGCCAGGGAGTTGCGGCTCTGCCGTTCGTCAATGGCTTCGATGAGCCCGCCGTGATCGTCAGATTGTCGTCACCGAAGCTCCGTCAGGTCCGCTGCTAAGCCGGGAGGTGTGGGGACGGCAGCCGGGAACTGTGCCCGGCCCGTTGGTGTTGAGGGATCTTGGCGTGCCGACGGCAGCGGGAACATTGGGAGGAACTGGTTTGTTCGCGGGTTGTGACTTGGGGGAAAAGAGGAAGAATTGGGTTGTAAAAATGGCAGGAAGCCGCCCATAGTTATCAATGAACCCCCGACCGGCTTCGACAAGATTGACGCGGATGGCGTCGGGCTCTCATTCAGCTTGCGGGAAAGGGGCTGAACAGCATGTCAACCTTTTGAGCGATTGCGATCCCCGCCGGCAATGTTCGGGTGGGGCTGGCCCCTCTTGTTATTTCCATTACGAGCCAGAGATTGATCCCGGGAATCTGATGACAGGCATTCTTGCTCCTTGCTGCCGCCCTCCCAACCTGAATTATGCAACAACTGCATCTATTTCTGGGCGCCGCCCCAATTCACGCCAATAGGGACCCAGCCAGGACGCACAAGGGCGCTCGATACAACGGTACCGAGCAGGATGGACGCTAACCGCCAAGGGCTTCGACTTTGGGCCAGACCAGCAGACGACCAGCAGCAGTGGAGTCCATCAATTCGGTACTGACACGTACAGCCTGCTGCCCCCCTTCAGGTCGCGAGATGGCGGAGGGGTGCCGCCCACTGACCTGATGACCTCTCCTGACCAATTCCGAGTGCAGCCGCTGAGGTTCCGCTGGAATCCCCCGATGCTCTCACGTTGCGTCACCCTCGAGGGCTCGAATCGGAGATCGATGTCGGATCGAGCTCTGAGAATTGGGACCAATTTCACTGTCTCATGAACCCTCTCATGCGCCACGATTTTTGCCAGGGGTTGGGCTGCCGGGGGATTGTCGAGTTGCCCAATCCGGCCCCGACCACAATCACCACTCTGCCGCCCCACGCGCCCGCTTCCTTGGTTTGGGATCTCGAAGGCGGCTGGTTTCTTCACTTGACTTTGTACTATCGGCCATCAGATTGCTCCGAAGATGAGGTTCGGATCTGGGGAGATGAGGCAGCAGACAAGTTCGGAAAGGGGCGATCGTCAAGCAGGTACTCTCTGCTGGCACCAACGGTTGTGAAGGCCCAAGGGGCTTAAGTTCAAGTCTCACGATGGATGGATTTGCATCACGTTCAGAACAAGCATTTGAGCAGTCTCTTACCAACCTGCCAGCATCCATGCTCACCAGATCTATTACTACCAGAGATTGCTTTCAGTCCATCCCCGCCGTTTTTATCACCCTGATACATGATCCCCACCTCTTCACTTCCCAGCAAGTCGTTGCCAATCCTCGAGGGCTGGACAGCGAGGTGGTTGACTTGATCCTTTGATCACCAAAGTTCCTCGAAGACTTGGGGTCATACTCAGGTGCTGGTTGGTTTATCCTTAGGAGTGTTCAGGAGTTAAAGAGTGGCCACTTCCAGTTGTCCGTTTGACGCCTGTTTACTCCCAACCTCAATCCTTATTCACGGGCAGCTCGACCATGCGTAACATGTACAGATACCAGAAAATCGAACTTCTCGGGGTGTACTCCTCGTACTTCTTCACCCAACGATCTGCCACAGAACGTCGCTAGAACCTCGACACAAGGACAATCCTGTCCGACGTGCTCCCCCTCAACTCCCCAAATCCAAGCAACCCCAGCGTCCACGGCCCCAGCAATGCAGCAAGCGCCCCAGCCGAAACGATAACAACATACCCCGGATGACCCCGCGGGAACTCAAAACCATGTTTGGCAGTCTCCGCCGCTCAGTACATGGCCTCACACATGGCGTTGCCCGCGCCGTTGACATGACCCTCAAGAATATACCCGATGATGTTGTACAGACACTTCTCGACCAGCTGACGGGTCCAACGCCTGCGTTCGCCTACCGCGGCCAAGATGTGGCTTTGTAGCGTGTCGTCGTTTCGTTCAGCCTGCCAGAGCACCCGGGCGGCCTCCATGGCGACTTCGTCGTCGCTGCGCGTGTCGATCTCGAAATCGGAGAGGGTGTTTTGATGGGGCCCGTAGCGCATGGCATTATGTGGGGTGTAGGGCTTCTCGTCTGAGTACAGGGTGGCCGTCTTCTCGTCAAACTCGTCAGAGATGAGCTCCGTATAGCCTTCATGTCTTTCAGGCTCCCGGCGGCCGAAGATGCACGCCAGAATTGACCGAAACATTTCCAATGTTGTCAACTGTGGTTTTACTTTGCAGAGAGGTTGTGATGGCGCAGAGGGAAGACAGTAAGGGTTGGCTGGTGTGTTATCTAACAACGCCGACGAGCTGGCTGCTGTTGTGAACTGGAAAGGGGGAAGAACCCTGGGTGGCCTCTTGGTATGCGTGGGTATTTATCGTCCCACCATGTTCACGAGAGATTTTGCTGCTCTACCGGAGGGAACGTGTGACTTTTCCCTATGATCAGTTTCTGTTCTTTGGGATCGATCATCCGGTCGGTTGTTGGCGGACCTAGAGGTGTTGGGATTTGTCCGGCCGGCTGACAGTCCTCACCAACGGACTGCCAACCCAGGCCTGCGAAGCGAGGCAGGAAATATGCTACTGCGATGGTCAATACTTGCTTCCCACCGCATACTTCTGTCAGCAGTCAGTCTATTTCCTTTGAGTTGAAGACTGCGTGATGGCCACGCCTCACGCTGGTAATGTACCGGCCTTGCTCCCTTGATCAGGGAATCGCCGGTCTTCTTTCATCACGGACAAAGACCGGGTAGTCAGGGGAACAGAGGGCAAGGATGACACTGATCCCAAAACACAATTCGAGGATATCAGCCGGCAACACACATGGGAGGAAGAGTGACAAGATTATTTTCGAGACCCAGCAACATGCTCCCCCGTTACCAGGCCGTGGTATTCGGCGCTGACTCAATCCTAGCCCGTCAACGCGAGATGCAGTTTACACTCAACGTCCGACTCTATGCTCCAACTTGCACCCCCATACGTGGCACGTATCCCAAACGCCGACCCCGATTTAGAACGCAAAGCAGCCCTTTCGTCAACGAAACCCCGGACTCCGCGCCGAGCTTCGGAGGGAGGACACCGGGGAGGAGAATTGGCGTGTCAGGCCAGACCACACCTAGTCATCGGGCGTGCCCGGGCGACTGCCCTTGTACAGGACGGTTCGTTGCCCGTCGTCCTCTTCCTGGTCCTCCTTGCCGAATTTCGTCATACTGAACTCGGGGACGCGCCTCGAAAGCGGCCGCAACAAGCCGGCGGGGTTGTGCTTCGCGCGGCGTGCGCGCTCCGTCTCGCGCTCCTGGGCGGTCAGCGTCCGCTCTTCGTCGTCGTCCAAGCAAGTGCCCTCGATGCTGAGATAACCGTAATCGCCGGCGAGGCCAACATCGAAGTTCTTGACGCGGAACTGCAGCTTGCCGCTAACCTTTCGCCCGCGCTCGTTGACCCAGTAGCCTGTCGTGTGGATCTGCTCCACGACCTGGAGCTCCTCGCCATCGAGCACATCTTCCTCCTCTTGCTCCTCCTTTTCCTCCTCTTCCTCAGCCTCCGACGAGGAGGCGTTTTGTTTCGCGCCAGCCTTGGACAAGTCGACCCACTTCCAGCCATTTGGCAAGCGCTTTGCCTCAATGCTGGCGTTGAACTTGTTCCAGCAAACCACTCCAATGTGGCCTTCGCTCTGCAGCTGCACCACTCCCTCCATCCACTTCCCTCGTGATGGGACAAACAGGTGGGCATCGAAAGTCAACCAGCCAAAGCCCACGGCGTATTCGTCTATCGAGTGTAGGAGGGCGGGTGTCTGATCGGTTGGGGGGTGTGTGACGCTCGCCTTGGCCGGCCGGTCTGAGAGGTTGAGGTTCGAGTAGCTAAGGAGGACGCCGCGGAGTGTGGGCGAGTAGTGGTTGAGGAGAGGATCGAGGTGTTGGGAAGCGACGTTGGTAAGCGGCTTGTCGAACCCGACCGGGAAAAATGGAACGTAGAGGGAGACCGTCTGAGTAAAGAAGGGGAAGTCAGGATCGGTCGGCGCATCCGCGACCGAGTCTTGAGTTGCCTGCAACTCTTGGGAATCGCCCGAGCTTTCCTCAGCCTTTGCCTTCTTCGACTTCTTCTCCTTGCGCTTTTTGTCCGACTTGGGCGCCTCTTCTGACGGAGCGACCTCGGGCTCATCGACATCCATGGCGTCAGGTTCGATCTGCTCCACTTCCTTTGCGCGCTTGCTGGACTTCTTTCGCTCCTTCTTCGGCTCCTCCGTCACCCCATCTTGCGCCGGCTCGTCTGCCGCGGGCTCCCGATGCTTCTTCTTCTTCTTCTTGGACGGTTCGTCGGCCGCAGGCTGGGTCTCGTCGGGTTGCGCTACTCGGTCGTCGTCGTCGCTCTTGGTCTTCTTCGATTTCCTCGGGGTCTCCTCGACAACGGCAGTTTCATCGTCTTCGCGTGCCCGCTTCTTCTTGTGTTCTGACTTGGTGCGCCTGTGCTTCTTCTCAGTCTTCTGGCTGCTGGAAATCGCCGCGTCCTGCGAGCTTGCGGCAGCGGCTGCAGACATCTTGGGCGACGGGTGGTTGGGAGTTGGAGGAGGGGATCGTGGTTTCGCTCTTCGTTCGCTTCTCTCGTCTCGAAATTCACATCTCGCTTTGGTCGCAAAAAAAATATTTGGCGGTGCCTGCCGGGGAAGCTGGCGATTGACCAATGAGGAGTACGTATCAGATAAGCGGAAGACCCCACACCTTCCACTTCCATGTTTCCTTGTGTCGCTCCCATCTTGTTGTTTTCGTTGGCGAGGGTGATGCCTGACGTGTGGTAGCAAAACGTATTAGACGTAAATACTGCTACCGTGTCAGTTTCTGAACGGGAAAGCCTTTATTCCCTTTTTGCCCAGCGTCTACATCGAAGCTTTCGTTGACAGTCCAGGTTAGCCCAGCGAATGCATTGGGAAGCAGAGAGTCGTCCGCGGCAACTTGAACCCTGGCAACTAGCACATTCGAGTAATAGAAACACTCTTTCAAGCTTCCCAGAAGCTCCCATGAGTTGTCAAGGTAGCAATGGGTGACAATGCCCCGCGGAATATTTGTTTTGCCAGTGATCGGAGTGGATTACAAACTCTCCCGTCTCGCAGCCGCAGCCGGGCAGTTCGCCTAGCTTCGGCCGTGGCGGGGCCGAAATGAGGGGCAGATTGACATGCGGTGCGCCTTCCGGAGCAAGATGAGGCCTTCGTGCTTTCCAGGTTGATCTTCGTCATCCTCCCTTCTGATACTTGATGCTCTCTTGCTTCAAAAAATCCAATTGGCCTTGGAAGGACCGTGAGTCTACGCTTCTTCAACCCACAAGACAACCGGCAGCTTCGACAGGACACAAACTTGTAAGCCGAGCAACCCGCATAGCTTGCCAAGTGGCTCACCAACTCATCTGCCTCAGATTCATCAGACGAAACCACACAATGTCTGCCTTCACAGCATCCAAGATCCTCATCTTTGGCGGCACGGGTACGATCGGGCGGTACATCACAACTGCCCTTCTCCGTGCCAAGCCCGCCTTCAACCAAGTCGTTCTCTTCACCTCGCCCAACAGCGCCAAGGAGAAGTCGCAGCAGTTGGACAAGTGGAAGTCGGAAGGCCTCTCGGTGATTGTTGGCGACCTCACATCCGACGACGATGTCAAGACCGCGTACAATGGCGTCGACACGGTCATTTCGGCAGTAGGCAGGGGCGGGCTGCAGCACCAGATCAACCTCCTCCGCCTGGCCGACGCCTCTGACACCGTCAAGTGGTTCCTGCCGTCCGAGTTCGGCACCGACATCGAGCACAACGAGAAGAGCCCCAACGAGAAGACGCACCAGCTGAAGCTGCAGGTGCGCAAGTACATCCGCGAGAACCTGAAGCGCGTCCAGGTCACGTATGTGGTTACGGGCCCCTACTTCGACATGTGGGTGGATGCTGCGCCCGGTATCGAGGTCGCGGGTGGATTCATCCCTGAGAAGAAGAAGGCGTACGTGATCGAGGACGGCAACGGCAAGGTCGGCTTTTGCACAATGCCTGAGTGAGTCAAACCCGCCTATCGGATGCCTCTCCCCTGTGATGACACACCAACTCACCCGACTGGCAGCGTGGGCAAATTCGTTGTCGCAACCCTGAAGCATCCGGAGGCGTCTGTCGGCAAGGCGCTCAAGGTGCAGAGCTTCGTGGTCACTCCCAATGAAGTCCTCGCCGAGTACGAGAAGCAGACGGGAGCCAAGTGGGAGGTCACCAAAACGCCCCTGGACGAGATCAGGTCATTCGAGGTCAAGCTGTGGGAGGAGGGCAATCCCCGGGCGACTCTTGTTACGCTGCGGAGAATTTGGGCTGAGGGAGGCACATTGTATGCCCAGAATGACAACGCTGTGTTGGAGATGAAATCAGAAGACCTCGACTCGCTCGAGTCTGCGGTCAAGAAGGCGTTGGCTGGTGGTTACAAGAAGGACACGTTTTAAACGCATGGACAGAACAAGATGAACGCAGTTAGATGCATGTTTAGTATGGTATGCGATAAACCAAACTCCGGTGTCATTCGCGTCTGTGATTCGTGCGTTCTGGTCAGCCCCCGGCCTGCTCCTTCGGCCCCCAAGGTCGCGAACAGCGAAGCAGGCGTCCCCTCCCTAACAACAGCCCTTTCAGTGTTGCTGGCGTCCTTGACTCGACAATCTCTCCGTACCTTACGATGCGTATTGGATAGTGCGTAGCAGAAAGAGTCGCATATCAATCGCAATGGCCCCAGCTCTAGGCAATGTCACTTCGTACCTGGTGGTGCTCGTGGTGGTGGCCACCCTCGGCCCCCTCCAGTTTGGCTACCATTTGGTGAGATAGCCGCGCTCGTCCTCTGGAGCCTGAGTCGGGTCGCTAACAGTGTCCCTTGCTTCCAGGCCGAACTGAACGCACCCCAGGATGTCATCACCTGCGAGAAGAAGTCGGTCTCCACCCTGGACAAGTTGATGTCATACGGCAGCAAGACGAGCCCGGTCGACTGCATCCCCATGGGACCGGCATCGTTCGCCGCCATCTCGGCCATATTCACCATCGGTGGGCTTATTGGCGCGCTTGCTGCCGGACCTTTCACCTCCAGTCGAGGCCGCCGGGTCTCGATGCAGATGACGGCGGCCTTCTACCTGCTTGGATCGGCCATTGAGACCTTCGCCAAGTCGGTCCCTGTCATGGTCATCGCCCGGTTCTTGACCGGCATTGGCGCTGGCGCAAGCACGGTTATCGTGCCGCTCTACATCAGCGAGGTGGCTCCTCCGGGCAAGCGTGGCTTCTTTGGCGCATTCACGCAAATCAGCATCAACGTTGGCATCCTCTTTACCCAGACCCTGGGTTATTTCACCAGCCATGGCAGTGCTTGGAGATGGATTTTCGGTACTGGCGTCATCATCGCTCTTGCGCAATTTCTCGGGCTAGTCATTGTCCAGGAGAGCCCGTCGTGGACGGCGAATGTGAAGGGCGACGTCGCCCATGCTCGCCGCGCCCTGCAGCGGATTAGGGGCAAGCACAGCAATATTGATGAGGAGGTCGAGGCTTGGGGTGCTGGAGATGGCAGGGCGCCCAGTGAACGAGAGAGGTTGCTTGCGAGGGACGATCTCGAATCTCCTGAAACCGGCTCTGGTCTCCTTTCCCCGTCGCCTGGCGGTCCACGGTCGCAAAGGGCACATTTGGGCTTCGTCCAGGTTGTCCGCGATCCGCACTGCAGGCCGGCCATCATCGCTGTCGTGGGCATCATGTTTGCCCAGCAGCTGTGCGGCATCAACTCCATCATCATGTACTCCGTCTCGCTGCTCAAGGATCTTCTCCCGATCAGCTCCGCCCTGCTGACCATCATCATCTCCATTATCAACCTAGGCACCACAATCGCGGCCTCGCCGCTCCCTGACCGCCTGGGCCGCAAGACATGTCTGCTTGGATCAATCATCGGTCAGGGGTCAAGCTCTCTGGCGCTCGCGCTCGCGATTAGGTTTGATTTGAAGATCCTGTCGGCAATCGCCGTCCTCCTGTTTGTCGCCTTCTTTGCGCTGGGCCTTGGGCCAGTACCTTTCATCATGGCCTCGGAACTGGTTGGTCCGGAGGCGGTGGGTGCCACGCAGTCCTGGGCGCTCGGAGCGAACTACATCGCCACGTTCCTTGTTGCATATCTGTTCCCTATCGTCAACGAGGCCTTGAACAATACTCTGGGAGGTGCTGGATGGGTTTATTTCATCTTTGCGGGCTTTGCCTTGTTGTGGGCTATCTTCATTACACGCAGCGTCCCCGAGACGAAGGGGAGAAGGGATGCCGACGAGGTTTGGGGCAGGGCAAGACGTACCGACTGATGGATTTGTTTGGGCAGCGAGTTTCGGTTGAGGGTTTGTAGACGAGTCTCGGAAGCTTGGTAGCGATTCCCTCCGTTTAATGTGTCATCTGTCCCTGGAATGCCCGCTTGTTGCGGACCGCCGACTCCAGCACTTCAATCCCGGCTCTCACTCCGTCAACAATGAAAAGCTGGTTCCCTTGCTGCGTACCGTACTTTTCGACGGCCACAGACCGGATCATCTCCTCCAATCCTGCCATACCCGCACAGCCCATGACAACACACTGCACATCCCCTCTTTCAAGGAGCCGGGCGGTAGCCTCCCTCAGTTTCTGTCTCACAACTTCCGGTTCAACCCCGCCGTGGAAATCGCCTGCATTCAGGCCGGTAGTCTCAACTCCAGCAAATTTCGTGTTGGCCGACTGGGGCTCTGCGCCCAGGAAACTCTTGACCCCTTCCGTCAGATGTGCCTCCCAGAATGCGCCCGTTGTCACGATGCCCCATTTCTTGCCAGGGGCTAGCAGTGAGAGACAAGTAAGAATGCTCGCTTCGAAGATTCCCATCACCGCGAGTCTGCTGGGCTCGGCGGCGTTGAACGTCGCCAGCCTGGCAACCAGCGGGTGTACGCTGAAGCAGGCCACCAGCACCGCATCGTACCGCTCAAGCAACCCGAGGCTCGCCAGATGCTGCTCCACCACCTCGGTGCTCTCTTGAACATCATTCCCGTCGTTGATGCTTGCTGGGCCCTCTGGGGCGGTGTAAGTGTGGATTTCGGTGTACTGTGGGAGTTGTCAGTGAAAAGCGACCAAATGAGCAGTCGAGATAACCAGTTTTATGTTTATCTTCCACTTGAGTTTCCAGATATCGTTGGGATTCTTACTAGGGAACGTTCCATGCTGCTGATCGCCTCGGCCAGGCCCTGCGTCATTGCTGAGGACGAGTTTGGGTTTAACACCAAGATCTTGGTGGTCCTTCTGGCTGGGAGTGATGCCATTGTAAGAGTCAGTACAAATAAACTCAATAAACTGCTCCTGCCGTTTTTTCTTGTGACAAAGATTCCGAACTCTTCGTCCTCGGGAACCTGGAAGGGGCAAGTTCCCGGTTGTTACAAGCCCCGCTTATGCTGTTGTTGCGATGCGGGGTATCACGTGGGTCCATTGGCCCCTGCCTGCCCGCCCAGCCACGGCGTTGCTGACGCGGTGTGTTATTGGCACTGGGCTGTGCCAGGGTGCTGCCAACCTCAACCCCACCATCAACGTCTCCGCGAACCATCACCACCCGCAGCTTGCTGTCAAGGCCCGGCAGCTTATCGCGACTGCGCAACGCCCATTCAAGACTTTGCACCCGCTTCACACACTAAGATGGCCAACCAACCTCCCATAGGTAAGGGGAACACTCAATTTCCGTCCTGTTAACCCGACCTTCTGGGAGCTCCAACAAGTACCTGAGCTGACCACCACCACTCCTATCCGTAGTCCTCGATGGCGGTACCGGCTTTCTCAAGGTCGGCTATGCCGGCCAAAACTTCCCAGAGTTTCAGTACCCGTCCATCGTCGGCAGACCGATCCTCCGCACAGAAGAGAAGGGCGGCAGCGACATGGTGATCAAGGACATCATGTGCGGAGACGAGGCGGCCGCGGCGCGCACCATGCTTCAGATCAGCTACCCGATGGAGAACGGCATTGTCAAGAAGTGGGACGACATGCAGCACCTGTGGGATTACACTTTCTTCGAGAAGCTCCAGGTTGACCCGCGCGGCCGCAAGATCCTCCTGACCGAGCCGCCGCTCAACCCCCTGAAGAACCGCGAGCAGATGTGCGAGGTCATGTTTGAGCGATACGAATTCGGTGGAGTCTACGTTGCGATCCAGGCTGTGCTGGCGCTCTATGCCCAAGGTGCGCATCTTCAAAAGTGGGATATCAATGGCCCAGGATGCTGACAGCTTATCCCCCACAGGCCTTAGCTCCGGTGTGGTAGTTGACTCCGGCGACGGCGTGACGCACATTGTCCCCGTCTACGAATCCGTCGTCTTGAACCATCTCACACGGCGCCTCGACGTGGCTGGTCGCGACGTTACCCGCAACCTCATCGCGCTGCTGCTCCGCAGGGGCTACGCCCTCAACCGTACCGCCGACTTCGAGACTGTGCGCCAGATCAAGGAGAAGCTCTGCTACGTGTCGTACGACCTGGAGCTTGACAAGCGGCTAAGTGAAGACACGACGGTGCTGGTGGAGAGCTACACGCTGCCAGATGGGCGAGTGATCCGCGTGGGATCAGAACGCTTCGAGGCGCCCGAGTGCTTGTTCCAGCCGCACCTTGTCGACTGCGACCAGCCGGGCATTGCCGAGTTCCTCTTCAACACCATTCAGGCTGCCGATGTCGACGTCCGCTCCTCGCTCTTCAAGGCCATTGTGCTATCGGGTGGCAGCAGCATGTACCCGGGTCTGCCGTCGCGCCTGGAGAAGGAACTGAAGCAGCTGTGGCTCACGAGGGTGTTGGGCGGGAACCCGGAGCGTCTGAGCAAGTTCAAGGTCAGGATAGAAGACCCTCCGCGGAGAAGGCACATGGTGTTCCTCGGTGGCGCGGTGCTGGCCAACATCATGGCGGACAACGAGGGCATGTGGATTTCGAAGCAGGAGTGGGAGGAGCAGGGTCCCAGAGTGCTGGAGAAGCTGGGCCCGAGATAGGCTGCTGGTTCGGTATAGCAAGCGTTGCGATTTTAGATGACGAAAGAGACGGACATGACCACGGGAATGCCTCTTGTGTCTCCAGCTCCCATATGCAAAGATGAGAGGCTCTCTCCTTTGTTGACGTTCATGGGCGTCCGTTCGGGAGCGACAATCCGATGCCAAGGAGCCCAAAGCGCCACCTGCCAAGAGCTGCTCCTCCCCCTACCAGAGCTGCCCCACTTTCCACCACACCTCAACTTCATGGGAATTGATAACTCGCAAAAGTTCGCACTCACCCTTCTGTTTGTCTGCATCATTGTTTCTCCTTTTGGCCAAATTTGAGGCCACGAACAACAGCAGCAATCTCACTCCGAGATCCGATGCCAAAACCGGGAATTATCCGCCCTGACGAGCGAATCCGGCGGCCGCGCTGACTCGCCTCATTCTTCGGTAATCCTGACCCATTGGCCCCGTCGTTGCTGGCCTCCCTCGCCTCTGGCCTGTCCCCTGGCTCTTGACAAATGAGCCTCACCAATCCGTCGTCAACCGCAACCGGCCCGGGGTCGGTCTCCGCTGCCAGGAGCCAGACATTGAAGAGGAGTGTGCAGGCCGCGTTTGAAGGTAGGTCCGGCGGTTGCTTTCTCTGCCGCTTGTCTCGCTTTTCCCCAACTTTTCTTTCGCCCATCCCCCAGACCCGTGACGTTTCGTAACGACCGGGCTGTGGCTACCCACGGCACCCGAGCTTTGTCGAGTTTCTCCTCCGTATTCGCCTCTTTTTGCTCATGGTCCTTCCTCTGCCTGGGCCGTATTTCTTTCTTGCTTGCAGCATCGTGGCGCGCGCGAGTCTGCAACGCCATTAGAGCGTCCGTGGAAGAAGTCCGAGTCCCGAGTCTCTGGGCCGTGATGGAGCCTCGATATGCTCCACCATATTCGGGCCAGCCAAGCAGCGGCCGCCGAGACGCCAAGCCACATGGCGTCGATCTCCCCTGGTCGACTCTCGCACCCTCCGCTGCCGGCTCAGGCCAGATGTTGCACCATCAATACGATGCATCAACCGCTTCAATTCCCAACTATCCTTTTCCCAGCGGGAACGGAGCTGTTACAGACCCTGCCATGAACCAGGCCAAACGCCCGAGGGCTGAAGTCGGCGTCCGAGTCCTCCCGCGGTCCTGTCAGTCACGAATCTCAGCCTCGCGCCCGTGCTCTCAGGAGACAAATCCAACCCGTCGCCTCGCATGAGAGCTAACATGTTCACAGACCCCGCCGACCGCGGCACTGGATCCATGGGATATCAGAGCAAAGTGCGGGTGACAGACAAGTACAAGGTCATCGGCTTCATCAGCAGTGGCACCTATGGCCGGGTGTACAAGGCGTCAGGCCGCCAAGGCCAGCCCGGAGAGTTCGCCATCAAGAAGTTCAAGCCCGACAAGGAGGGCGAGCAGGCCACCTACACCGGAATATCTCAGTCGGCGGTGCGAGAGATGGCTCTGTGCTCCGAGCTCAACCACGCCAACGTGATCCGCCTGATTGAGATCATCCTCGAAGACAAGTGCATCTTTATGGTCTTCGAATACGCCGAACACGATCTTCTCCAGATCATCCACCACCACACGCAACCACCACGCCACCCCATCCCATCAGCTACCATCAAGAGCATCATGTTCCAACTACTGAACGGATGCCAGTACCTTCACACGAACTGGGTGCTGCACCGCGATCTCAAGCCGGCCAACATCATGGTCACGTCGAGCGGCGGCGTCAAGATCGGCGATTTGGGGCTTGCCCGTCTCTCGTACAAGCCTCTGCACAGCCTCTACAGCGGCGACAAGGTTGTCGTGACAATCTGGTACCGCGCCCCGGAGCTGCTCCTCGGCAGCAGACACTACACGCCCGCCATCGACATGTGGGCTGTCGGCTGCATCTTTGCCGAGCTGCTGTCCCTTCGCCCGATCTTCAAGGGAGAAGAGGCCAAGATGGACAGCAAGAAGACCGTGCCGTTCCAGCGAAACCAGATGCAAAAGATTGTCGACATCATGGGCCTGCCAACCAAGGAGCGGTGGCCGCTGCTGACGAGCATGCACGAGTACAACCAGCTCACCACTCTGACACCACCCCACAGTCACCATGGCCATCACCACCACCACGGTGGACACCATTACCAGAACCAGCACCAGCGGCACGCCGCCGCGGGGGGCAGCCAGCTGGAGAAGTGGTACTACAACACCATCGGGACTGGGACCGGCTCGCAGGTAAACCCTAACCCGCTATCGAGCCTGGGGACAGAAGGGTACAAGCTCCTGGCGGGATTGCTAGAGTACGACCCGGAGAAGCGACTGACGGCCGCGGACGCGCTGCAACACCCGTTTTTCAGTACGGGCGATCCCGTCAGCTCAAACTGCTTCGAGGGCCTCAAGACCGAGTACCCGCACCGCAGGGTCAGCCAGGATGACAACGATATCCGCACGAGCTCGTTGCCGGGTACGAAGAGGAGTGGGCTGCCTGATGACTCGTTAAGGCCGTCCAAGAGGGTCAAGGAGGCGTAGCAGTCTGTGGCCGTATGGATGCCGGTTGGCGTGGGATATACATTTAAGGGTGATTTGGTGGCGTCGGTCGGGGCCTTGTCTCGTGGTTTGTTTTAAGGTTGGGTTCAGGATTGCACGGCGTTGGCAGGCGGCGGGATGGACAGAGAGTGTGTTTTTTTTTCCAGATATGGCGTTGGATAGAAATAATTACACACCCACAATACCACCTTTCAAGCATAATCTCAAATCTAGACCGTGTTTCATTGCTGACATTCTCAAACTCCGTCGCTGAAGCTGCCACCCGTTTCCTTCCTACTCCTGGGTATAGACTGTGCTCCTCCAACTATGGAAACAGATGAAGACAACGGGGCCGGTGTAAAAGCCCCGGATATTAAGGTACAAAGAGGTCATAAAGTAGACGTTAAAAGAGGAAGAGAGGGACGTGACGGGGTAACGAAACAAAACGGGGACACAAAATCCAAGGAGCCATACTCTGGTTTCACCCCCAATGGCAGCCTCTCTCTGAAGGGTGAAGCATTCGTGTTGGCTTCTTCCTGTCCAGACTAGCTGCTGAACCCTCGCTATGAATTGGGAGCGAATTGTCGGTGGAGCACCTTTTGCCAGCTTCCATGGAAAGTCGATGACAGACCCTGCTCTTCCTTCATCCCTAGGCGATCGATGCTCGGCGGGAGACGGAAAAGCGAGGCGCTGAGACAGCATTTAGAGATGACGGCTTCGCATCTTTATCTGCTGACGAGAAGTTGTCGCTTATTTCCCACCGTACTTGGGCATCTTCTTGATGTTGTCCGACAGCCAGCCAAAGCCCTCGGTCAGGCCCTCGCCCTCGATGGCGATGGCGGGTTGCACGAACCATGGCCGCTCCCTAAGCTTGGACAGCTCGAGCCTCTCGGTAATCGTCTGGGGGTCCATAGCTGTTGTTGAAAAAGAGATTAGCGCTGCTGCTACAAGCGGAGATAGTAACAGTCACATACCGCCCTCGATATCCTGCTTGTTCGCAAACACGAGAAGAAGGCACTCCGACATTTCCAAGTCGTTCAGAATGCGGTGCAGTTCTACCTTGGCTTCCTCGATGCGCTTGTGGTCAGACGAGTCCACAACGAAGACGAGACCCTGGGTTCCTGCAAATCTATTAGCTTCCCGCCCCTCATGCATCCTACAGGCACGGATGCTTACCGCTGTAGTAGTGCCTCCACAGCGGGCGGATCTTGTCCTGGCCACCGACGTCCCACATGTTGAACTTGATGTTCTTGTACGTGAAGGTCTCGACGTTGAAGCCGACGGTCGGGATGGTTGTCATGGTCTGGTTGAGCTTGAGCTTGTAGAGAATGGTCGTCTTGCCGGCGGCGTCGAGGCCGAGCATCAGAATGCGCACTTCCTTGGAGCCGAAGAGCTTGCCAAAGAGGCTCGAAATGGACATGGAGGCGCCCATTTTGACTGGTGAGGTTGCCCTTGCGAACTTTTGTGGTGGCCTGCAAAGCGAGGAACGGGTGAAAAGATTATTGCTGTCTGCGAGCGGGGTTTCGTGGAGTTGGGCGACAAGTAATGCGATGGTCGACGAAGTTACGGTGCGGAACCCGGCTGATGGGTTGGCTTGTGGAGTGACCGAATGTGTCGTCGAGCGGTGTTTATGTAAACTCTCGATACTCTGTGCGGTGCTGTCAAACAATCAGCCTTGTCTCAAGGTGTGGTTGCGCTTCTCCTCGTGGAAATGAGACAAGAGATTAAACGGCTGGCGGCAGGAAAGGGCCCTACCTCGTGGCAGATGAAGATCAAGCAATCAGCTGTGTGGGTATTGTGGCGACAAACGCAAAAGCAAACGAATATCAAGGCTGAAAGAGAAGAACTGGTTCGCGATGATAGATTCCCGTGATGGAGAGTGTGGTGGTGTTGTCGTCGCGGAGCCGCGCTTTTTGTCCCCTGACAGGGAAGGCGGGCCTCCTGCATGGTTCGAAACCTTGAATGCCAGGCCATGTGGAGCCGCAGATTGATTACCCCTGATTTGGCAGCCAATGGGCAGCCACTGTCGCTGGTGGTGGCCTGTGCGCATCCCCTGGCCAGATCGGCAAGTGGTGGAGTTCTCTGTTCGCTTATCACAGGGAGTCGAAAGATTCACCAACTCCAGAGCGGGCACAACCTGGACGGAGAAAACAACAACAGCTGACATGAAAAGTCATCGCTGCCCCTTTGTTTTTTCTACCGGTGACAGTCCTCGCTGCGGTGGAGCGGGTCAATTCCTATACTCGACAACAAACCGCCTGTCCACGAGCTGCAGCGTGACGTTGTTTTCCTCGCCCTCAAACCGCAGGCTGATCTTTCCAGTGGCGGCGTCAGTGCCCATCACCTCAGCCTTATAGAACGTGGTGCTGTCTGGGTACAGAGCCAGCACCGTCCTCCCCTTGTCGAGCCCCGGAAGTTCAACCCCTGTTGCCGGGATGGGGATCATACTGCTGGCGCTGGTCCGGTACTCGACGCGCTGATCCGGCGGCAGGTCGGGGTCGGCGTCCTGCACCTTGTAGCGCCGCGACTTGCCCTCGCCCAGGACCTGCTGGACGCGCCCGAGCATCCACTCCGTGCTGTCGATAGTAGTTGTCGGTTTGGGTTTGAAGACCACGTCCTGACCCTTAAAGAAGACGATTTTCGCCCGCTGCGCCGCTGTGGCGGCCCCAATTCCACCCAGCTCGGGAGGGACACTCTCCGCCTTGCCGGGGGTATCACGGTCTCCGCCGCGTGGTGGGACGCTGTCTCGGTTCACCGAGCGATCACTACCAGCGCCAGCGCTGCCCCCAATCTTCCTTCCCACCGGTGATGGCACAGGAGAGTCGCCAGAGCCATCAAATTCGTAGACAGACCCGGGGTCACGATCTCGGTCGCGGTCTCGCTCCTTCTCTTTCTCCTTCTCCTTCTCCCGCTCGCGCTCCCGCTCCCGTTCCTTCTCACGCGCGCTGGCTCCTCGCACCGATGCCGACCTAGCCGTGGCCGCCAGCAGTCCGCCTGGCCTCTCCCGCCCACCCAGACCCGAGCTGCCAGCTGCTTGTGCCTCGGAATCTTCCCTCGCCTTGACCAATGCCCTCAACACCGTCACATGCTCAATCAGCGCGTCGATCTGCTGCTTCGACAGGTCGGCCCCCTTGACTCCGCTCCGGAGTAACCCGTCCAGCTTTTGCTCCTCATCGCCCATGTCGATGGTGTCCTTGTTCTTCGCGATGTAGTTATCCTGGGCGATGATGGAGCGAAGGGAATCGTTGCTGGTGTTTACCCCATCAATCATCGTACGCATGTCGTCTTTAATTTGACTCCACAAATGCGCCTCCTCTCCTTGGGTGCTGCCGCTGTTGCGGTTCGGCCCCCGGGCGTTGCGATTCCGTGAAGACATCGTGGGTGTAGCGGAAGGGTACTGGTGTGGCGTCTTCCGCACCGCGTTTCTAGCGGCGAATCTGCCAACGTGTAGTGTTGATCACTTCTCAATATGGGGCTTGTGGGTTCCGTGCGTTTTGTTTTCTGGAAACCGATAATTGTCTAGGGTTTCGGATGTGACCCGTATTCGCGGTGGTTCGTATGTGTGTGGGATCCGCGGATGGTGCCAGTCAACGCAGAGGCGGTGGTCGGGGAGAGGCCGGGAAGTCTCCTGCTGGGTTGCCATCTTAGCAAACCGAGAGCGCTCCAGAGTCCATGAGACAAGACATACAATTTGAAGAAGTACACAACAAAGTGCTTCTAATATATCGCGGGTGTTGGATAGGTAGTCGAGGATCCAGTCCGTCGCCGATTCCCACTCCGACCGCGTGCACCGTCAAGACCTGTCACGGGGTATCGATATCCGGAAACTTATCGCCCCAATTGCTCGAAAAAAGAAGGCACAATAATAATCGACCAGCATCCGCAAACTCAAGTGCTGCGATAAAATGAGGTCAAGTTCCCAGCTGCTGTCACTTGTGTGCCTGAGGTCGATGCATGGTAGCCGCAGAGGTTCCCATCGGAGCACATGCTGGTGGGGCGCAACTGTTCGAGCCAACCAATGGGAGGGCATCTGATATTTGGAGGCTGACTGCTGTCCCAAAACGGAACGGTATGCCATCCTCCGCCCCCCAATTGAACCTTCAATCCATGCAATGCGGCATCGGCAGTGCCCGAGCTTGTCCCATGTCCATCTGCCACCCTCGACTGTCTTCTGTGCACCTCAAGGCCTCAATCTCTGCTTTCTAGAGGTGTCTTGCTGCGAACGATGGAAATTGTGGCCATTTAGTGGTTACAACCTAGGCAATGTATACCATACTTGAAACTCTGTAGTTTAGTGGCACGTGGTGCTTGGTGATGCGTGGTTGGTGTTTGGCTTGTCGTCGTGTCTCTTCACGTAACCCCGCGCTCCACCTGTGACGTAAAGAGGGGCCCAGCTCCACAGCGCCCAAGAAGCAACCAGCCCCTGGAGGGTCCGATGCAGAAGATCAGACAAAACTTTAAGCCCCAGGAACCCCCAAAGCTCGTGTCCCTACCGCTCACACACACCGGACGAAATTGCGACATCTAACCCGCCGGCACCATTCTATTCCTCGATCGACGATGCAGGTCCCTCTGATCCGGCTCCAATGCGGGGCAAACTCCTATGACTGGGGCAAGTTGGGCACCGCGTCCGCCGCTGCCCGTTTCGCTGCCGCGACGCCCTCCGACGATTTCAGCATCCAGGAGGATCGCCCCTACGCGGAGGCAAGTTGCCCATGTCCCCTGAGCAAGACACTAGCCACTGACAGGAGCTTGCGCAGTTGTGGATGGGCACCCATCCCTCGAACCCCTCCAAGGATGTGACTACTGGCCGCACGCTCCTCGATCTCGTCCAGGAAAACCAGGCCCTTCTAGCCCCGTCCGTCGCCGCCCGCTACGACAACAAACTCCCCTTCCTCTTCAAGGTCCTCTCCGTCAACAAAGCCCTGTCGATTCAGGCACACCCCAACAAGAAGCTTGCCGAGAAGCTGCACGCGAGAGACCCCAAGAACTACCCCGATGATAACCACAAACCCGAGATGGCCATTGCCATCACACCATTCGAGGGGCTGTGCGGGTTCCGTCCTTTGGCCGAGATTTCCCACTTTCTCCAGTCGATCCCGGCGTTGCGGCAGCTTGTTGGGGAGGACAAGGCCAAGGATTTTGTTGAGCGTGTCAAGGATGTGAAGGAAGATGAGTCCGAAGAGACGGTGGCACAACACAAGAAGGCGCTCCAGGAGATCTTCGGCGCTCTGATGTCGAAATCTGAGTCCGATATGGCTGCTGCCGCCAAGGTGCTCGTCGAGTCCGCCGCCAGCTCTGGGGCTGACTTCGCAGGAGGTGGTGTCTCTGCCACCTCCGGCTCGGTCCTTGCCGAGTTGGTGGGCCGCCTTCACGGCCAGTTCGGGCCTGACTATGGACTCTTTGTTCTTTTCTTCCTCAACTTCGTCACCCTCCAACCCGGCGAGGCGCTTTTTCTGCAGGCCGACGACATCCATGCCTACGTCAGCGGTGACATCGTCGAGTGCATGGCCAGCAGCGACAACGTAGTCCGCGCGGGCTTTACTCCCAAGTTCAAGGATGTCGATACACTCGTAAATATGCTCACCTACAACTACGCCCCCATCGACGAGCAAAAGATGCAGCCGACAGATTACCCGTACGCCACGCTCAACCGGGCTGCCTACAGTTCCGGGTCCCAGGTCACATTGTACGACCCTCCCATCGATGAATTCAGCGTCGTGCAGTCCTCCCTCAGGGGCAACGGGTCCAAGGCTACCTTCGATCCGCTCGATGGGCCCAGCATCATCATCTGCACTGCTGGCAAGGGCAAGATCTCGGTTGGTCCGACGGTCCACGAGATCAAGGAGGGATACGTATTTTTTGTTGGCGCCACGGCTGAGTGTGTTCTCGAGTCTGGGGGGGCGAGTGATGACGACGAATTTGTGACCTTCAAGGCGTTCTGTGAGGTTGAGAACCACCGCAACGGGTCATCATAGCGTGTCGAAGCATGCGTTTGAGGCAATCAGAACACCGTCGATAGTTTTGTCGACGCGAAACAATACGCGTTTTGACACAAGTCATGGTCGCATATGCATCTTTCACGGCCATTCCCTGTTTGCAGTTGTTCTTCTGCGAGTTCGCTGCGTATGTTGCTATTGCTGACTACTCTGGAAAGTCGGCCTTTTCTCCGCCTCCTCTCGAGAACTGGTTAGATGGCCGAGTCGTGTCAACGGCCTAAAACGAAATGCAGCGGCTGGAGCTTTCCAGGTGACTGCGCCGTTACTACCAGAACTCTACCCACTGGCTGGAACTCAGGAAGAGTTCCCTTGGAGTCCTGCTCAAGCAAACCAAGCTGTCGCCCTTTCAGGTGTATCTGTACCTGTAGATACCTTGAGATGGCAGTTTCTGTGAATCTTTCCCCAAGTATCGATCCTATTCAGACTGACACCCCGGCTCTGAGCTAAGCAAGAACCCGGACACCCAAGCCGCAAGCGGTGGACAAGCGTCCATCCCCGGATTCTTGGCAAACAAGAAGCTCACCTGCCAAGGGGCGAAATCTGGGGTTTGTGGATGACAGTGGGTCACCGGCTGGTGGTCTCTCGCAAACCCCATCTCTCACAGGCTTGCCGTCAAACCGGCTCTTTCATCGCGATTGGTTGGCATCCCAGTGGTGATCGCAACGGGTCCCCGACTTGAACCTGACCAGCATCTTGTGCCGAGGCATGCTGGCCTTCCCCTCACTGCCCACCCTGCCGAGAGCCTCCAGGTGTCCCAAAGCGGAATCGTTCATGTCACGGCCCGACCTCACAGCAACCGGACAATGGCCGCTGAAGCTCCCATCAACGACGCGGGGGTCGCGTTAAGAGCCCGCGGAGCCCTCTCTGGCATCAAGCGCTCAGTGCCAGTGCTTCCCCGTCCCCGTCCCAGATAACGTCATGCTCCCCATCCCCCTCGCTGCCGCCGGCGCGGTAGCTGGTGCCGCCTACCTTAACGCGCGTTTCTCGCTCGCACACGACTTGCTGTTCTTTCGCATTGCCGGCTCGTCTCTTCTCAACATCTTGCGCGCTGTACGCTCCGACAAGATCAACGTCTTCTACGTGCTGGAGAAGCAGGCCCTTGACAAATCAACGGCGGGAAGACCCTTCATCCTCTTCGAGGGCAAGTCATACACCTACGCCGAGACCTACGAGACGGTGCTGCGATATGGCGCCTGGCTGCGAGAGCATCACGGCGTACGCGAGCGGGACATCGTGGCCCTCGACTACCAGAACTCGGACACGTTCATCTTCCTGTGGTTCGCCATCTGGGCCATCGGCGCAAAGCCTGCCTTCATCAACTACAACCTGCAGGGTGCCGCCTTGACCCATTGTTTGCGAGCATCGACATCCACACTCGCCATCGTTGATCCTCTGGTAGCCGAGAGCGTAACAGATGAGGTCCGGCAGGAGCTTCCGAAAACAAAGTTCGTCGTGTTTGCTCCAGAGGTGGAGGTCGAGGCGCGAAACCAACACCCGGTACGGTATCCAGATGCTGTGCGGTCAGAGAGCGAATACGTCAGCATGGCCATTCTGATTTACACCTCTGGAACGACCGGCATGCCGAAGCCGGCTGTAGTTTCCTGGGCAAAGATTTACATGGCTTCTATGATGTCGTCAAAGTCTGTGGGTTTGGGTCCTGGTGAGGTGTTATACACGGCAAGTCACTCTAACCAAGACTTCGGTGTCCTTGGGACGCAGCTAATCCCTGTTGTCAGTGCATGCCCCTCTACCACAGCGCCGCCTCCTGCCTCGGCTTTTGCAGCGCCCTTTGGGTCGGAGCGGCCACCGCGATCGGCCGTCGCTTTTCGACCAAAACCTTTTGGCCAGAAGTGCGCGAGTCCAAGTCGACTGTCATCCAGTATGTCGGCGAAACCTGCCGGTATCTGGTTGTGGCGCCCCCAGAGATCGACCCGGTAACGGGCGAGAACTTGGACAAGAAGCACTGTGTGCGGGCAGCAATGGGCAACGGCCTGCGTCCCGACGTGTGGGACAAGTTCAAGGAGCGCTTTGGGATTGATGTGAGTCGTTCTTGTCCGATCATGGCTTAAGAGTGAGACACTAATATAGACTCCAACGCAGACCATCTACGAAATTTATGCCGCCACCGAGGGCGCTCTCGGGCTATGGAATGTTTCTCGCAACTCCTTTGGCAAGGGCGCCATCGGTCGGTTCGGACTGCTGTCTGGTGCCTTTATCGGCATGCGATCAGCCGTTGTTCGTGTTGACAACGAGACCGAGCTTCCATGGAGGGACCCGAAGACAGGACTCTGCCAGCGCGTCAAGACTGGGGAAGTTGGTGAATTCATTGCCAGCCTGCCAGCTGAGGACATCCACAAGCGTTTCCAGGGGTATTTCGGCAACCAAGATGCAACCAACTCCAAGGTCATGCGAAATGTCTTTAAGAATGGGGATGCTTGGTGAGTTCTTTCCCCCTCACCCCTTGTCACTCCCCTTTTACCCTTTTTCAGGGAACCCATATGGCTAACAGCACTTGAAGGTTCCGTTCTGGTGATATGGTCCGCTGGGATGGCGACGGCCGGATTTACTTCAACGACCGTATCGGCGACACGTTCCGCTGGAAGAGTGAGAATGTGTCGACCGCCGAAGTTGCTGAGACGCTTGGCCTCCACCCAGCAGTTCAAGAAGCCAACGTCTACGGCGTAGAGCTACCCAACCACGACGGACGCGCAGGATGTGTCGCTATTGTGCTGGACTCAACACAGACGAATGCGGAGGTGCTGGCAAGCCTGGCCTCTCACGCCAAGGAGAGGCTGCCTCGGTATGCCGTCCCTCTGTTCCTGCGGGTGCTCAGGGAAGTTGGCATGCAGAGCACAGGGACGAACAAGCAGCAGAAACACATCCTGCGCCAGCAGAGCGTTGATCCTGCCAAGGTTGGGGGCGATACCTTGTTCTGGCTGAAGGAGGGCACATATGCACCCTTTGGCCCGCGGGATTGGAAGGCTTTGGAGCAGGGAGCTGTCAAGCTCTGATGGTCTCTTGGAGTTTCCCCGTTCCATATCAGTTTCCATTTTGGCCTCATCTATCACATACGACCATACCTATTAGAAAACTCGGGATCCCGTCCGCTCTCCCATAGATAAGCTAGTAAGGGCCAGATCAGTAGTTGGGTCGGTGACGACCAGCGAATCCCTGGTGTTGTATGTTTTTGATCCACTCTTGCCTTTTGCGTCTATTTCCCCTTTATATTCTTTTTCTATCCCCAACCAGTGTAATGGCGAAAGAAGAACAGAACTGTAACCTTAACTTGACAATAGAAGGACAGGAACGAGGAAGAAGGGTAAGAGAATTATGTCTTCGATGAGAGGCAGCAATATACCGCACCTTTCGCTTGACCTGCCGCGTGTGTCTGCTTGTCATCCTGGATACAAACCAAGGTGCAGGTGCTTCTTGGTTGTTATTGAATGTGCGCTATCTTCGATCCTCTCGTTCTTCCCTTGGGGGATTATCAACATAGCATTTCTAAGATTCTAGTGTCTCTTCGCCTCCAGCTCGCTGTCTCACTCTCACCCTGCTCTGCCAATACCAAAGATATTACCTGACCAGCTTCCCAAGACGGTGCTGACCAACCTATATCTTGACTTCTTGTCCCTATGACAGAGCCTTGAGTTTTGCAAAAGGGAACTTTGGCTCCCGAAAAACCTTCTCAATAGCAGCCATCGATTGGTACTCCTCCGGCAGTGGGAGGAACTCAAAGCTGAGAATGAGCAGCACCACCACAATCCTGAACTCCATCACGGCGAGTTTGCGGCCTGTCAACTACAGTCAGCGTGTAAATTTACAAACAGCCCCTTTGCGACTTACCAAAGCAACCACGATATCCACCCCCAAACGCCAGCGACGGCAGCGCAAACGCATTGAACGCCTCCTTTCCCGTCTTCTCATCCACCACAATCCACCTGCGGGGCTGGAAACTCGCCAGATCACGGCCCGGGACACCGTCAAACCCGTCACCGCGCTTCAAGCCCGCCGCGCGCGATGTCTCGCTGCGCTTGGCCTCATCCACAGGCACCGGGGCGCGGTTGATGTGGAAATTCATGAAGATCTCAGCGCCTTTCGGAATTGGGCAGCCCAGGATCTGCGTGTCAACCAGCGCCTGGCGGAGGTTGGCTTTGGCGGTGCCTGCCAGACGGAGGCCTTCCTCGCACGCGCCATCCAGATAGGGGATGTCGGCTTCCAGAATTTGGGAGACTGAAGGGAGTTCGGGGCCGGGGAACGCGGTTCTCAGCAACGAGCGCAGCTCAGTCTGCACGGCTGGGAAGGCTTCCATAAACCTCACAAACCAGGTCAGTGCGTTAGCAGTTGAGTCGTGGCCCTGGCTCGTTGGTGGTTAGTTAGCAAGCTGCTGCGATGGGAAAGGCAAAAAGGGGTGAGGATGGGGGAGGACAACGCACCCCAACCAACATGACAAACATTTCATCGAGCATGCTCTCGTCCTTGGTTGGATCCGACGGGGGGACGCCGGCCTTTTTGGCCTGCAAGAGCTGCTGTCGGAGGACAAGGTCCATGGCGCACGTGTCGATGGCGTCGTCTTCCAGCTTTTTAACTTCGAGATTTTGGTATCTCTCAACGGCCTTCTTCATGGCCCGACGCATCTCACCACTCACGGTGCTGCGGAACTTGCGATATCGCGGGGTGTACGTCTCCAGCTTCTGCGCCAGCTTGGGCGAGGGGGTGTTGGAGTTGCGTGCGATGGTATCACTAATGTAGTCTACCTGCTCCTTGAGGAATGAACCGACAGGTCGTCTATCGTTGAAAATCTTGTTGCCAGCGAGTTGGCTCTGCAGCTTTCTGATCTCGTGCTGCGTGGTTCCGGGCTCCTCGCCCACGACGGCGACCCAGATAGCGTCCAGTGCAGCGTTCTTGAAGTCCTCGTGCACATTGAACGCCTGCCCTTTGAAACTGGTTGTTGACTTGAGCTGCCAGAGCTCCACCAACTGGCAGGTCGACTTGTGAATGTTGGGTGCCGCGACCCTGCGCAGGAAGTCGGTGCCCATGACGTCGGCCCAAAGGCGCTTCTGGGCCTTCAGCTTGGGTGTGGTAAACTGGGAGAGTGTGCCGCGAGGGAACATGGGCCCGACGATGTCGAGTGCCATTGGGGCCTTGTCAAACTCCTTGCTACGGCGGACGATGATGTCCTCGATCTCGCGAGGATCTTCCAAAATAACCAGGGGCTTGCGGATGTTGGGAAACAGCAGCTGGGCAATAGGTGTACCGAGTCTCTGCGTGGTGACTTCCAAAAGTGCGTTTGAGAACTCGTTTGTCTCTTTGACGATGGGAGCTAGGTCCAGAACGTCGCCTGACAAACGCTTCGCCGAAGCTTCATTGTACGGGATGCCTGGGTACGGCTTCGGGTAGAGCTTGCGCAAGAGGAAGACGAATCCAGCGAATGCTACGCCGAGGAGGCCAAACAGAGCCGAAAGCGAGTGAGACATTCTGGGATGGTGCTGTGCGGTTCAAAGTTTTGCGACGCTTTCTCGTTCCTGTCAACCATTAGCCTAGTCATGAGATGGATGAGAATCATGAGATAGAACCGCCCGGATGGTGCATTTCGAACCTGTGGCGGGAGTCGCCAGGACAGTCCACCAGAGAAGACTAGTTCGGCTTATAAAAAAGGTCTGGAACTGGAAGTGACCGAAATATGTGCGGCACAGTCGTTGGAAGCTTGGGGGCCGCAGCTAACCCGTTTTGGTTGGAAGTTTATCTCCGCTGTTCGCCTTGGCACCAGCCTGGTGCCCTTTCTCTCGATTCCTCGAACAGGTTCGTTCTAACTACCCAAGGGCCAGCAGGGGTTGGTGGTAGAGAGGATTGCTGTTGCTATCATTCAAGGCTTGGTCTTGGTCTTACATGGCACATGCTCCTCCCATTGCTCCCTACCTTACCTATCTTCCAATCAAAAGAGTTGAGTCTCTCTCAGTTCGATCTGCCCAGTTCTGAGAAGTCGAGGTCACCAGCATTGCTGCATTCTTGTCTCTCGCCTTCACTCGCACAGTCGCACTGCATTGGACGTCTCGGACCGCGTCGTCCATCATCTCAATGTCAACCGAGAATCACGCCGTTGTCTCGCGCGGCCTTCGCCAGCTGCTGCGCTCGATCCACGGCAGAGGGAGCAGTAACAAAACCAGTGAAAATGAGGAAGCCGCCGCGCATTCACTTGAATCACTTCCGTTTCTCACCTACTCAGCGACCGCGTCCGCTTACACCAACCGCCTGCCAGCAGTCCCCGACCACCGTGACGACTCTCGGCACGTTGGTTCGACTGCCTCCGGAGCTGCGCCGGCTCATTCTGATCGCCGCTTTTGGGCGTCGCACGTTGCATCTGGACATTCAATTTGCCCACCCGCGTCGCGCTGCCGCCTTCAATTACTTCACGCAAGAGTTTGGCAGCGGCGGCGAGCCCGCCCGCGGGCTCGGTGTGTCCCCTCTGAGCCAATACTACTTCCCGGCTCCTGACGCCCCCCGTGCCTGGCGGTGGACCAGCTGTGTGTGCCACCGCATGCTCCCGCCAGGCTCCCGGTTTGAGCGGCGCTGTTTGAATAAGGGATGGCCAGTCTATCGCCTTTAGAATAGAGCATTTTCCCCAACCCTCACCATCAGGATGATTCGGACATCACTGTAACTTACGGATGAGCTAGGTCACCAAGTTGCGATACCATCCTCCCAGGCCGCCGGGTCCGTGACTTCTCGGCCGACGTGCAAAACTTTGATGTGTCTGCGAGAGAGGGCGAGGACTAGCTGCTTAGTCTCAACAGGGAGAGTACTACTGTCTCGCCGGTCGGCTTACACTCTGCCGTTTTCTTGCAGGCGAAGAGAGGCTGCGCTGGAGGGCAAACACAATTTTGTACGCACAGCGATGGCGTAGAAATTCTTCCTTGTACCGCAGTGTTCCACAACGTCAATCGCAACGCATCCATGCAGATGCGGGCCGTTGCCTAATGCTACGGTCCCCCTTTTGTGTAGCAATTAACTCAGAGAATAGTAACGGGATGGAATGGGCTACAGTTTATAGCACAGCTTGTCAAAGTCAGCTGTGGATAGACAACAAAGTGAAATTTGACGCTGGCTACAGGGAGGAGGCACTGGGGCTTCGGCTTTAAGGGCACTAGGAGGGTGTCCTCTTCGCAAGAATTTCCAACCTAGGCTACATATTAACCCAAGTAGGCCATGCAAACACGATAGCCAACTGAGGTAGTGGATGGATAGCAGGTGCCAAAACATAGCATTTGCAGCTTGTGGATGATTTCGAGGTATGATCGAGATGATACTCCTGGAGTCCTCCACACTGTATCAGATACTATGGAGACTCCCAAAAGATTTCGCTTCCTGTTGTTGAACGTCCCTAGGATTTGAGTCGTAGGATGGTAGTATGCCTGGATGAAGAGATGTTGTTGCTTCGATCTCCAGCGGCTGTCGGTGACTGACACCATGACCCGAGACACTCACCTGACCACATCCAAAATCGTGTACGTTCTTGCACTGCCATGAAATGTTGCGGCCCGCTGGTTGGATAGGCAATCTATATGTCCCTGGATTCAGGGGTAGCATTGCAGCATTGCGATGCACCGCCACACAACTCTCTCGGGCTGGGCGGATGTTGGGGAATGCTGAAAATCCGCAGAGGTAACGTGAAACTATCTTTACTGCTCCAAATACTGGAATGCCTAAAATAGCCGCTCGGGACACGGAAAAGCCACATGTAATGCAACCCTTAGGGGCTGATGCGATGGGACGCCGTTCGTGACCAACAGTGCCCAGTTCTCTGCCAGTCTTGAAACGACAAGTCACACACTCTTTGGCCATCCCGTTTCACACCCCTGGGTTGCAGCAACCCCAAGAATGGCAGATGCTCTGCAGTTGAAGGATCAACCGTGTCCCATCCTTTCAGAATCCAAGCCACATTTCCGCTTCCTTGCATCTGACTTGCGGTCTTTGGAGCTTCCGGAGCAGCATCCAATGATACCCTGTTCGAGATCTCGGATACCACATTAGGCCCCAGGCGACAAGCAGAGACTCAGCGGTCACAGCCCAATTTAGGCACTGCTAAGAACCAGTCAACCAGAGTTGAGTTGCAGTCAACGCCAGTCCACTTTTCTTTCTTTTGATAATACTATTTAACATTCTGCCAATCCAAGCTGGCAAACACATCAGTCTAGCCCATCAACCTCAACCTCCATACCTACTTCATTCTCTTATCGCATCACTTCAATCTTTCAGATGCCCAGCAAGATGTCGCCAAACCTGTTGACAAAGTCTCCGAGTCTCCAGTCAGAAGGGTCAAGCACAGCAAGTTCCGCTTCTGACCAGCGAGGCATCCCTTTCTTCGGCACCCACAAGAACCCTGATAAGACAAAGAAAACACCAAACCCTTTGACAATGTCGAGTGGACGGGGCCGCAGCTCGGGCTCCAAACCCTTCTTCCGCCGGCTCAGCGGAGGCACAACATATGCCCCACCCCCTGTCGCCGGCGCAACCGCGACCAGCCCATCGGTGGTGGCAATAAATGCGATGAAAGGGCAGGAAGATACGATCTTCTTCCCCAAGGTCTACGAAGATGCCTGGGGCGGAGCTGATGCAAACCGAACCGAGATTGAGCGGGCACGCATTTTCCTTCTCCGCATGGCTGTCATGACCATCGACGGCCCAGCCTGCAGTTCAGAACTCCGGGCGATTGTGCGCGATCAGAGCAACCGCAACGTCCCCGCTCTGGCCTGGGCAATTCAGATGCGCATCTACGGCAACAGACATGTCGAGTTCACCCCCACCCCCCTCCTGCAGGCCGTCCGCTTTCTGCTCATCAAGGCGAGAGTGCCCGAAAGCGGCTTTACCAATCGGTCCCGCGCTGTGTTGGACTTCTTTTTTGACCCGACCCTGCACCGGAATCTGGAACCGCTTCCCCCAGGAGAAACAGTGCGATACCATTACCCTTCCGGTCGGCTAAGGGTATGCATTATCGGCGGCGGGCCAACGGGTCTTGCTTCAGCCATATCCATTGCGGAAAAGGGGCAGGGGAAGGTGGAGGTGCACGTGTGGGAGCGCCGGTGGATCGTCACCGAAACTGGGACCATCGACTACCCTCCGGATGCAAGACGGCGAGACCAGGTGGTAACGCTTCAGGACTCGGTTACGAGTCTTCTCAGCCCAAGGTCATTTGAAGCCCTGTTTGAGGGTTACCCGGAGCGAGTGTGGCCAGGCTCGGCCAATATCCAGATTCGCAAGGTGGAAGACAGGTTGCTCAGCCGTTGCCAGACGGACGAGTTCCATGGACTGATTCACCTTCATGCAGAGGGGGTTACCCGGGAGGAGCTCGCTGCGGGCAGTTGTGGTGATTTCCATGTCCTGCTCGGCACCGATGGCGCAGCGTCCTGGGTGCGCAAGAACTACTTTCGAGGTTATGAGAAAGAGCGTGGAAGGAGTTACGCCCTTGGCCTCGCCTTTGACCGTGGCGAAAAAGCTGGTCTTCCCTGGAGCCAGCCGCTCAATATCTTTCTTACGCTGGGCCAAACCCGATACCTTCTAAACGCAAGCGACTACGATGGAAAAGGTTACCTCAACATGCAGCTCACCGAGGAGGAATGGGACAAGATGGTCAGCGTTGATGGGCAGCCTATTCACTTCGGCAGACCGGGCTGTTTCCGCCGTCCCGATGGAAGTATCCCGGAAGGTTTCGACGAGAGCCGGGTATTTGCCCCGTCAGAGGATAGGGGCTCGCCACTCTGGAAATCGATCGAAGACGGGTTGAAGCTGTTTGGCTTCAAGGAAAGCGAAGTCACCAACGTGGTGCGGATTCCCATTGTTGTTCAAGCAGTGAGGGAAGGCGTACAGATGCTACCTCTGGAGGACTCACGCTCTGTTCGTCGACCGCATGCCCTGGTTGCGGTCGCTGGTGATGCCGCTATGACGGTGCACTTCTGGCCGGGACGCGGTCTGAACAGCGGCATCAAGGCTGGTATTGCCCTGGGCGACGAGATATGCCATGCCCTCAGGGGTGGCCGGTTCGCGGGACTCCAGCTGGGCGCTCTGAAGGAGTACAACGACTTCATCATGAAGCTGCAAGGGCGGGAACATGACAAGAGGAGCATCCCAATTCTGAACCAATCCGGCTCCCCTGAAATGCTCGGTTGGCTTCTTCGCAAGGCCCAGTCAGTTCCGGAGGAGGTCGCAATTGAATGGTGAGTTCAACCCCTTCTTGATTATCACCCCTCGAATATTGGTCAAACTAACCAAGACTCAGGCTTGTGGGTGCTATGGCTCAAATTGCTGAGCGACTTGAACGACGTGATGATTGGTATGTCTGGAGTCAGAAGACATGGCCATAAGCCTTTGACGCTGATTGAGTTCAGGACCTTTGCCCACGAATCCAATATCGAGGCACAAATCCGCATTATCCTTCGTCAGCTAAACAGTCTCACTCTACGGGAAATGGCCGTCAGCTTCCCTTGGCCGACCCGTGAGATGGCGGGCGCTGAAGTTCTTCCTATCCGGTCGATGCGACCCGAGGAGAAACGCAAGTGGCTGCAGCAGTTATGGGGGATGCTTACGGCCGAGAAAAACAGAGAGGCACGGAGTAGGGATCGTTCTCGACCTCGGGCTGTGTCCACGTCAAATGCCCGATTCGAAGCGCCGCGTCCCAGCACTGCTCGGTCACGTACATCGCTTCCCTCTCCAGGACCCAACTCCAACTCGCACCCGAGCAGCCCTGGCCCTGCGATAATCAACACCCCAGCCCCAGTTGCACAGTCCGAGACAGTCAGCCTGTACTCAATCTCAGGCAGCTCGACTTCCACTACCTCTACATCACAAGGTTCTCTGCGGCGAAGTAACGCCACTCACAGCAGGCGTGCTTCACAGTCCGGACCTGGCACAGGTTTCACTGGCAATTCTTTTCCTGGGCACGCGAGATCCTTCAACAACTCCCGAAACTTGACTGTGCCTGGTATGGATGGAGACATGAGCATCAACTACTCGTACTTGAGCGATGGAGACGAGTATGCAAACGGCAGTGATGACAGATTTACCCAAGCTTCACGCATGAGTGTCTCTCCGAATAGGGGCGATGGTGGTTTGACTAGGCTGTTGAGCGTCAAGCGCCCGAATGACTCGGTTTTGGCGGACGCGATGTCGCTGGCGTTGTTCCGTGTTGATAGTGAGGAGTAAATTTGAAAAAGCGTCCGTTCAATCAATGTATCTTACCTGCGCAGGCCGTAATGGCTTAAGACTTTCACACATAAATCATACCTTTGAATCAAAACGAACAAGGCGTGGTGGCAGAGTGGTCTAATGCGCAAGACTAGAAATCTTGTTCCTTCGGGAGCGTCTGTTCGAATCAGGCCCACGTCGAGTAATCTTTTCCTTTTGAGTCTCGTATTTTTGGGCTAGGGTTGCTTGCCACCAATCAGCCTTGGCAACCGGAGTAGCAAACTTTTGTTTACTGAAAAAGGGGTAAAAGGGGCACCAAACAAGTTTATGCTAATGTCCCTAGAATAAGATGCCTCAGGAGTCGTAATATACTAGATAATTGTCAGGCATTCGAACAACTCAAATTACCAGTTCAATGGAGCACAAACACATCAGACCGTCGTTTTGTTTCTCGTTCCATACAGATAGTAAAACGTTGGGTGGCCAACCCAACTCAATTCAGAGAGCTTCGCACAAATAAAGCTAAAAAGTTTGAACATGAAAGCGACCCGTTCCTCGGGGAACTCAAAACGGAGATCCCAACCATGCTTCCCAGATATCCTCGCTTCTCAATCAACTGCCCCACATCTCTCTCAATTCCGACGTCTCCAAGCCTCCTTATTCATATCGTACTTAAGCGGAGGGGTTGCCGTTGTAGGCGAGCTTGTTAGTGGTGCCACTGGGGAGGCCAGTGATGGCGTTCGAGATAGCGCTAGTCTTGATGTAGTTGCAGAGCTCAGCGGGGGTCTTGGGGCCGAGGAGAGCGAGCAGGTAAGCGCCGAGACCAGCAACGTGGGGAGAGGCCATCGAAGTGCCAGAGATGGTGTTCTAATGATGAGTTTAGTACCTGTATTTATGAAACCGTAAAAGGGGGCAGCAGAACAGAGCAGGAAAACTCACAGTAGCCGAAGTGCTACCAATCCAGGTGCTCAGAATGCTGCTACCAGGAGCGAAAATGTCGACAACCGAGCCATAGTTGGAGAAGCTGGACTTGGCATCGTTTTTGTCAGTGGCGCCAACAGTGCAAACGCTGGCCTCAGACGCTGGGGAGTAATTGGCCGCGTTCTGGTTGTCGTTGCCGGCGGCAACAGCGAGGAAGATGCCCTGGCTGACGAGGGCCTTGGCAGCGTTGTTGATGGAAGCCGAGTAGCCACCGCCGAGGGACATGTTAGCAACGGTGCCGTTGGGGCAGCTCCGGCTGGGAGCATCCTGAGCAACGAAGTTGATGCCAGCAACGACGCCAGAACTGCGAGATATTAGAATTAGGGGTAGACATGTTTGACACTGGATAGCATACGTGGTACCAGAGCCGTCGGCACCGAGAACCTTGACCGCATAGAGCTTGGTCTTCTTGGCAACACCATAAGTGCTGGAGCCGATGGTACCTGCGACATGAGTGCCGTGACCGTTGCCGTCAGTGTTGGAGCTGTCGGCAAAGTTGGCAGCCCACGTGGCGCGGCCACCGAATTGCTGTCCTGAGTCAGGCGGGAACGCTCTTCTAGTAGGGCAGGAGGAGACATACCGAGTGATCAACATAAATACCCGTGTCGATCACGTACGAGCAGGTACCGGCGCCGGCGCTGTCGTCGTAGACGTAGGTGGTCGATCCCTTGGCCTTGTGCGAGATGCGGCCAAGGCCCCAGGGAGCACCGGTCTGCGAGACGTAGGTGTTGATGGTGAAGATGGCCTCCTCCTCAACGTACTCCACCTGTATTTTGCCGTTAGCGCTTGACTGAATTGAGTACAACTGGGCGATTTGACTTACATCAGGAATTGTGCGAATCTCGTCCAAGACGGAATCCTCAATCTTGCCGGCGAAGCCCTTGAACTTGCCCCGGTAGATGTGGTCGGCCTTGGACTTGCCAATCTTCTCAATAGCAGAGTTGAAGGCGTCATCGCTGACGCCCTCCCTCAGCTTGATAATGTACTTTCCGGGAACGACTTGGCCAGCTCTGGCAGCGATGATGGGGGCACGCTTGTCAATGGCCTGGGGCTCAGCAGCGGGAGCCGCAAAGGCAACCGGGAGAAGAGCCAGAAGAGCGGTAGAGAAATACATCTTGACGAGAGTAGTCCGAGAGGAGCGGGTTCAGGTGTGTTGTGAATTGTGGTGATGAGAAAAGAGCGTCTGAGAGGAGGTGAACCGTGATATTTATCCTCATCCGCAGCCCACGGGGCCTCTCTCTAAACCCCCAAGGCATGTTTATGAGGCGTTGATGACCTGCCGCTTTTGATGCTTTAGAAAACTAACTTGGTCGGGTTGGTGGGAACAGTCTTCGGCGCCTACGCCTTTCGTCGGCCGGTCCCCCTTAGGCGTGATAGCCCTCGACAGCTGAGTCGTGCGAGCATCTTACGGGCGAGGTCGAGCAAAAGGGCAGGCCGAATGAGACACACCTTCCCCGTTCGGCTCCTCAGCCGGACATGACTGGGTCCCGCAGAGCCGAGCGGGTGCTCCCGAGCCGACGAAGGAGCGGGAGTCGTCGAGTCGAGTGTTGGGGAGAGGCTACCTGACGCTTCGAGCGTTAACCATGCCGCACGTCGGACGCGCCAAGTCCTTCGAAACGTCCGTAGATACCCCGCCGAAGGGGGTACCTAACATAATGGGTTTAAGTCGGGAGAGTGCCGATCCCTGGTTCTGAAGGTCAGGGGTGCCCGTTGCCACAGATGTTTGGCAGTGCATGGCCCATCTAGGACAGGGGGTCGTTGGACGTGGGTGGGCGCAGGCGGGCCATGGTTTGTGGTGCGTGAGCGTCAGACGTTACCAGCAGTACGAACTTGAATGCGTGGGAGTGTCGTAGACAACCGACCGTTGGGACGCGGTGACACGGATGGGGCCGTCATGGCCTTGAGAGTTCTCTGGGGGGATGAACTCGGCTGATAGCCGAATTCGAGCCCCATGGCAACAAAAAGTTTCCCACGGAATAGCCTTGAAATTATTGTGTCTGTAAAACCAAAAACAGACATCACAGTATCACTCTTTTCAGCTTGCGAGCCTTGATACAGATCAACTTATGCTCACGATGCCTGGCTTCGAAGTTCCCGAACAGGTCTGAGACACACTTTGCCTTTTCGGCTAACAGTTTTCTGTTTCCAAGCTTCCCTCCGCAATATTGAGCGTGAGGCAACGGACGAATGGGACATGAAACATGTCATAACAAAAAGCTGGTAATGAGACCTGGGGAAGACCTACTGTTCATGCACGCCATATCTCGATGTAACCTCGTCAGGGGAGAGACCTGGTATGGCGCCATCGAGTTGGCCCACTTTAGCCCACAACCCGTCGGCAACTCAAGCGAAGCCTCGGGACTCAGCTCGATGGAGTGGGGGAGACAGCGGGAAATGAGGAGGAACTGCCGATCTCCGCGCTGAAAGTTGAGGGGGTTGGCGCGTGAGGGGCGTTAGGGAAGTCAAAAGGTGGACCGCATTCACCTCAACTCGGAAGGCAGGTGGTAATGGGCACATGAAATCCGATGACTCGGAGGCTCTCAAGTTCGCAATTGCTGAGGTCGTAGGTGATTTGGTAGTTTGCTGCTTAGCTGGTATCGGAATGTTTTCCCAGAACCGGGTAGCAGCTGGACTGTTTGTTGGACGGGATTCTGCTTGGATACTAGTAAAGGCACGGATCCTTTTCTGGTCACCGCAACTGCAGAGAAGCCTGAGAAGTGCCTCAATATCAAATCGATTCCGGCGCAGATCGGGTTCACGGGAGGCCAGGCCTCCCGGCTCCCGAGACCCGTTCCTGCATCAAGAAAAGAGTCCCAAGACCCCCACTGGCGCCACTCGCCGAGACATCAGCAAGCCACGCCACGAGCTCCGAGGTTTCATCCAACACTGCATGGGGTCACTTGCCGGCCCTTATCTTGTTGGCCTTCCCAATCAGGTAATGGCGAAGTAGCATCATGCTCAACCTGAACCCCTCACTTCAGCAAGCTCAGAACACTACTCGTCAAACTCCGAAACCGAGGAAATCATGGAGGGGCGATTGCCAGGCTCATACCCTCACTTCTGCAAGGATCGGCTGGTCTACATTCAAGCGACCAAATCCTCTCCCCACCTGGTTGGTAAGCCTGGTGTATTCTACCAGCTGCCCAATCGAGCATGCCCCGCCGCCGGACTGTGCGACGTTGACCCTACACTAGGAGACAGCATGGAAGCATTATTGTGTCTTAGCCAGCCATGACTTTTGATGGGAAGTGTCTTTGGAGAAGGTGTCATTTTTGTCCTCTCCATAACCTGATTCAACCACAGTTTTTCTTGCTTACCGTTTGGTTCGCCTCAGACAGAAGGGCAAGACATGTTTGCATTTGCAGTTGATGGCCAGAACTTTTGTCCTCGACAGGTGGTCAATGGTAGCATCGCCTGCAGTGAGGGATCTCTCGGTGCTCGAGTGGATGACCAGGACCAAACCCAAGCATAGTCAGAGACAAGCCGGCCACAAGGTGAAGAGTCAACAGTGAGCTTGGCAAAATCCCTTTTATTGAAGGCACTTAGTATGAGATAAGGGAGATACGTTGAAACTTTACTGCCACCAGCTACCAATTAACCGAAACCTAAAAGAGAGAAAAAAACTGAATGAAAAAGAGCAAATCCAACGGGCCGTTGACTCAAGCAGAAAGTCCCAACCTCAAACGCCGCGCTTCCAACCATGAACAAGGGGTATGAAGACTCTGTTTTTCTTCCGCTGGTTACCACATCTCCTCTATTAGCTCGCTACCGCGCTATGACACCTCCTGTCACGTTGCAAGAGCTTTTGGTGGCTGGGCAAGTGATATGGCCAGCGGCTTGGGGACCAGTGACGGCGATGTCCCCTTGTAGGCAAGGCTGGGCAGCAAGGCAATGGCGGGCTCATTGCGACTATCGGAGAAGAAAGGCGTGCCTGTAGAGATTGGTGTGCCCACCATGGCCCTGATTGAAGCTCCGCCTGGGGATTCGGGCTCTGGTTCGGCCGCTGGTATTTGCATGGGGTTGGTGGCCGCCACGAAAACATTCGCCTTGGTCCAAATCTTTGTGGAGCGTATCGAGGGCTGGACAACCATGATGACAGACTGGCCGGCATGGAAGTCGAGTATCGGCGGTCCGGGGAGCCGGGCTCTTCCAGTCGGTAGGGCGAAACGGGGCGCCTGAGCATAGCAGAGCTCCATGTCATCGCGTGAGGAATCGATGATCGCGTTTGCAAGATCGGGCAGGCCCTGAACCAGTGGAGGATCCCGGCGACACCACAACTGGCACGAGAAACGCAGCGCGGCATCAATCTCCTCGGTGAGTTTGCTCTCAATCCTGTCAATATCGGTTGCATCCAGATCTCGGAGGAGGAAGCGGGCAGGTCCTCTCAGGAAGGAGTCTTTCAACCTCCCGGCGTACCGGAGTCTGGCGTCGACTAGAATGCGGGCATCCTCGCTAAGCCCGTCGCTGCCGGCCTCAGCGCTCAAGCCGCCCTCGTAGAAGGACTTCATGACAGAGCTGCGCCATGCATTTGCGTTGCGCTGGCCATTGGGAACTGAAAATGGATAGGTTAGCGATCGAATGGCCGAAACAGCGTTTGAGGGTGGGGACGTACGGCTTAGCAGGGTTTCGTACAAGCCCTCCATTGATTTCCTCGAGGGCAACGTTTGATCGAACAGGTTTGTGGCTGGTTCTGGAGAGAAAGTGGTGGGCTGCACAGACGTAATCAGCCGGGGAAGTTTGCGCATGGGCTGCCGCTCTGCCAGCGCTTCGTTGATCAGGCCCATGGGGTTGGGCGACCGGATATCAGTCGAATCACGCGGCGGCGGGGCAATGGTGAGATTTCGCAGCAGAAGATCCATCCGGAAGCCGACGGGGGACCCAGTGTCAACGCGTGGGTCGCTAGGGCTTGCCAGCTCCAAAGAGTTGACGTCGAGAACGTCAAACACCCAAAACGGAGACTCGATAGTTGCCGAGACCATGAAGTTTGCCAGCAGCCCGTCCAGGAGAACATGTGCCGTTTGGAAACCAGCAGGGACCGTCAGCTGTTCGGGCAGCTCGCCCTTGTCGGTAAGTTGAACAAAATGCTGGACGCCCTGACACAGCTCGCGGAGTTGCACAGGATGGAGACCGGACTGAACGCGATTCGGGTCGCGATGGGCGACGTAGTTGGTCCATCGGCGCCAGATGCCGGCTCTGTTGGTGAGCCAGGAAGTGATGGTCCTGTCGTCAAGAGCCGACTCCCTCTCCCTCTCCCTCTCCCTCTCCCTCTCCCTCTCCCTCTCCCTGGACCGTTCGAGTGCCACACGGCGAATGTCTTCCTCCTGCCGGGCCAGCCGTGTCTCCAGGTCTTTGATGCGGGCCTCGAACACCCTTTCGCGGTTCTCCAGTTCCTCTTTCCATTTGTGTCTCCGCGAGTCATGGCGCTTCTGGACCGATGCCAGGCGCCGGGCAAGTTCCTGGTTATCGGTGAGTAGGCCCTGTTCGGTCCGCTGCAGAGCGGCGATGCGTTGGTGAAGGCTGCGGTTCTCCTTGAGGATTTCTTGGGTGGGACTGGGCGGTGACATTGAGCGCAGGAATCGTTGCACCTTCTCTCTCTCGTTCAAGGGTTTCGTCGTGGGGTTGAGGTCGATACGTTGAAGGGACCGGGACCGGCTTTCGGGTGGTGATCGCGCCACTGGCGGCGTGTTGGTGCGGCTAGGGCCACGTAAATTCACCGCATGGTTGGGGTTTGACGCCGCCGAGCGAGATCGAGTCCGGGCGTATTCTTGGAAGACTCGCTCAGTGATCACCGCGGCGGACGGCGTTTCCTCGTTGCGTTCGTCCCCGTACTCGGCAGCAAGCGAGTTCGGAGTGTCTGGGACTTTGGGCCCGGAGACTGTGTGTGACAAGACGGCGAGTGATTTATTCAGGCTCAGTTCAGCGGCTGGGTCTGACGGGCCTAGGTAGTTTCTCAAGGGCAGGTCTGATGACTGAGAAGTCGTTGTTGAACCCGTCAAGACTGCCACCGGGGCGTTGATGGCGGGCGGGGGCGGGGAGCGGGTCATGGCGAGGGCGCTGCCGTGATGGCGGCTGTTCGGGGAAGCAGAGAGGTCGAAATGGGGGCCGAGATGGGCTGGGCGGCGGGTGCGAGAAGGAGGCATATATCTGGCCCGGAGCTCACTCGAATCCCAAGCCCCTTTTTCGCTGGTACGGGTCCTGTTGTTGAAGGATGGCAGACGCGCTGGTCAACGCCCGCAGAGAAGATGGGATGGCCAGGTTTTGATCAGCATGCTCAAGCTGGCGGTGGTCGAGGGAGCCAGATGCTGGCTCTGGAGTAGGCGCGAGGCGCTGCTTCGGCGTCTGCTCCTGCAAGAAGCAGGCCGTGATAGGTCCACGAAGCCATCTGCCCCAGACTGACGGGGCTGATCGTTTCTTGAGACGCCATGGCCCAGAGCCCTGGAGCAGCGACTGAGAAAAGAGCCCAATTGCGCACAGGTTCAGGATGGGGGCAGCGTCAGGGTGCATGCAGGTCTGCTGCCGTGGCGCTTGCAACGCAGAGACCGTCGACGCAGGCCAATAAGATGGCCCACAGATGCGCTCGCCAGCCAGGCATGCAGCCAGAGGCTTGACCAATCACCAGGTCAGACACTGTGGATTGCTGCCAGCCAGTCCCGACGGGAGATCATGGAGAAAGGCCAGTGCAGCGCTATTGTTTGCGTTTGGCGCCAGAGAGTCGGTGAGAAGGACGAGTCTGTTTTGTGTGTTTTGGCACAATGTCGTGTTCTATCGGAAGGGCAGAGAAGTCCAACGTGATCAACACATGATTCCAGAAGGAAGCCGTTGATAACCGCTGAGCTCTTGCTCAGCCCCACTACAGCCCTAACCCTTACCCAGCGCGCTGCGTGACTTCTGGGCCAGACGCATACCCTCAACATGGCATACATAGTACTCAAGCTTCTGCCTGCTTCCAGGTCCCAGGCTCGGCAGTCACGTTTCACGTTTCACGGCCCATGATGCGTTCCAGATTGTTTTAGTCGTACAGAGATGTATCAACGGACAGCATAGCGTGGAAGAGAAACACAGAATGCTGCAATGTCCCGAAGAAAGTGGGGAGTGCAGATCAGCTTCCCCCCGGTCTCTGGGCAACGTCGGCCGAGCTCTGCTTCCAAAAGAATTGATGCCCCTCCACAAGTCGTCACCTTCCTTTCCCATCCCAAATGCCCCGCAACCCCCTCTTCTTGTCACGCAACTTGGTTTCTTCAAGTAGCGCCCGTTGTTCCTTTTCGAGGAAATCTCTGTTTGTCAACCGCGTCCCGCGTTGTACCATCACCACCGTCCACTCACCGGCAGCTCCTCCTCGCAGGACACCACGACAGCTCCGGCTTCAGCACGCCCCAAGCTCCTGTCCATATCTGACCGACGCGATCCGCACCCACCAATCCCGCAAAATGGCTCCCCAGCTCGACGGCTACTTCCAGCAGGTCGACAGCCTGTCCGACGCTTTTATCGAGCGCCTGCGCCAGGCCGTCGCGATCCCCTCCGTCTCGTCCGAAGCTGCCCGCCGCCCTGATGTCGTCCGCATGGGCCAGTTCCTCGCCGATGAGCTGACCAAACTCGGCGCCGAAGTCGAGCTGCGCCCGCTCGGCAAGCAGCACGGCACCGACCTTGAGTTGCCTCCCGTCGTGCTCGCCCGGTACGGAAACGACAAGAACAAGCGGACCATCCTCGTCTACGGCCACTACGACGTCCAGCCGGCCGAGAAGTCCGACGGTTGGGACACGGAGCCGTTTGATCTGACGGTTATGGAGGATGGTCGCCTGTGTGGCCGCGGGTCAACCGACGACAAGGGCCCCGTCCTGGGCTGGCTGAACGCGATCGAGGCGCACAAGACAGCCGGCATCGACTTCCCGGTCAACCTGCTCATGTGCTTCGAGGGCATGGAGGAATACGGCTCGGATGGCCTTGACGATCTCATCAACGAGGAGGGCAAGAAGTTCTTTGCCGACGCGGATGCTGTTTGCATCAGCGACAACTACTGGCTTGGCACCGAGCGCCCCTGCCTGACCTACGGTCTGCGCGGGTGCAACTACTACAGCATCGAGGTGTCGGGGCCCGGTGCGGATCTTCACAGCGGTGTCTTTGGCGGCATTGCGCAGGAGCCCATGACGGACCTGGTGCGGATCATGGGTTCGCTGGTTGACACCGAGGGCCGGATCCTGATCCCGGGCATCGCTGAGCAGGTCGCCCCGGTGACGGCCGAGGAGGAGGGTCTCTACGACAACATCGCCTTTACCATGGAGACTCTGCACGAGTCCCTCGGTAGCAAGACGACTATGTTTGAGGAGAAGAAGCGCACCCTCATGGGCCGGTGGCGCTACCCCTCGCTCTCCCTCCACGGCATCGAGGGGGCTTTCTCCGCCCCTGGCGCCAAGACGGTCATCCCGGCCAAGGTCATCGGCAAGTTCTCGATCCGGACGGTCCCCAACATGGAGATTGAGGAGACCAACAAGTGTGTGTTCCGCTATGTCGAGGACGTTTTCAAGAAGCTCGGCTCCAAGAACACCATGAAGGTGTACGACCAGCACTGCGGCAACTGGTGGGTCGCCAGCCCCAACCACTGGAACTTCTCAGCGGCGGCCAAGGCGACGGAGCGCGTCTGGGGCGTCAAGCCTGACTTCACCCGCGAGGGTGGCAGCATTCCTGTCACCCTCACCTTCGAGCAGGCGACTGGCAAGAACGTACTGCTCCTGCCCATGGGCAGCTCGACCGACGGCGCCCACTCCATCAACGAGAAGCTGGACAAGAAGAACTACATTGAGGGCATCAAGCTGTTGGGTGCGTACCTGCACTATGTCGCCGAGGAGCCCATGAACTGAAGAGGGAATGGAGCGCGTCACGAGAACTGAAACAATACCCTTGTAGTTATTGTGGAATAGGAATCCCGCATTTGGTGTAGTTTGCGAGCCGTGTAATCCCATTGAATTATCCGATACCTGTCTACACAGTCTCCTCCATTCAGCCCCCGGGTATCCTTCAAGTTAGCCATTCTGTCTGCTATTCTGATGCACCTCCCACTCTGTTCCTAGTCCCAAACGCCGTCTCCGGAATGAAGCCCCCAAAATGACCCCGAACCACAGAAAACACCGAAAAGAAAGAGAGCCGAAACTAAAGATGAAAGAAAGACCCGGAGAGGATCAAGCCATTCCCCCATAGCGGCTCATACTTGCCGTTCTGCTCCTCCTGCGCTCGGCCACAACGTCAGGATCCCACACCCCAGCGAAGATATCGTCACATTCGTCCTCATCGTCGGAGTCAAACACAACAACGTCATCGCCGTCTTCTCGGTGGTCATGCGGGTGGCCTTCATCCACCTCTGGCACATCCGTATCCTCCCAGCCGTGAAAACCAACAACCCGCCTCGTTTCAAGAATGAACTTGCCGACCTTGTACTTTTGCTCGGGTTCTCGCGCATCGACGTACTTCCACCCAACGAGACTTCCACACGTCACACAGCTAATGTCCGCTACAATGTGCTGCCCCGTAACGAGCTCTCTCCGTTCGGACTTTCCGACTTTCACGTTGACTAAGTCCGTCGGAGATGTTGAGCATGACCATGCAGTTGCAACCTTGTTAAGGGTGGGCGAGCGCGGGCAGCTTGGTGTGGCAACGGACGAAGGAGGAGACACGAGGTACGCGCGGCCGTGGCGGCCGTGGAAGCCCTTGCTGATGATCTGGTCACGGAAGGCCAGGTCCGTAGAGCAGCTGCTGCAGCGTAGCGTTGCCGGGTGCGCGCGAGAGAGGCGGCGGCTGGGGAAAGGGGATACCGGGCCGGTGGGGGAGGTAGGGGAGATCGGAGAGGAAGAGAGGGATGGGACGCTGGCGCTGCTTGGACTGGCCGGCTCAGACGCTCGAGACGGATCCGAGGGGCGCCGACGACGGAAGGGAATTCGGAAGGATGGGAGGAGATAAAGAGGGAACGCGGGCACGGCATTGCTGTCTGCGGCGGAAGCCGGGCTGGGCCGACGGAGGGATAGTATTTCCAGCATGTTGCCCGTGTGGTTCTCGGTGGCTCGAACAGGAGCTGAGGTCGAGACTCAATGTCCAGCTCTGAGGGACGGAACCATAACTCGAACTACTGTCTAGTATGCGGCACGCAGGATGGCCAAAATGATGGAAAGGAGCTCTTGAAGGGGGGACCCGAAAGTAGTCGCCTGACGACAGGGCTGGGGCAGACAGGCTCCTCGCGTGAGAGCGAATGTCTCACATCTCACAGGAGCGAAATGTTGACGCAATGACCAAACAGACCAGCTGACAAAACCCGAGTTCCCCGCATTGTCTTCTTTGTCGCTCCCCCAGGTTTATCAGTGGTCGAACAGCCGCAGGTGAGGGGATGTCCCCGCTCCGACTGCCGCCGGGCTGCGTCCAATAACGAAGCTGAGCCGCATGAAGTTGAGCTCCCTGGTTTCCAGGCCTCGTCACGGCCAGCTTGGCCAAATTTGAATCACACTCGCAACTTGAAGTTGGCGTTCGCTCTTGATGCCCCCAGCTCCTACCTCACTTAGGGTAGGTCTGCTTCCAAGTCCAAGTTGAAAAAGTGCAGAGACGCGAAGCTCCTTGTTTCACAGAGTGTCAACTGCTCAATCTCAAGACCGGAGTGCGCGCTCGTTTGTACCGTTCATCCGTCGGAGGTTCTGAAACGCAAGGCAGGGGAAGCTGTGGTGTTGGCAGTCCCGCTTTTGATGCCACGTGACTCCAGTCCGACAAACGTCAAGGAACCCCACTTTTGCCACTTCTTTCAGGGTTGTTGCTCTCTTGGTTTTCCCTCAGCTTCACCGCACTTCGAGCCCAACCGCCAAAAGCGAGACTTCGCCCCAACCCTGATTCAGAACCTCGATTGACGTCCACTTCAAGCCACATCCTCTCCGACTTAGCTCTCGCCGATTCGCACCAGTCGAATTGACTCGATCACCCTCTCAACCCGCAGTTTCGCAACCAGCAATCTGGCATCCCGCAGCAATGGCGCCCATGAAATCACCGAAATCCAATTCCAGTAGTAATCATTATGGCGAGGACATTGTCCGTCAGGTCGATATCCTCGCCAGCTGCTACGTCGTCGACTCGGCCATGGCCTCGCTGAAGGGCTTGCACTACTGCACTACGGGTCTCGCAGGGGCCGAGTGGTATTCCTGAGGTCCCTTCCACGGGACTTCCATCGCCGCCATCAAGCCCCCCCCTCGCGGCCCTCACGACGACCAACCAGCTCGCGCTGACTCCCAAGGCGAAGTCATCATCACCGCGCGCCGCCAACGTCGGTCGTCACGGCGCCAGCACTCCGGACAGTGCCTGGCAGCGCCGTCGAGGGGGGGCAACACTGCGCATCAGGGAAGAATGTGAGAGGTTCTTTTGCGAGACGCTGCGCGCCATGTTTCTGGGTGAGAGGAACGCGGCGCTGCAGGTCCCGGGCCTGGCCAGTGTTTACGACAATACGTACAACCACAACAACACCATGTACCACACCCAAGGACAACAGATGCATGCTGCCATCGGACAGCATGGGCAGCTGACGCCGCCTGACGACTTCCCCATCGCGGATGAAACCATGATGGGCAGCCGCCGAGGTCTGGGCTATGCTGGCCGTGGCATCCTCAGCTGGCTGGAAATCTGGGACTACGCAGGTGGTTCCAGCTTCCGCGGCTTCGTGGCGGAAGATGCCGGCACGGGGACCACGTCACTGTTTGTCTTTTTTGATGCCCATGCCATTACTCGCGACTTGAAGCAGGCGTATGTCCCTCCTCCCTTCTACCGCCAGAACTTTACCCCACACTAACATGACTCCCAGGCTCGTTGCCTTGATAGAACTCGCCGAGAGCCCGCTTGCCTGCTCGCACATGGTCATCTGTATCGAACGCTCGATACCTGAGGAGGACGCAAAGGCACTGACAAAGGGACTTCAATGGGCTGGTTTCTCGCTTACCACGTTTGACTTTTGGTCCGGCGGGTTCGACGTACTCAGCCCTCGGTGGCTATTTATGGGTATGGAGGTTTAGGCGAAGCGAACTGGTTAGTGGCAGCTTTTGTATGGCTTTCTCAATGGAACCCGAGCGCTATTTTCTCTCTTAGTTTCCACATTTCCCTGTCTTTTTTCATTGAGCTCATGAGATTTTTCCATTTGGCATCCAGCTTTGGCGCGTCTAGTTGGCATCTACGGAGAAACAGAAAAGTCGCGGTGAAATTCTATTCCAAAAAAGCCCACGCGTCGATTGTTCCAGATTGGCATTGTCAAAGGTCGCCCTCAAATTTCCTGACCGCCAGTCCCTTCTCGCCCAGGTGGTCCTTCACTTGCTGAACGGTGTACTCGCCCCTGTGGAACATGCCAGCTCCGAGGGCGGCGTCTGTTGTTGTCTCCTGGAACACCTCAAAGAAATGGCCGGGGTTACCGGCTCCGCTGCTCGCGATGACCGGTATCCTGATGGCCTCCTTCACCTGTGTGATCAGCTCCAGGTCGAACCCGCTGTTTGTGCCATCTTTGTCGATGCAGTTGAGCAGAATCTCTCCAGTGCCCATAGCCTCAACTGCCTGGGTAAGCTCGATAACGTCGAGATCCCTGGTCTCGCGACCGCCCTTGATGGTGCAGGCGTACCAGCAGTACTCCTCACCCTTAGGACCCGGATACCTCGTCTTGAGGGTGGCATGACGTGTGGCGTTTGGCTTGGAAACATACACCCTCTTCGGGTCCACGCTGACAACCACCGCCTGGTTTCCATACGCCTTGCTGATCTGCTCGATGGCCGTGTTGCCGTACAAGGCCTTCCCGTCCCTGTAGTAGTCCTCAGCGGCCAGCACGGCATCGCTGCCAATAGAAACCTTGTCGGCTCCGCTCTTGAAGTACATGGTGGCGATCTCCAGGGCCGACACCTTTGTCCCATCGACGTCCACCGTGTCGCGGATGCCGCCTCCTATCGTCAGGGGGACGAACACCGTCTCGGACGTCCTCCGCAGAATTTCCAGCATGGGAAGATCGGCAACCGGGCAGTCGCGGAAAGAGGTGATGTTCAAGAAGGTGACTTCGTCGGCGCCTTGTTCGTAGTATTTCTTCGCCATCTCAACGGGCTTGCCCAAGTTCCGAACGTTCCGATCATCGGACTTCTCGCGCACGTCGTACTGATCTCCCTTGGTGACCACCAAGTCTCCTTGGTCGTTTGCCCGGACATCGAGGCAGGCAATGACACGTCTGGTCAGCCCTTCCTGCGCGATCATCTGGGCCCCGCTACCGCTGAAGCCCTGAGGTGGATTCGCCGAAAGAGCTTTGGCCCCTGACCCATCAAGAAACGCGCGGATCACCCTCAACCCCGCGACGCCGCTCTTTTCGGGGTGGAATTGTGTCGCCAACACGTTCCCCTTGGCCACCGCTCCAACAAACGTCTCATCCCCATATGTCCCGGTTGCCACGGCCCATCCAAGCGCTTCCAACTCTCCCTTCTTGTATGGGTACTTGTAGGAGTGGACGTAGTAGTACTTTGAATCCGGGCGCAGGTCGTAGAGCGTTGGGTTCGTTGGGCACGAGGCGTTGTTCCATCCAATGTGAGGGACAGACTTGGCCGAGTCATCGAACCGATCGAGGGATCCTGGGATCACGCCAAGGCCCGGGCAGTCGGGGTTCTCGGCAGATGTGGCAAAGAGGGCCTGCAGTCCGACGCAGATGCCCATGAATTGTTTCCCGGCGTCGATGTGAGCGCGAAGGGCGGGGAGATAGCCGGCGGAGGAGAGCTGGGAGAGGCAGTGGCCGAAGTGGCCGACGCCGGGAAGGATGAGTTTCTGGGAAGAGTCACGTCAGTTTCTACAAACACAGAAAATGTAAGTCACATCCAGTGGCGTTATACCTCAGCATTCGCAACCTCTTCTGGCGACCGGACCCATTCGACCTCATAGCCAACTTTCTCAATGGCGTTGACGAGGCTGCGCACGTTGCCGGCGACGTAGTCGAGGAGGTGGACGGTCGGCATTTTGAACGCTTGGATCAATAATTAGAGGACAAGCAGAGACGTCAGGAACTGTTCCGGGCTTTCTCAGTGGTGGCCGGCACCAGCGTCAAATGAGTCAACGGCTGCATGGTCTCAAAATCTTCTGGGGCATCGATCGCGCGTATCAAGGGCGGGGCAGTTTCTAGGGTCCGACAATCGCAACAACCCCGCCGTGACCGACAGGGATCTTGGTTTCTGCCGCCTGTGACCGCCAAGATTTGCTGCAACTTCCCCAGGATGGGACGGGGAGAGCTCTGAACTCAGTCTGGAATCCTTCCAATCCATTTCATGGAGCCTCCCGCCATTGACGACACGAACTTCCGCATTTCCAATCTTGCATGCAACACAACAGGACGAACATTCCTTTGCCGTTCTCGGGCCGAAACACTCAACAAACACCCCTTCAGGGTAACTCGGAATGGAGCGCAATCGGGTGCCCGTTGTGGCCAAGGCAAGGGACGAAGATGACGGGTGGGAGTACGAATATTCCACGACAGAAACCGAGGTATGGGCGTCCTTCAGGTCACCAACCAAGAGACCTCCCTTGGCTGACGATTCTTCAAACAGACATACTACCTGACGTTGGATCTCTCCGTTCGCGACTTTCTCGAGCGGCGGACCGACGACGTCGTGCATAACACGAGAACAGGCTACCGAGTGTGGTACAATCCGCTCTTCCATGCGCCCGAGTCCAAGACCTCGAATACCGACCTCCTCGACGACAAAGACGCCGATGACGTAGAACTTCCAGAGCGTGAGGACGTTTACCTTGATACGATCGGAATGCCATCAGCCCATCCCCTGTCGGGAACGCCCATTGATCCCCTTCTCGAAGGGTCGGCTTCGACAAACGAGCAATTGGGCGCCCAAACCAGCCACAGGCCGGTGGAGCAACTCCAGATATTGGATCTCCATTCCGCGGAGCCCATCGTCTCATACCGCAACCACGTGTTCCGTGGCTCCTGGTGCGAGAACATCGGTACCGAAATGATTTTCACCCCGCACGACGAAAGCGCGCCTCTCCCGGCCCTCCGACATCTCAACCAGAACATCGACCTCATAGCAGCCAGCGCGACAAGGATCAATTTCCAGGAGGCGACGTTGATGCCAAAGGATGGTAACGGCGGCCAAGACAACTTGTTTCTGGGCGTGGCATACTGCGAGGAAGACATCCCGGAGCGGTACAAGCGGAATGGCGGCATCTACGTCCACATCGGGGGCGACAAGAACGGCCAGCGGCAGCCTCAAGCGCATTTCCTAGAAGACCTGATTGGGCTCAAACGGAAGCGCGGGGAGACGGACGAGGTCACCGTGCAGCCGCTAGAGACGAAGCAGAACAAGCTGATGATGGAGGACGAGGAGGAAGAGCGCCGCCGGAGGAAGCTGCGACAGGACCATGCGAGGAATGTCCGGTGGCGCGACAAGAGGAGGGAGCAGAGGGAGCTGGGGCTGGAGGTGCCAGAAAAGAATTACGTCCCGAGGGCGAGGGGGAGAAGGGGGTGGCCTCGGAGAGCCCGGCGCGCGGCGCTTATTCGACGCGACACCGGCGCGATATCGCGGTTTGCGCCCAGGCCCGATCGGACGGCCGGCGGTTCGACCCCTACACCGGCGCACTGGAGTGACATTCGCGGCGCGAAGAGTGGATGAGATATCGGGAAACACCCCGGCTGATGCGACATCACCAAGCGCATCATCCTTCCCGGACGATCCGGGTGTCGGAGGTGGAGGGCTTGGCGCCGCCTTGTGGGACCTGTTCATTCGCTCCACGAAGCCGGGCTGGTGGATCACCCGCTGCACTAATCTGGAAGAAGTAGTGGTACCCTGTCACAAGGTCAAAGTGGCAGGGGCCGCGGTACCGGTACTCCTTGGCTGACGCATGCACCATGACCCTGCGCGCCTGGGGTTTGCCATCGTCAGCGCCCGGCAGTCCCGATTGTCGTTCCTACTTCTTGCATCAAACTGGACGACTCTCGCAACTCGAACCTTGATTTCCGCTTCCTTTCTCTCCGGCCCTGGATCAGGCTTCCTTTCCTTTCTTCCTCCGACTCTCTTCTCCTGTCAATTTGTTTTGTTATGGCCGTCAGCAGGTGACTGCGCCACCGTCCGAGTCGAATCTCGCCTTGCCGCTTACACCGCTCTGTGTGAGACCATCCATCCCCGCCCGACACCTGACCACTGAAACACCACCAACAAAACCAAGAAATCCGCCGCTCTTCTGATACCCCCGTTTCTCGGTCGAACCCCAACGAACATTTCGACTTCCACGTTCCTGCCCACGCTACCACCTGTTTGCCATGATGGTTTTCACTATCCGCCGGGTGACAATCGCCACTTTCTTTGTTGGCGCCCTCGTCCTCGTTCTATGGCTTCTCCCTCGCCTCCTTAATCCAACACCGCCCGATGCGCAGGAAAAAGAGCGGGACAAACACTGGGTTAACACGTCGCCAAACTGGTTCGACCGCCAAACGTGTCGCTGGCTGGGCCTGTGTGGCATCCAGCACATACGATGGGATGCGCCGGCGCTCCGAGACAATGGCGGGCCGTCGACTCTGCATGAGCTCAAGATGTTGGCCCTTGGTTTGAGCGCAGGTTGGACATTTACGGAGAAGTCGGGGCTCAGTGACTGGGAGACGGCACCCGCAACCAAGGACCTGAGGCGGGGCCCCCAAACGGCCAGCACCAGTGGCGGGCAGATCTTGGACAAGGTCCCAGACTACGTGCTCGACCACGCACCGCTGGTACATCTCTATTCTGGGGAAAATTTCTGGCCGTCAGACATTACCGAGCATGTCCGGCACCTCAAGCCTTTCGTGGGCGGCTCTTTGGTGAACACCTCCGGGCTGCTGGATCTTGGAAACCTCGGGAACCTCATGAAAGTCAACGGCACAGTCTTCTTGACCAGCGATGATGATGTGGAACAGAGGCCAGAGTGGCTCCATAACCGGGCCGGCGTCCCGAACCCCTTCGAGGACGACGGACAAGACGGGAACCAAGACGGCTCGGATGATCACCCTGCGCGCCCTGAAGATGGAACCTCCTGGTGGGACGCCGATAGAGACCACCCACCTCATCGCATAATTCCGCCAAAGAAGTCGTCTACTGACAGACATCGGGGGCTTCGGAGGCGGGGAGCCGTCTCCAACGAACAGCGCCCCATCGTCCGCCCGGCGTTGGAGGGCGGCATGCCCAATGCCAGCGGCTTCTCCAACGCCCCCGCGGTTCTTGTCTTGGTTGACAAAGGCGCTGGCATCATTGATGCCTTTTGGTTCTTTTTCTACAGCTACAACCTTGGCCAGACGGTGCTCAAGATCCGTTTTGGCAACCACGTCGGCGACTGGGAGCACTGCATGGTCCGCTTCCAACATGGCATCCCGCGCGCCATGTTTCTGAGCGAGCATGCCGGTGGCAAGGCATACATGTGGAAAGCCCTGGAGAAGCGAGCACTGAAGGATGGGAAGCACGCGCGGCCCGTTATCTACTCGGCCGTGGGCAGCCACGCCATGTACGCTTCGCCCGGGCTGCATCCGTATGTCCTGCCATTCAAGCTGCTGAAGGACATCACCGACAAGGGTCCGTTGTGGGATCCAGCCCTCAATCATTTCGCATATTGGTATGACTACGAGGTGGACCGGGACGAGGCCGTAAACTCGACTATTCAAGAGCGCTCCAGCCTCTCGCCTGCGGCATCCAACCCCGACTTGCCCACATCCTGGTTTCATTTCGAAGGGTCCTGGGGTGACGACATTTACCCGCTGAGTGACCAGCGTCAGTGGAGGTTGTTTGGGGAGTACCACTACATCACCGGTCCGTTGGGGCCCAAGGCAAAGTGGCTTGACAGGAGGAAGGTGTGCCAGACTGAGAAGTGCCTCATCGTGGACAGCATTGCTGCGGGGAAGAAGTCAGCTTGGTACTAGACACGACAATGCTGGGAGTGAAGAGCACAGCCTGGCTTGCGCATGGCGGTAGATGGGAGTGGCGTTTTCGGTGATACCCTTTTGCTTCATTTTTTGGGGGGCATTTCCTTTATAACACCCTGCAATAGAAACAGCTTGCGTTCCTCTCTTTTGCCGTCAGGCAGACAAAAGGTACTTGTGGGCTTGCAAATGTGACACGACCAGCTGCAGGATTCCGTCCTCTGGGAGTTGTTCAGTCATTGGGCGTGTGTAGACACCGTCATCGTAAACGTATTTACTTGCAGGCATACCCTGGGCGAGTATTTGAATTGAAGAGAATCCAGACTACAGAACGAGACACTGATGACCAGATGTTAAAGCATGTTCCCCAAAACCTTCTTCTTGGCATGCAGCAATGAACCCAGCGCTGAGGCCGACCGTTTGTCCGCATTCCCGGCCACCCTCGATTGTGATAAAGCGACCCTCTTTGGTGCGGCATCCCTAGCGGTTGAGGATGCTGGGACGCTGACGCCACGCCGGGCACGCGACTTTTTCACCCAACCTGAGCCAGTCGGCATGCTCGACTCCTTGTATGTCTCGTCGATGCTGTCCTCGGCATCGTGTTCCTCCAGGACAGGTTCAGGGCTGCTGGTTAGGAGCGGCACGACCTGAGATCCTTCCGGCGGCACAAACGGTGACTCGGACGAGCGAGCCGACCTCTCTGATTTGGCAGAGATGGCACGAGACCGCTGTTTGGCCGCGGTGGAGGAACCGCGTTCTACCTTGACTCCATGAATCTGCTTCTTTGGAGTCGGCTTCTCGGTAGGCTTGTGACTAGTTTGTGAGCAAGGTTGGAAACCTGTTGCGGGAATCGATTCTCGGTGTCGTCTTCGGCGTCGCTCTCGGCGTTGTCGCTGTCATCCTCACTCGTGTCCGCGGCGTCGACCTCGCATGTGCCATCGAAACTGTCGAGCCGCCGGATGACCTCGTGGTACTCTGGATTCTCAGGAACATGCGACCTCTGAGCCGTGATGGCTGCCATGACACCCTTATGGCTTGGTGACTTTGATGAGATGGTGGAGGCGGTAATCCATACCTCGCTGAGAGACGGAAACGAAGCATCAGATGAGTCCGAGTCTGAAGCATCGTCACCGCTATGCTCTACTCTATCATCGCTTCCCACAAGTCCATCTTGGTCATGGCCACCATCGTCTTCCGGATTTGAACCACCCGCCGCAGGGCCATCGTCAAGGCCATGGAAAGTGTCATTCCCCAACTCGATGCTGAAATCAGGATCAATCTGCCTCCCGCTGTGAAGACTGCCGGTCTCGGACGACGGCAAGTCTAGTTGAGGGTAGTGACGCGGCGTTCCCCATATGGCTCCGAGACGGGGTCGGGAAAGCCGTGGAATGGCTCAAGAAGGATGGGTTGCGAGTCGACATGGTTGGGTGCCCCCTGCGAAGGCGGCTCGGGGCTGCTGGTTCCCCGGCTTTGGGGCTGCGAGGGTTCAGAACAGGCGAGGGTAGTGACGTACGCTTCGTTGAGCTGCTGTGATGGACTGCTCAGGTCTAAGCAGGCATTCTCGGTAACTGAGGAATCAATGTCCTTAACGGAAGCCGGCGTCATTGATGAGCAGGCTGATCTCATGCCGGCGGTCCTCAGACATCGATTCATCGGCGGGCTCCTGGGGAACGCTGGTCTAAGAGATGATGCTTTGACCGCCGGACTGTGTGTCAATATCCATACCATGAGGATCCCCTGAGCTCTCAGCCTCCATTCCAGGCTGTTCAAGGGTTGCAGACAGCACCCTGCTCTTGAATGGCCCGGGCCCTTGTTGGTGTGTGTGGTGTTGTTCAGAGCCAGGCTGCTGTTGGGCAGAATGAGATCCTTCGGCAACGCCGGGAGCAGGTCGGAGAATCCGTGGCTCGACCATGTCTGCCAACTCGAGAGTGCGGTACCCCTGGGCGGTGGCCTCTTCTTCACTCTCATCGTCCATCCCAGGCAACTCGAACTTGTCATAAACTCGATTCCCTTCGTCGTCATACACCTTCTCGTTCTGATCAAGATTCCGATCTCGTTTGGCCAGGCGAACTGTCAGCATACCCTCGTCAAGGACGTCTACCACAATGCCGGTAAGGGCAAACACCTGAGGCTGCCAGCTGGTTTTGGAAAGCAAGATCTGCTTCCATGTCAGGACCATGCCGGGCTGTGCCATGCCGGATTGGAAAGTGGGCAGAGTCGACAGATCGGTTGGGAGTGGCGGCAAGTCGTCCTCATCCAGAGTCTGGCTAGGCCCCTCTTGCCACCGTGCAGTTGTCTCTTCTGGCACATCGTCGTAGTTGAGGACTGTGTCCACGAACCCACTGTCACCGCCATGGTTGAAGTATGAGTTTGTCGTATCATCTTCGTCTGCTTCATAGCCCAAGGAATCACCGGCATACCTCCTCCTCTTGGCACTTGATCGATTCCCTTCGTCAAGAAACTCAGACTGATTGCGCTCCTTCCGTTTCGACCGTCCACCGCGCTGGTTCTTGTCGCCACGAAAGTATTGCTGCTGGGGATCCCATCGCTGAACAAAAGGGAAAGGAGGCTCGCTGAGTTCCACTCCATGATGGCAGCATTCCACACCACGGTAAATGATCTTTTCCTGCCACGAATCCCGAGATACGTGCGGCGGAGTGTTAGGAGATGAGTTTGTCGCAGAGTGTTGTGCAGGGGTCAATGTCTCGGCTGGGTCTCTGTTGGGTGTGCCAGCCGTTGGGGGTGGTGGGGTCGGCTGAAGGAAACTGAGCCTTTGAAGCAGTAACTCCTTTTTGGCGGCGATGGTTTTTTGACTGTCAACAGCCGGGAGACCTTCCCCGGTGGCAGCGGCCTTCAGAGCCTTGAGCGCGGCTCTCCTCCGGGCGTTTCGTCTCTGCGTCGTCGTCTTGCCCTGCCCTGGTGGCACAGGCGCCGGCGGAGCCTGGCAAGCGCCATTCGTGTGCTGCGATTCTTGAACGGACGATCCACGCGAAGCTGGTGGCTGGATTTTGGAGGTGTCGCTGTCCCAGCCCTGATCGGCGCTGGGAGTCTCACTGGCGTTGTCATCGGAGGAACTTTCCACACTGGAAGAATCGGATTCATCGCTTTCATCCCCGCTGGTCGAATCGTCACTAGAGGATCCAGACTCGGGGCCACTCGCCGAATCCAGATGTCCTTCGACGCCGGATTTGCCGTCGCCGTGGTGATCGAGGTCGTTCGCGCCGTCGCTGTCATCATCATCACTATCGTCATCGCTGTCGCTGTCACTGCTCGTTTCGGCCTCACTGGCGCTTTCGCTTTCTTCCTCGGTGCTGGTCCCGCTATCGCTCTCGTCCGCTATGAGGGTTGGCGCTGTTTGAAGGAGCCTCGCACTAGCTGCCTTGTGCCTCTTGGAAGATGCAACCTCCGGACCACTGTCGCTGTCGTCGCCACTGTCGTTGCCGTCGCTTTCTGCATCGCCCTGACACTCGCTGTAGTCATCACTGTGGTCGTCACTTTCATCCAGCTCGCTGCCGTCTTCATCTGCCATGGAGGGCGACGAGTGGCCTCCCTGTGCGATGTCGTGGTCAAACTTGATATGAACTGGGGCCTTCACGGGATGGCCAGACTTGCGCATCGTCTCCACCAGTCGGGCGGCAGCGGTCCCGGCGAGGATCGAACCGCTGGGGAAGCCGCGCTGGTCATAGTGCTTAACCATGGAGGAAACCGATTCTGCTTCACTCTCGTCATCGTCCTCATCTTGCTCCGCGGCCACGGGTCTGGGTGCTGAATGATTGGTGCGCGACACCACGGCGTCCAGGGTCATGAGTGGTTGATGGTCCATCCGAAGCCCCAGATAGGTAGATCCGATACTTCCGTCGTGAGACGCCAATGCCCGTTCACATGCATCGGCTGGGACCGTTGGAAAAGCGGCTCGGAGTGCCGAGATCTTGTCAAGGGTGGCGAGATCTAGCCTGTTGGTGTCCTTCTGCGCGGATCGGCGATTTGGGCACTCCGATAACCCGGTGGGCGCTGTGGTTTGTCCTTGAGTCTCCTGATTGTCCGTCTCGAGATCTCGAAGCTCATCCAGTAGCGCCTCCTCTTCGGTGAGATTTACCGAGTCCCCATCCTCGTCAACATCTTGGTCAACATCTTCCTCCACAAAATCCCCATCAAATTCGTCTCTGTCCTCTTCATCCTCGTCCTCATCGATATTGTCGAACGGTGCGCGGATTCGGACGCGCCGACCAGCTCTGTCGTCTTCGCCATGCTCGGTGAGGAGGAATCTTGGTGTTTCCTCCTCGTCGTCATCGGCGTCGTAGGCAATCCGTCGGCGCTTGAGAGGGGGGATCTTGACGTGGGGCCGGTCTCTCGGGGCCCTGAGCCGCGGGCGGCCAAAGGCGACGCCGTCAATGAGGTGTTGGCCGTCGACTGAGATCTGATCCCGGCCACTTAGTCGTCGCTTTCGTCGGTCGCCGGTGTTCAAGGGTCGAATACTGCGAGGCGGGAGGTCAGCAGGGACCAACTGGAACGGGAGCACTTGAGATGCGCTTACAAGACTTCCTCGTCATTCTTCAAGACGACGGAAACCGGCTGGAAATGCAGGCAGTCAAAGCCATGGCCGGCGGAGTCTCGAAGCTGAACAGCATAGTCCTCCAAGCCCCAATCGCCGCTCTCCAGTGGGATTATCTCGTTGACCTGTTCTAACAGGTTGGCGATGGTCGGGTCGGAGTCGAGCTGCAGGGCGAAGACTACTCGCACCTCGGGGAGAGAATGACGGCGCACCACGAGGCGGAGACGGAGGCTGTTGTTGTCTCTCATCTTGGGCCGGGATGCGAGCCAGATGACGGTCCCGGACTGAAGTTTAGTTCGGATTCAGAGACCCAACAGCGGATCGGTGGCAGGGAGGGTCACATTGGATCGGGTGAACACTGGCAGTTCAAGTCGCGTGCTGGGATTGAGACCGGGGCAAGGCGCGTGGGGATATTTCGGGTTAGCGCGTTTGCTTAGTGGGGCTGCTTCCTTCAATTCTTATCGTTATCGATGGGATGATGTGCTCTGGTTCAAACCACTTCACCTCGGTCTATTGCTGTTGGCCAATGGAGGACCATCCCTTACTCACACATCGGTTGAACAAGATATTGACAAGGGCCAGCATCACAAAGACACAACCACGGTCTATACACAAAGGTATCTATCACAGGAAGAGTTACAAGAGCCTGGGGCATGCTCAGAGTGGCAAGCTCCCCATATCCAACATGTGGCCCATCTTCTCGATCTGCAAGCCTCGCTGTCAGCTGGGAAGAGAAATTGAACTCGTTTGGTCCCAGGGGTCCTACCTTTGTCTTCAAATAGCCTTCCACCTCGGGCGCCCTGAAGCCGCCCTTTCCCTTCCACGACAGCGGCACCATGGCAACCCGTTCTTTGACGACAATCTCACGGTGGGGACCCTCGACAGCGCGAATCTTGTCCGGGTTGTTGGTCAAAAGCCGGATGTCCTTTTGGCCGAGATCCAGCAACATGGCGGTAGCCAGACCATAGCTGCGGGCGTCGGCTGGGTGGCGCAGAAGCAGATTGGCCTCGACCGTGTCAGAGCCCAGATCCTGGAGGTTGTATGCCTTGAGCTTCTCTCCGAGTCCGATGCCGCGGCCCTCCTGCCGCAGATAGATGATAATGCCACCAGCCGTGTTGTTGGGCAGAGACATCAGCCTCGCCGCCTCGTCCAGTTGTTCTCCGCAGTCGCAGCGCGCGGACCAGACCGTCTCTCCCGTGTAGCACTCGCTGTGAATGCGGACCAGGGGCGGCAACTGTGCTGGCTGCTCTGTTGTCTCGGTATTTGAGGGAGCATCGCTGCGATTCTGGGTCGATCTGGAGAGCTGGCTCGTCGTCCTCCCCGGGTACAGCCGCCCAGTGTATGCGCCTCGAACAAGACGGTCCAGCTCGGTTTCGCCCTTCCTCACGGCATCCAATGACTTGCTTCGAATGTCGTGGCCAAAGACAATCGCCAGATGCTCCTTGTTGTCGACATTGTTCGTGTACAAGTGTAGAAACATCTCGGCCCCCGATGTCGTTGGTATCCGCGCGCGTACGACGCATTCGACGTGTGGCAGGGTTTCTAGAAGTCGCGGTTGCTTTGTGCCACACCCCCCGGATGGTATTGAGCTGTCGACTGGGATGCCGCGTGGCTCTGAGGTGACGGTAGGCTCTGCATTGTTCGGGGTGGCGGTCCCGGGTGTCGCTGGGGGTGTGAAGGCTGGGGAGAGGAGAGAGACAGGCGGCGGCTGGGTCAAGGGCGTTCCTGATTGTGCGGGCAAGGTCGGCAACGGATCGGTGTCGTCGTGGCCGCTTCGGGAAGAGGGGTCGACGGAAGAAACAGAGAAATCGGCCTGTTCGACGTCCTGGTCGGGGTGTGACGTGAGGCGGGAGTCGTGTGGCGGGGAGTAGAAGGGCGGTAACCGCATCCCGGCGGGCTGCAATTGCCGCATCTCGGAGCCAGGCATAGCGACAGGGCAAATGTTGGTAGACGGCGGGCCGGCAATGTCGCTTGTGGACTCGGGTGCGTCGTGGGGATGGGGATCGGGATCGGGAAGTGCGAGGTTGCTGGGATCTTCTTGGAAGCGAGGTCCAGGGGCGTGGTTCAATTTCTATCGCAAAAATCCGAGAGAGATGCGGGAAACCTTGGACCTGCCGCTCTGTCGCCGTTCGTTCGCAGTCGCTTTGCTGAGTGGGCAGAATACAGGTTGAGGCGTTCGGTCGGCGTCATGACAGAGCGTTAGTCATGCCCCAAGTTTCCAATGCGGTGGTGGTTGCCCCTCGGAGTTGCTCGGTCCCACATGCCCCGCATTTCAGGGGCTCCGAGGAACCTTTGGGGTGGGCCTGGATCTGCATTTTTTGTCCTCGGTGCCTCGTTCATGCTGTTCCCTGCAAAGAGAGGCTCAGGACTTAACCTTGTGTCACTGTATCCTATCAGATCATCCACGGTTTGAGACCAGAAATGGAGACGGCGTGTCTTCTCGTGGCCCTTGACGGATAGGTCCGCAAATCTGCACGTGTTGGCAAGCGAGGTGCCGAGACATTGGATTCCCGAATTTCGGATCAATCTGCGACTTTCCGATGCCCAAGCCTGGTGTGGCGCCCCGAAAAGTTGGGGTTGCCCAGGATTTTGGCCCAGAGCCGCACAAGTCCCCATGCGGGGATTGTTTTTCTCTTGCTTCTTTCGGATGGTGCAGGGGCGGATCTTCGGATACACACCCGGAGCCGCACCCCAGGCTAAGTTCTCGCCTGCCAACATGTGCTGCTGTTCCGGGCGAGTCGTCTCCTTCTCCGTCCATGGCACCGGCACGCCGTCCCTTTCCAGTCCATCAAACTACTGCCACCCCTGTCATGGTGCCTTGGCTCTCCTCTTGGACGCGGGGCATCCGGTCGGGAACGGAGGATGAGGGGCCGACAGTGGTGGTAATGGGGTACAAGAGGAGGAAGACAAACGGGACTCGGATGCAGATGAGAATCAAGACAAAAGCGCACCTGGGTCGTCTCCCGTTCTCAAGTCACGCTCCCAGCCATCAACCTCGACACTTTTCCTCTCGTTTCGGGTGACTTCACGACACAATGCGAACTTCATCCCTCCTTGCGGCCCTTGCTGCAGGCGGTCTCGTCTCGGCCACCTCTAGCCAAAAGGATGTCGAGGCGAGGACTGCTGATCTCAACCCCTTCCAGGGCAAGACACAGTTTGTCAACCCCAAGTGGGCAGACAAACTCGACCAAACCTTGCGGTCGTTCCTGTGGAAGGGCGACCTCATCAACGCCGGGAAAGTGCTCAAGATCCAGCACACCATGAGCACCTTTGTCTGGGTTTCCAAGCGTGCCGACCTTTCCAACATCGACCAGGCCATCGCCACTGCCCGGAGGACCCAGAGGTTGACCGGCAAGAAGCAGATCGTCGGCCTGGTGCTCTACAACCTCCCGGACCGCGACTGCAGCGCGGGCGAGAGTGCCGGCGAGCTTCATAGCGACGAGAATGGCCTCCAGCTGTACAAGGACGAGTTCATCAAGCCGTATGCTGAGAAGGTTGCCGCCGCTAAGGACTTGACCTTCGCCATCGTCCTCGAGCCCGATTCCTTGGGCAACGCCGTCACCAACATGGGCATCGAGCTCTGCGCCAAGGCTGCCCCCGTCTACCGCGAGGGCATTGCTCATGCCATTGCGAGCTTGCAATACGATCACGTCAACCTGTACATCGACGCTGCCCATGGCGGCTGGCTGGGCTGGGATGGAAACCTCCCCCTCGCAGCCAAGGAGTTTGCCGGTGTTGTCAAGCTGGCTGGGGAGGGCAAGAAGATCCGCGGCTTTGCCATCAACGTCTCCAACTACAACCCATTTAACGCTGCTGTCCGGGAGAACTACACCGAGTGGAGCAACTCGTGGGACGAGTCTCACTATGCCACATCCCTTGCTCCCCATCTCGAGGCCGAGGGCCTCCCTGCACACTTCATCATTGACCAGGGCCGTGTCCACCTTCCAGGTGCCCGTAAGGAGTGGTGAGTCTAACAGAAACAACGGATGTTTTATCAGCCAACTGCTAACCTTTCACACAGGGGCGACTGGTGCAACGTGCAGCCTGCCGGCTTCGGTCCTGCGCCGTCCACGAAGACCACCAATACTGTTGTCGATGCCCTTGTCTGGATCAAGCCGGGTGGTGAGAGCGACGGTCAGTGTGGCATGGCTGGGGCCACAAAAGCCGGAGAGTGGTTTGACGAGTATGCGCAGATGCTGGTTAAGAACGCGGACTCGTCTGTGTTTAAGTGGTTTTAAGCCGAGTCAATCGAATGTTAGTGATTAGAGGGATAGTCTGGTTCTTGTTCTTGCACATACTTCAGCTTACATGATAGTTACTGTTTTTTTGTTTTGGCGTCTCATAATGAGCCCTGTCTCCTTGCAATTAGTATTAATTACCCCAGGCTTTCTGACTTGTTGTCCCATATATAACCCTGTAATCCCTCCGAGTCAATTATGTCGAACCGGAGGGGGCAACAAGCCACCGTTGAGTTGGCGCATATCCACCGCTCTTCTATCTGTGTGGCCCAGCCCAGCCAGAGATTTTTCCTGAATCAACGAACAACATCAGAAACAGCTGAACAACCGTTTGAGTTCCATCCTGGCGGTGATATTTGGTGCCGAATCAATTGCTTCATTCCCCGCGCAGTGGTGCGACAAATTAACTCTTCACTTGTTCAAGATTCAGTTCTTCGGTTCCTCAGTTGTTTGGGTAGTTAGGTTTCAATGCTTTAACTAGCTTTTCCGCTTGTGGAGGGATGTGGGTAACGTAACAGTGCAGAGAACCTAACAACAGTGCAGCTTTAAGTCTTCTTACTTCACTCCCTTGGTTCTGATTATTTATCAATTTCTTGCTTCCACTTTCCACTGCGGCCCTCAGCCCACCTAAATTTACGCCTTAAGACTCGTGTTGTGACCCCGTCGCCTCAGCTCTGCTGCTTCAATCATCCCGTACATTGATATCATAATTCCAGTCAATTTCCATGTCATCCTGCTCGCTCATCATCGCGTCACGCTCGTGAAACTTTAAACGACGAAGCAGGCAGCAACTCAAAGGCCTTTGGTGTGCCTCGCCTTGGTGTTCCTCCGGTTGATGAGGTTTGGGCGTTGTTTGACGGAGGCGATATCTGAGACCCGACGGCCGCAGCAGGAGTATTAAGAACTTCAGAGACCATTGGACCTGCCAGCATGACACGAGCCCGCAACCAGACCAGAGCTACACCGTCATCGCCACCCCCGACACTGACCCCTGGAAGGCGGATGCTTTCCGTGACTACTGCCGGCTGCACTACCATGACGATCGGTTGCTCAATCTCGGGTGACGCAGACCGCTTCTCATTCGGGCTCTTCTGCTGGTGGTCGTGGGCTTCGACTTCGGCTTGCGCGTGGCAAAGGGTCACGAGGGGCGTTGCTGACTTGACTTCCTTGCTCCCCAAATCCCTCCATCCGTGCAGGCGATGGGGCGCGACACGCGTCCACAACCTACAGGAAAACTTCAAGGCATCGTCAATCATATCGCCCAGTCGTGATTCTAGGGTTTCGATGCCCTCGGCATTCTGATCCTGAAGCAGGAATCGGGCAGAGGTGCCGAGGAACCGTTCTTTTAGTTTCCGGGCCAAGTTTAGACGTGACTCGACAAACGTGCGGCGAGATTCGTTTCGACCTGCGGCGGCAGCGTCTGTGAGCGTAAATCCGCCCTCGACAAAGAGCCTCATCATCTGGGCACGCCAGTGGTAGGCCGATACTTTGGATTCTTCGTCCTGAGCTGTTTCAACGTCAGCCGACTGAGCCGAGTGCTTGCACTGACAACCAAGTAATCACCTACCCTCGGCAAGCATGTGTAACAGCCTTTCCATGTTGGGCTTTGTGGGTAGGCCAAGAAAAGATGCATTGGAGATGGTTGGCGGCATCATGGACGTGATGAGAGGTGGCGGGAACTGTGGGCTCTTTGGTGTTTGACATGGCCCGGGGCGGACAGGCGCAATACCACCAAAATTGTTCATGTCCATGCGAAGCCCGACCGCGGGCAATTCGGGCAGTGGTTTGGCAGCAATGCCGGGACTCTCGAGGGTGCCAAGGGATGTGGCGACAAACACCCACATTGGTGATGCAATGATTTCCTCACAGATGAAGTTGGCCAGCATCCCATTGAGAAGGGTATGTAAAGCCTCCCTGCCGCCGTCCAGAATTTCAGGGGGGAGACTACCGGTGTCTGTCATCCTCACAAACCCCTTGACATCGTCACAGAGCTCCTGAAGCTGCAGGGGATGCAAACCGACGCTGAGTCTGGAAGGATCCCGGTGCCCGAAAGCCCTCGCCCAGTCATTCCAGGCGGAATCTTGATCGTCAAACCATGCGGAAATCTCCTCGTTCGAGAGAATAGTTGGAAGCCTTTGGGGATGTCGGCTGACCATCTCGAGAAATTGTTCGCCTAACTCCCGCATTCGAGCTTCGTATTCGATCTCTTTCCGGCGGAGTCCTTCGTTCCACTGGCGTGCTCTGCGTTCATGGTGTTGCTTCAGCGCGGCGAGTTTCCGAGTGAGGTCTTGGTTCTCGGCGAGAAGTTCGCGCTCGGTGAGTTGTAATGCTGATATTCGCTGGTACAGACCCTTGTTTTCCTGCACCAACTCGGTCTCCGAGCTCTGTGTGGTTGGTTGTGCCATGGATTGAAGGAACCTGTTGATACGTTCGTCGGCGAGACCCTTCTCGTTGATCGTGTTTTTCTCGACATTTTCGGCCCTGATATCCCCTGAAGTTGCTGGTCTTCGGTGGGTAGACCGAGACCTGTCCCTGGGTGCCTTGTTGGACGCGGCCCTGCTCCTGTGCTGATCCATCCCACCCACTTCATCCCGACGGTCACGGTTCTCCGGACCTCTGCTATTTTCGTGGGAATCTGAGAGGCTGGCTTGCGACTGGCTCCAGGAGCGATGGATACTCTCCACAAGTTGTGCCGCTGACGGGACGTAGTTTTTCGTGAGATCCCCAAACTCGACGATGGTGGAACTGGGGGTGTTCGGCTCTTCGTCAAAGGGTTGCGACAAGTTGCCCGGAACGGGAGTGAGTGGCGGACTGTTTGAGGACAACCCAGTCTGTAGAGCTGAGATAAACCTAGAACTTGCGCTGGGTCGAGGGCTGTTGGAAGAGGGAGTCGCGGCGGTAGGATTGGAGTTCGTTCGCGCAGCGGGGTCCTTGCGGAGCACCACCATCCCGTCTTTCCGCGGCTCGACCGGGGAGAAGGTCATGGAGGTCGAAGTCGCGGGATGAGGCGTGTCTGGACCCATTTCCAAAGTCGGACCCGCAGGTCACCGGGATCAAGATGAGTATCGAAGGTGAGGCTTTGGAGGAAGAGAACACCAAGAAGTTCGGGCCGCAGAGGGTCACCGCTGATCCAGGAACAAGGCCGAAAGCTTGCAAAAGGATCTCTACCGAGCAGGAAGGGACAAGTATGGGGCAAGAGGAAAACCCCTCCTTCAGGAAGTCCATCCCATGCTGCTTGAATCTTTTGCAAATCTGCCCAGCTCTCCATGGACCACGGGCTTTGACAGCCAGGGGCTTGAGGCAAGGACAACGAAAGCTCACTGGCTGCGATGGCAAACAGCGGAGCAAATCTGCAAGAATGAACCGCGTACTGTGCAGCGACGGCGCCTCTGTCAAGGGTGCATGCACCGTCTGGCGGTACGGCGCTTCTTGGGGCGGAAACGGAAGGCATCAGAACATACCGCACGATGTTGCCTGGGGCTGAAGGAAACGAGATTCTTGCAGCTTGCTGGGAAATCCATCTGACTCGAGGTAGAACTGCTGTCGCATTCGTTACTGATTGGGACGGAGGAACATGACTGGTTCCACCTCGTATCTCAGAAAGAAAAGGGTCTCATCCTCCAGCTTACCAAAAAAATCCTCCATCTTCTCAGCTTCAAGCTGTGTTGATCCTTGTTCCGAGAGATGCAGCTAAAGGCGATGACAAGCCGGGGTTCGTCACCTGTGTGGTAGTCATCAAGACGGCGGGACTCTGATGTACACGGCTAAGGAAAGAAAAGTGACTCGGACAAGGCCAGGGCATCAATTGACTCAAACATTGTGCCTGTTCTGCCTTCGCTGCATGCAAATCCGGCCCAAGATTAGCGTGGTGCACAGCTCCTTGAATTGCGGCTGTTGTCAAATCGGCTGCTAAGACGGGGACCAGGTAGTTGCCCCATTTGGGTCTGAATAGACTTCCTCTTTCGGGTCTGAATAGGGAGAAGGGGCCAATGATTGGACTGAAGACCAGGGTGTTTTTTTGGAAGCGCGCTCATGTGTGTGCAATTCTAACCTCCGCACTGTGTTTATTTCTCTGACCCGAGAATCCTGAGAGCAGAGGGTGGTGTGACCTCGCAGCGAAGGTTTCGAGTTGCAGGTTGCTTTGGACAGGCGACAGAACTTCCAGTGATTGATGCTAGAACTCCGTTTTAAAGGGGTCACAGTGCAACTGCAAGATTGAAGCTGGCGCAGGGGACAGTTACAAGTTAACAACACGAGGCTATTCGAAACGACGAAGACCTAAGTGTAACAGGATACTCTGGACAAGTCAAGAGAGGTAGTGTAACGGTCTCAACGAGTGTATTGCAACTAGCTGGCGACGACTCTACGAGTACACTAAACTTGAGGAGGGAAAGGGAAGAGAGGGAAGAAAACAGCTCTTGTGTCACCGCGGTTCACGCCGTGCCTGCCAGAGCCCACAGTGGGGCGTGCTGACATATGGAGGCACAGGCTGTCACGGGCGGGACAGGCAGGTAGTTCAATGACAGTATATTCAGGCTAAGCTATAGTCTCGGGCTCTATCCCGTCGGTACGGGCAGGCTTGATAGTCAAGACGTAGCTCGAGGAGCTACATACTGAACTGGTGCACACACCATAAATCCACAACCACACCACACCCTTCTTCTGGTCAGCGCAGTCTGGTGACGGTGATGTCGTGAATTAGGGGAGGAACGAAGACTTCAACAAGTCATGGCCCAAGGTGACTCCGGAGTCGTATGCATGGCACGCTTCTGACGACAATCAGCTCTGCCCCTCTGGTCAGAGTCTCATCCGCTACTGTCTGCCCTGAGCACGCTCCTCCGAGGTCTCGTCGTCAGAAAAGAATGTTGATTGTCCCCCGCCTTGCCTCCCTCTCGAAAGAGTGAAAGAGAGAAGCTCCTGCAGGCCTATCTAAATACGACGTGGCTTGCACGTGAGAAGCAATATAAAAATGCAATAACGAGGTCCCCCACTGTCTCCCCTGCACGGCGGCGGGTCCCGCTATCAAGTCCCAAACCCAGTGGCTTTTGCCCCAGTTCAATACAGGTCTGGCGACAGCGAGGTGCTGTCGCACCACTGCGCGGGGAATGAAGCAAGTGATTCAGCACCAAATATTACCACCAGGATGGAGCTCAAAGGGTTGTTCAGTGTTGTTGATGTTCGTTGATTCTGGGAACTGTCTGGCTGGGCTGGGCCACGCAGATAGAAGAGGGGTAGATATGCGCTAACCCAGGTGGCTTGTTGCCCCCTGCGGTTCGACACACCCCCCTAGGGCGGGCATCGCCGCGCCCTGGCCTTTCCGTCTTCGTTGTGAGGCCATTCCCAGCTATATAGTGCTCCTGATCCCGGATTTCTTGGTGTTGATCCTCTTGAACTTCCTGCCGGTCATCCTCCCAGAGCTCCTCCATATGGTTCTTCCCTGCGTGCCCGTTCCATTCAGCCTTTCAAATCAGTCCTTTCCTCCCGTGGAGGGGCCTTTCAAGGCCACCAACCCAAGCATAGCTGTAAATTTCTGGTGGGGGTCGATGGTCAACGCCTTGGTCAGACCATCGGCCATCATCTTCTTCGACTGGGTGTATTCTACCTGGAGCCGCCTATTTTGCGCCTCTTGCCTCAACCAGTGATTGTGAATATCGACGTGTCGCAGTTTCGTCTGTAGGGTAGCTACTGCGGCATTGATCAGCCGAATCGTCTGGGCGTTGTCGCATTGTACTGTCAGGACGTGGTCGTCGAGGTGGATCGACAGTTCCTTCAACAGGCGTTGAACGAACTTTCCTTCCTTGGTTGCCTGGGCCAGTGCTAACAGCTCTGCCTCTGTTGTAGAGGTGGTCACTGTGTCCTGTTTGTTGGCGCGCCAGGCGATGAGGCCCCCGAATAAAGTAATTGCGAATCCTTGGGAGCTCTTGTAGTCTAAGGAGTTGTCGGCGAAGCTGGAATCGCTGGCCACGATGAGGCTATTCCTACCCCCTAGCTGCAAAGCCAGGTCCTGTGTGGCCAGTAGGTAATGGAACATACGGTCTTAGGGTTAGGGTTACTGACTGGTATGCGTCAATGGCGTCGGGCCGACGCCATTGAAGGGTCGCGCGCGGATTGGTTGCGCATTGGTGGGGCGACCCCACATCCCAACCCGATGCCATTGAGGAATCGCGAATCGCAATAGCATCGGCCCTAAACGGGCATTCAAATGCCATTTCGCATCGGTAACCAGGTCAGTCGGGCGCGGCGAGCGCGAATCCAGCGTCGGTTTGTCGGCAGACCGTGTGGTTCGCTCGATGCACGCAAATAT